>VZRF01005197.1:7643-60317 GCA_013396875.1 Vireo altiloquus | reverse complement strand
AGAAGAAGAAGAAGAAGAAATCGATACCCTAGAACCTCCATGTTGTCTTTATATAATGGTTTATATACTTATATGGTTAATATATTTACATTGTTATGTAATATATAGAACAAAACCTAAAAACTCCAACTCCACACTCTGTGCTGCACTAAACAAACATCTCCTCATTTCTTTTGTGCTCTCAGCTCACCCAGAGGAGTAGGAAAAATTCCCAGGCTTTTCCTGAACTCCAACACCACTCGCTCAGGTTTTCTGCTACATGAAGGGACCTGTGTGAGAGGTTTGTTGCCTTTTTCTTGCCTTTTTTCCTCTGTTTTTTTTAAAAAAAGATTGGATTACAGGGAGGTTACCGAAGGTTTCCCAGAGAAATGGGAGCTGTTGTTTCCAGACTAAATAGTGGCAGCCCCTGGTGCGTCCCCACCTGCAGGGAGCTGTTTGTGCTCTCCACAGCTTTGTTATTTATTATTTTCACAGAACCCTGAGGCTTTTTTGACCCAGGGTTAACGTTTCCAATTTACCATCGGCTCAACGCGCATTAAAATGCACAAAAACAATAAAAAACAAGGAAAAAAATAAAATTTAAAAAAAAAACCCAAAGGAAAAATAAAAACCAAGGAAAAGCTGCGTATTTGAGGCTAATTAAGCATGCTTTGCTCCTGGTTTTAGCTCTGGATTTACACATTTTTGTGCTTTCAGCTCACGACTGAGCCATGGTCTGTCCTGGGGTGGCTCAGCAAAATAATTCCTGCCTAAAATATGGAAATCTGGGAGAGGTGATGTCCTGGGAGGATTCTGGTGGCTTCTTAGTTGATTTTTGTCTCTCCCTCCTCTCTTTTTTCCTCGTGGGATTTGGGAGAGGAGCTGGGCTGGGTGTAGGAGGGATGGAGAGGAAAACAAGGATGAGAACCAAGGGAGATCCCAGAGCTGGGAGAGGCCTTCAACTTCCTTGGAGCCTGATTGAGATCCTTCCCACCCTATCGATTTATGGGATAATTTTTCTGGTCTCCTGTTTGTGGAGACTTTTATGGAATTTTTATTCCCATGGGTGTGTGGCTGATAGGAAAATTAAAAATTCTAGTTTTAATTTTAATGAGTCTTTGCAGGTCCAACCCCTTTGATCCTTCATCCGTTTCATCCTTCAAGTCACAGAAACCTTGGGATGAGTTTATCCCATTTCCAAGCAGGTGTTTCTGTGGATCAGTTTGGTTTCCTGCACCGATGGCAGTGAAAATGTTGGTGTCACCTCCATGCAGGTCCCCTCAGGTTGTTCCAGGGGAGATTTAGATGGGACATCTAAAAAAAATGGGAAAATTTCCCATCTAAAATGGGAAAATTTCTTTGTGGAAAGGGTTTTCAAACACTGAACTGGTTGTCCAAGGCAGAGGTGGAGTCAAATCCCTGAAAATGTCCAAAAACCACTTGGGGATGTGGATTAGTGGTGGATGTGGTGCTGCTGGGTTGATCTCAGAGACCTTTTCCAACCTTTCTGATTCTCCCTGTGGGCAGCCAACTCCTAATCCAGCTCCTTTTGTCTCCATAAGGCCTCACAGATTCCCGAAGTGTCCTTGGAAAGAGGCAGGGAAAGGTCTTTTGGGACTCCAGGAATGGGAGTTTTTTGAGGAGCGCTTGCTGCTGGCCGCTAAAAATTAGAGAGCAGTGGCCAAAGAGAGCTCAGTGCTGGGTCCACGTTGTCAGAAAATCTGGGAATGGAAAGAAGATTCCAACAGAATTCCAGAAGCTTTTGGACAATCTCTTAGGCACAGGATGTGACTCCTGGAGGTGGTGCTGAGCAGGGCCAGGAGTGGGACTCGATGATCATTGTGGATCCCTTCCAATTCAACAGATCCTATCATCCCAAATCCTTATTTCCCCTAATTTGAGGCTGCTGGGAGCCATTTTGAGGTCCTTTCGTGCCACGATTCCAATCCTTTTGGAATTTGCCCATCCCTCCGTCACGAAAGAGGAAAAAAAACCAGTGGGGAACGTTTGTAGGGTCAGCAGAAGGGTTTGGATTTGAAATTTTAGGTAGCTGTGGTTGGAATTCTCTTTATTTGCTCAGCTCCACGTGGCTTTCGGCAGCACCTCTCTGAGGGAATCGGTGCCCACGGTTTTCCTTCTCAACATTCCAAAAGGAAACACCTTAATTCCAGGTTGTCTCCACCCTTTTCCCCCAACCAAACAATCCCAGCACTCCTAAAACAGTTCCAGCAGATCATTTCAAGGCAATCCTTCAAGAAAAACCCATAAACCAAGCGTGGTTCTCTCGTGTTCCGTACGAGCATTCCGTCCCTCATTCCACGAGGGGATCCCCGTGTTTAATTCATGGAGAGCTCAGGAGCTCCTGGCAGGATGGATATTCCAGCATTTCCCATTGGAAATAAGCCAGGAGAAGCCTCTGCTCCTGATAGGAAGTGTCAGGAAAGAAGAGAAGTCTGTAGGAAAAAACCGTGTTGCTTTATTTGGGAATGTGCCGGAATTAAACCCCATGGAGAGCCCTCATCCGAGCTTTAATCACCCATTCCTGTAGGAAATTATGGAGGAGAATTCCAGAGGAGACGGAATGCTGTTCCCTGTGCCGGACAGGAGGGCAGGGCTGCCTTCAAACAGAATCCGTGTGGGTGCTGTGGAGGGGAAAGCAAAATATAAACTGTGACCTTCTCCTTGAGCATGGAGAGGCCATGGAATTCCAGCAGGAAGAGGAGAAGGAGCTCAAAGGCCTGGGTTTTGCATGGATGCAAAAATATATCCAAGATCACAGTGGGGCCTGAGAGCTTTGTGTTTCCAGCAGTGTCCCAGTTTGAGACAAATTCAGAGGAGGAAATATCCCCTGATGAAAAACAGGTCCCTCCCCCCACCAGGTTCGGGAAATGTCCCGGAGGAAAGTGAAAGGGGAAAAACAAAAAAGGAAAAAAACTATTTATTTAACAAAACAACAAAACACACAGGAAAAGGACACCAATGCTAGACAAATAAATCGCTATCTGTGAAAAAAGACAAAAACCTAAAACAAAGTCCACCCCGGAGTGGGAAAGGTGTCTGTCCGGGGAAAATTCCCCTGCAGGCCAGTGAAACACCTCCCAGTGGACTCCTGATTTTCTGAGGCTCCAAGTCCAGAAGAGGAAAAAACAAAGTCCCAGAGAGGAGGAAAAAAAAGAAGAAAAAATTCTGTCTCTCGTCTCTCCAAAAAGTGCAGCGCTGAGAGCCAGCCGGAATCAACCTAAAGAACAAAAAAGTGTCCCCTCCCTTATCTCTCTCTAACCTTGAGGTACAAACAAGAGGAGAAGAGCACAGAACTTCTCCTCTCCGCTCTCAGGCTCAGTTTAAAGACATAGAAAGGCATAATATTCATTTTTCTGGGCATGGGCAGACGACATAGGATAAATTCCAAGACAAAAATCACTCTAAGACAAGCAGGAAATCAGGGATTGGGGAATCAGGGTGAGCTGGTGTCAGATCATCACGAGGAGCCGGGAAAGGTGGGAGGCCCAGGGAGAGGGATGGGCAGCACCAGCAGGAGCTCGTGTCCTCCTGAAGCTGCAGGAATGCCAAGGTGCAGAAGAGGATCCTCTGAAAAGCCTCAGAAGGCTGTTTTGTCTCCCAGGTGGAATTCTCATTGTGGGACAGATCCGTCTGAGCTCTCTGGAGACTCTTGAAGCTCCCTAAATTTGGGTGAATGCTGAGAGGTTTTGATGTGTCAGAGAATGGAATGAGCAGGGAAGTCCTGTGTTTTCACAGGAATATTCCGTCCTGGTTTTCCCTGGAAGACAAGGACAAGCCTGATCCGCTGCATTCCTCACCTCTTAACTCCTCCAGCCTTTCCTTCCCTCGGAGCTGCTGTTTCAAATCATGGAATGCTTTGGGTTGGAAGGGACCTTAAAACCCATCCTGCTCCAACCTCATCCATAGGCAGGGACACCTTCCACTATTCCAGGCTGGAAACCGCTGGGATAAGCAGGAAATTACTGCTGGTCCATCCTTGGATGGATCACTTGGGATGAGGCAGCTTGGAATTGCTGAGGGAAGGAGGGGTGGGAATGGAGCTCCTGCTCTAAGGCAGAGCTCCCGAGTTCTGCTGGAGGCAACCAGCAGGGTGGGAGCTCTTCTTTCCTGGCCTAAAAATGGGAATAGGGAGCCAGAAATTGGGAGGGAAAGTGAATCAATCCGACTGCAGCAGAGCTCTGGAATAATTAATGGATGATGTGCATTGACCTGGTTAGGAGGTTGTTTGCTGCATGAATGCATGGATTTAACTTCCGAGGGAGCCGGAGGGGGAAAGCCTGGAACAATTGGGGAGGGAAAATAAGGACTGGAAAAAGCTCCCGTCCCGATTAAAACTTGAAGCTCGTTAAGAGACGATGTCAGGACAAGCAAATGCGCAAGCATGGGTGATTTGGCAAGAGAGGAGGGTGTTACATAAGGAGAGGGAGCAGTGAATTCCAGCGTCTTTTTCCACTCTGGGAATCTCTGGATGGAGCTGCTGGCACAGAGCACCTTGCAGAAGAGGGGAGGGTCACAGGCAGACCTTGACCTCTGTTCACCTTCACCTGATCTCCAAATATTTGCCAAATGTTTGGCTGGGGTTGATCCTCTGGGGTGAACTGGCAGGATTTGGGGAAAAATAGGGATGTTGAAGAGAAATTTCAGCTCATGAAGGGTAAAGAGGTGCCATGTCCCTTTTTGGGAATGTTGGGAGAGGATAAGAAATGGAGCTGAGGTTGGGAAGAAACTTCCACTTTTACTCAGTGGGAGAGAATAAAAAAATTTTGGATAATAAACAAGAGATTCATGATAATTTGGATGCTGATGGGAGTGGATAATGCAGGAGGGACATAATCATCCCTAATGAGATCCCTAATTAGTGAGATGGGAGGGGCTGGGCAGCCCTGCAGCTCTCTGGGCAGAGGAAGGGAAATCTTGGAGGAAAGGAAGGAGGAACAGGGAATTTCTGTGTCATTGGATTGCAGGGAGAGCCTGTGGAGGTTTGGAGTGGGAGGTGGGAATTAGATTTGGGAAGAAAAAGTGGTTTGGGAATGTTTTGTGGGTAAATCCCACGTGTTTCTGTGAGAAGAGGCTGGGGGGATCGAGTCAGGGATTGTCTGGATGGGATGGGAATGCACTGCCTGGGGGGCAGCCGGAAGTGGCCTGAACACAAATCATTCCTGAATCCTTAATTATGGATCCCCTCCCACCTCCCTGCTCTCTCTGACCCCCTGGAAGGAGGCTGGAGCCGGGTGAGGGACAGTCCTTTCTCCCAGGAATGAGAAGAAGTGGCCTTCCAATGGAAGGGAGAGAAGGATGGGATGGCCTTGAAGGTCCTTCCCAACCCAAACCATTCCATGATCTATTGACAGGATTTGGGTGGATCCAGACCCCTCTGTGCTGGGTGCTTCTGCTTCCAACCGATGTGTGGGAATGTGGGAATGAGGTGGGAGGGATCCTCCATCCCTCTGGATCCCTCTGGATGGATCTGGGCTCGCTCCTGATGTCCCCAGGAGCAATGACAGCCCCAGCCCAGCTGGATCCTCTTTGCCTCCTCCCTCGCAGCAGAGAAATGAGCTTCTCATTGTCCCAGGATTCCCTGGATTCCCTGGATTCCAAAGGCTGGAACACAGCTGCTGTTGCTGCCATGAAACCAGTTTGTGGATGGAAAAAGGAATGCGTGGCTGGATGTTGGGAATACTGGGAATTGTGGGTGATTATTTCTTGCAGCATCACCACAAATGCTCCATGAAAGAGGCCAGAAAACGCTTGGAAATTGTTTGGGGAGACACAGCAGGGACAGAACGTGGTAACTCAGCAAGGGAGGTTGAGACACAGGGAATATTTTAAAGGAATTCTTGGTTGGGAGGGAGGTGAGGTCCTGGCACAGGGTGCCCAGAGATGCTGTGGCTGTCCCTGGATCCCTGGAAGTGTCCAAGGCCAGGCTGGATGGGGCTTGGAGCAGCCTGGGATAGTGGGAGTTGTCCCTGCCCATGGCAGGGGTGGAATGGGATTTAAGATCCCTTCCAACCCAAACCATTCCATGACTCTATGAAAGGATCACCATGGTGACACAGATGTTGCCATCCTGGAAACATGGAAAAATCCATGTTTTCCTTGCTGGGAGCTGTGTGACCACAAATTTGGTTTCACTTTATGTTGGTGCTGCTGCACCTGGGCTTCCATTCCTTGGACGTGGGCCAGCGCTTCTCCCTCATATTCAGGAACACCAATGGCTCATTTAAATATCATTTAAATACTGGAACCATGGATCCTCCTTTTTCTTCCTCCTCCTTTTCCTTCCCTGCCCGGTTTGTTTCAAATGTCTGCGCCAGTTAATCACTGGTGAAGGCTCCATCCGGCTCAACAAAGCCTGCAAAGATGTTTTTCCTCATTTTTCCCACTGATCAGCTGGAGCAGAGGCCCACGCTGGCTGCAGCAGGGGGGATAATGAGGGATGGGAAATTCCTGGCTGTTTTTGGGATTACTCAGCTCCTGGGGTTAAACCAGCCCTTAGTCAGGCCAGGGTGGGAAGCTCCTCACTGCTGGCTGGGAATGGAGATTGTGGAATCATGGAATATCCTGAGCTGGAAGGGATCCACAGGGATCATCCAGTCCACCTCCAGGCCCTGCACAGACACCCCAACAACCCCACCCTGGGCGTCCCTGGCAGTGCTGTCCCAATGCTCCTGGAGCTCTGGCAGCCTCGGGGCTGTGCCCATTCCCTGGGGAGCCTGGGCAGTGCCCAGCACCCTCTGCGGGAAGAATCTTTCCCTGAAATCCAACCTAAACCTTCCCTGGCTCAGCTCCAGCTCTTCCCTCGGGTCCCTGGTCACCAGCACCTCGCTCAATGGCTTGTGGAAAGTCCATCCTTGGCTTTGCTCTTCTCGCGGGAGCCTCCTTAAATTCCACGTCCACAGGCATGGTTGTCCCAACCCACAAGGGCTTCTCTCCCCTCCTGGGTGACTCCGCTTTCCCCCCGGATCTGTTCAGGCACCATTTGTGTCCCTGTGTACAGCTCTGATCCCAAAATCCAGCGCTGTGCTCCCATCCCAATCAGTATTCCCACCGGTGGGATAATCCTAGCTCCGCTGCCGTCACCGCTCTCAGCTGACCTCAGCCATGGAAGAGCTCTGGCTCTCCCCAGGGGCCCAGCCAGGCTCTGACTCATCTCTCCTTTGTAGGAAACTTTTTATGGATGTATCCAAGCCTTCCAAGTGGCCTGCAGGGAATGACTCATTCCATTAGAGCCACAGGGACAGGGACAGGCTCCAGCCAGGCAGAGGGAGAGGAGGGCTTTGTCCCCAGAATCCCAGGGAACACTCAGATTCCAGGGGTTTATTCGGGAAGGTGATGCTTCATAGCCTGCTGGCTGCTTTTCCCTAATTTTTTGGGGGGGTTTTTGAGGAAGATCCTGCATCTCCAGGGCAGGAAGGACCCAAAGTTTTTGGAGTCCAGGAAAGCTGGAAAAACTTTTCCTGCTCCTGTGGAGGATCACTTTTTACCCAGAGCGCCCCAAGGTAACTCAACCTTTGACCTAAGACCGTGGGAGAAGTTCCCTTCACTTCTGGACGAGCTGGAAGCATCAAAAGTGTGAAAAAGATTTTTGTTTGGTGTCCCACAGAGTGTGCATTTGTAGTTTCAGGTTTTGCTATGTATAGTATATGGAGACAACAGGGAGGATCCAGGATGTTGGCTCTGGCTTCTTCCTCCTTCTCCTTCTCCTTCTCCTTCTCCTTCTCCTTCTCCTTCTCCTTCGTCTCCATTTCCTGTGATCTAGTGATTGATGGAAGGACCTCAATGCAGAAGGCACATGTTAATAAAATCAGTAGTTATTGGTACTAAAGATTAAACAGAACACTTAGTGATCAATAATTGGATGATAAAGCTTTAAAAACTGCCCCCACACAGGAGCTGCAACCATTGCGCTCTTGGAAGCAGCTGCAAAAAAGTTATGCTTCTGAAATTTAGGTAAGAAATAATAAATAATCCTTGAGACTGCAACAAAAAGTTTTGTCTCTCCTCATCTTTTCCTGATATGGGACATGGAAACAGGAAAACATCCAGGCCAGAAGCCTGCAGGGCCTGCAGAGCCGTGACACAAAGTGTGGCCTCTGAGCTGCTTCACGGGGACATCCCAGCTGAGCCTGCTGTTAACTGGGAGAACCATGGAAGGATTTCCTTCTTCCCTTCTTTCGGTGTCCCTATGGGATTGTGTCCTGTCCCAGGAGGGGTTGGTTTTGTTAGGCCTGGCCTAGCTAAGCTGATGATGCTGCAGTGTGATAGGAGATCCTTAGGCCACACCATTGAGGAGGCTCTGGATGCTCAGGAGACCCTCAGATCCACCTCAGGCTGGTGGTAAGGAAAAAAAGCAGAATTTCAGCTGTTATCAGCATTTCCAAAACTGATTTCCCCCCCAAAACCCCTCAAATTAACTCAATTTAATGCGAAGGAAGCTGTTGGTTTTGGGAAGAAGGGATTTGCTCTGAGGAAATCAAATGGCAGAGCTTGTGGAGGCTCCCTGAAGGCAGAAAACGCCCCAAATTCCCTGAGAATTCCTTAAAATTCAGAACAAGCAGCTTGGTTTTTCCAAAGTGTCTCCCTAAGGCTGGGCTGCTGCTGCAGTTCTTCCCAGAGAAACTCCAGGGAAAGCTTTTCCTTGGCTGCCACCGTGTCTTGCCCTTGGAGTTCTTGCTCAGCCAAGCTGCAAGCTCAGCTTTTCTCTGGTTTAGATGAGTCTTGGCCTTGGGATTTGAGCTTGGCCTGGAGTCAGAAACTGTAAAATCAGGGATAAATTCCCATCAAGTTGGAATTTAGCACAAATGGAGCTTTTTAAGTGGGGCCTAAAGATCACCTTTTTCAACAGGAGCTGAAGGAATGGGACCTCTGTCCTTAAAAACCCAAGAAAAATACGTCAAACGAGGTTTTGACTTCCATGTTTTTCCAAAACTTTCCAGATTTACGCCCCAAGGAGTTGTTTATCCAAAAGACATAAAATATTTACATTTCCCGACCAGGAAATGGGAATTTCTGCCAGGAAATCCAGATGTAAGGATAGTTATAATTCTATTTTCCAGCCCTTATCACCTGGAAGTGAGTCCAGTCCTAGAGCAGGGAATGAGAGGGTACAAAGCAAAATCCAGGAATTTTTCCCCTTCCCTTTTCGAAGGAATGATGTTCCCTGGTGCTACTGTGTGGTCCATGCTCCATTTGTTGAATTCCAGAAGAATTCCAGAACTTCCCAGAATGGATTCTTCACTCAGCTTCCCAGATGAAATTGTGGAATTGTGTCCATTGTGGGATTGTGCTGAAAGCACAAAATTCCCTGGGTTTTCAGGGATAAATGGAAGCAGAATCCTGTCAGCTGCTTTTGGCTGTTTCTTCCGGTTTTATTTTGTCCAGAAATTCCAGAATCCAGCTTTTTGCTGGATCCACAGGACACAAATACTCCCCTTCCCACTCCTTGGAATAATTAAACCTCCCTTAAATTGATTTAGAAATAAAAGGCAGGGCTTGAGTGGAGCTCCAAGATGTGCCTAAATCATGGAATCGTGGAATGGTTTGGGATGGAAGGGGCAGAAAGGTCATAAAATTCCACTCCCTTTCCACAGCAGGGACAACTTCCACTATCCCAGGTTGCTCCAGCCTGGCCTTGGACACTTCGAGGGATCCAGGGGCAGCCACAGCTTCTCTGGGAAAATTATACCAGGGCCTCACCTCCCTCCTAGCCAGGAATTCTTCCCAATATCCAACCTAAACCTCTCCTCTTTTAGTTTAAAAGGCTTTTGGGAATGTTTCTGCTGGAAAAGGCCATTTCATCCCCAAAAAGAGAGGCCAGGACAAGGAGCAGAATTCCTGCAGGGAATGCATGGAGACAAAACAACTGGGCAAGAAGCAGGGATGGCTCATATTTGTGAAAAAAAAATCCCTTTTATAAAATATTCCAGTTTTTCTCCATCCATCCCAGTGCCTTTCTCCGTCACTGCTCCTTTTTCCCATAACTCTGCATTCCTTTGGTTTTTTCCCCTCTCCTATTGAAGGAATTGTCCGACAAAAAGCTGCTCCCTCTCAAAGAGCAGCATTTGGATTCTGGGCACAAGGAAATCATTCCTGGCCCTTTGGCAGGATCTGAAATGCATCCCCGACCCCACTGGAAAAGCCACAAAAAGCCACCTGCTCAATTTGTCCTTTTTTTTTCCCAGTTCAATCCTGAGTTCTGTGCTTTTTTTCTGTTTTCCTAAAGGAATCACAGCCTGAGAATGCTCGAGACAGGGGGAGAAGAAGCTCTGGGTGAAGCTTCCTTTGGAATTGTCCACAGGGGGATTTAATTCATCAAGGAAGGGGGAAAATAATTGTGGAATCATTCCCTGCTGCTGCTGCTGAGCTCAGGGAAAAGTTGAAGGCTGGGAGATGCAATCCTGCATGTGTGAGGAAAAGGAGGAATTGTGGATTTTTTTGTGGATATCTTTACTCAGAGGGTGAGGAGGCCCTGGAATAGAATTCCCAGAGAAGCTGTGGCTGCCCTTGGATCCCTGGGAGTGTCCAAGGCCAGGCTGGATGGGGCTTGGAGCAAGCTGGGATAGTGGGAAGGTGTGGAACGGGATGGGATTTAAGGTCCCTTCCATCCCAAACCATTCCAGGATTCCCTGACTTGCAGGGGCCACTCAAACTTCCTTTTCCTGAGACGTTTGCAATACAAAATGTGGAATTCCGCTTTTCCGACCCAACTGACCCTGGCTTCTCCTGGATTTCCTAACAATTTGGGGAACTACTCCTGCTGCGATGCTAAAACAGAAAGGTAAAAGGATCATGGATGCCCAAAGAAAATTTTTTTGTGATTTTTTAAGGTGTTTTTCCTCATAGTTTTGTTGATTTGTGATTTTTTAAAGTTATGTTATGACCAAGCTTAACTTAAACTCCTCCTGTACCAGCTCCTCTGCTGTGAGGTCAGTGCTTATCCTTATGGAATGACTTAAATGCCCAGTTTGCCATTCCCACTGCATTTGAGGAAGATTTTTATGAAATAGGATATAAAAAAAATCCTTATTTGAACAAACGGTACTTTTTGGAGCATCCAGGGCATAAAAAAGGGTATAATTCAGGAAATGGAAGCCACTCAGAAGTGCTAAAAGCTGTTTTTTAGGGGCTGGATGAACACTTGGAGATTTTTATTGGCAGCAAAATCCTCATTTTGGGATACTTGGGATTCGTCTGATGGTAGGAGCAGAAAGAGACTTGTGAGGTTTTATTGGGATGAGATTGATCTGAAAAAATATTGGGAGTGAAGGGGATGTATCCGTATCTTCTCGGGAATTTCCTGGGTCTGAAGGGATTGTTGGCATCTTTTTGAATCCCCTCAAATGCAAATTTGTGCCTTTGGGGGCAATAAAGGTAAAATGTGGCAATGGAGGCATCCACGTTTATGGAGTGATTTACAGGGATGGGGTGAAAGCATTTCCCTCACCTTTCACCAGGAAAAATGGGAGGCGTTGGGAGGCTCAGACCACCAGGAGATTTACAGAGAGGTTCTTTAATTCCTGGGATTTCAGAAGGTTTTTAGCTGGGAATGAGAAATAGGAACCCTTTTGCTGGATGAGCCTCTTGCCCTGGCTTTGAAGAGAAGGAAATGCATCTCTTAATTTCACATCTGAGGGTGCTCTTCCTATCCATTTCCTGCCCTTGATTTACTCCTTCCATCCAGAAATTGGTTTATTCCAACATAAAGTGGGATCAAACCCATGGAATGCTGTTGATACATGGAATTAACAACAGGGTTTATGGGATTGATTTATTCTGAAGGTCATGGTGATTGTGTATTTCTTTTTTGTGGGTTTCTGGCCAGGAAAAAAGGGCCTGGTTGGCAAAATCCCACCTGGAATTCTTTCCTAGATGATGTGGGATGGCAGGGACACCTCCCACTGTGCCAGGCTGCTCCCAATGTCCAGCCTGGCCTTGGGCACTGCCAGGGATCCAGGGGCAGCCACAGCTGCTCTGGGCACCCTGGTAAATTTTCCTGGTTTTATGCCAACTCCAACAAAAGGATGAAGTCAAAATCTCCCCATTTCGGACCCAGCTGGGTTGAAACAAAATAAGAATTCCAGTTTTCCTCCATTCTCTCTGCAGGTTGGGGTTGTGCAAGGGTCGCTGTAGGAGGTGAAAAGCAGATTATTGTTATTTTCTTGTAGAGAAACCGAAGAGTTTTCACTGGGAGAGAAACAAAACCTGGGCTGGGGATTTTGTTGGAAATGAAATGGAAAAGAAAATCGGATCTAAAAATGAGAAGTTTCTCTTCTGCTGTGGCCGAGTCGGAGTTTGGATTTCGGTGTTTTCCATTTAGGAAATTCGGATGGTTTGTAATGCAGGATTTTTCTTGGGATGTTGTTTACTTCAGGATCTGTATTTTCATTGGAAAATGGAGTTGGGTGGTAAATCTTGGCTCCCAGAGAGGGAATTTTTACAGGGGTGAGGAGTGAGAGGAGAAGGGGGAATGGTCTTAAATCGAAAGGAGGTAGGATGGGATATTGGGAAGGAATTCCTGGCTGGGAGGGTAGGCAGGCACAGATTCCCAGAGAAGCTGTGGCTGCCCCTGGATCCCTGGAAATGCCCCAGGCCAGGTTGACCTGGGCTTGGATCAGCTTGGGATAGTGGAAAGTGTCTGTGCCCATGGAATGGGATGAGATTTAAGCCCATTCCAACCCAAACCATTCCAGGATTCTGCAACTCCCCGAACCTTTCCCAGCCCAGTTTCTGGCAGCCAGAACTAATTTTGAATTTCTTTTTTTTTTTTTTTTTAGATTAAATATATCCAGATTAAGGTTCATGAACACCTCAGGAAAGCGGAATTCTGTTGGATTATTGGAAAACAAAAACTGTTCCCACCAAGGAGGACCAGAGCAAGGCACAGCCAAAGCTGCTGAGCCACTGGGAGAGTGAAGCCATCTTTTTTTGGGAGCTGCTGGATAAATGGAAGGATGTTCCTCCTGATCTGGACATTCCATAATGATGCCAGTGCTGATCCCTGCATTTGCCATGAAGATAATCAACCCTTCTCCTCCCAATTCCATGTTGATTTATTCCCTATGGGAATAAATTGTCGTTATTCTGGTCACTGAGCATCAGGGATCTCTTGAAGGATCAATACAAGATTATCCAGTGCCACCTCTATTCCCTGACTCCCAGCGGGAATAATTCCTACCAATCCATTCCCTCTGCTTGTGGCTGGAGCTTTTGTGGCTCCCAAACTCCTTCCCTCGTTCTGGCACTGATTGTTAAAATTAATGGAAGGGAGGAGGAGTTTGGTCACTCCTGGACTGGAAATCCCTGCTCCATTGGGATGTGCCAAGGATGGGAAAACCAGGAATGAGGAATGAGCACAGCCAGCAGCCCCTGGGGATGCAGAGTTGTTGCACTGGGGTCGGCTGGAGAAAGATGGATGAGGGAATTTTGGGAAGCAGCACAGGAGATTCCATGGGAAATATTCACTCATCCCAAACGAGGGCAGCTGTTCCAGTCACATCCCGACAGGAATTTGGATCAATTGTGCTCCCACCGAGCAGGACCACCCAACATCNAGGATGGGAAAACCAGGAATGAGGAATGAGCACAGCCAGCAGCCCCTGGGGATGCAGAGTTGTTGCACTGGGGTCGGCTGGAGAAAGATGGATGAGGGAATTTTGGGAAGCAGCACAGGAGATTCCATGGGAAATATTCACTCATCCCAAACGAGGGCAGCTGTTCCAGTCACATCCCGACAGGAATTTGGATCAATTGTGCTCCCACCGAGCAGGACCACCCAACATCAATGGCTGCAGTGTGGCTGTGCCGGGGCACGGCCTGGCTGGCAGCACTTAACGGGTTTCCTGTGCTAATTAATCACGTTTATCAAACATAATTGCCCTTTGCAAGCTGCCTCCGTCAGGCTTCCTTTTCCCTGATTTTTTTAATGATTCCTGTGGCTCATGAGGTTGTTGGGTGGATTTGAGGAGCGCGAGGACCTGTGCAGGTGAGAGGTAACCTAAACCTGGGCTGGTTTAGCAGCATTTTAATCAGCGATAAATTCCCTTTCCTGCTCTGATCAATGCCTGCCTGCAGCTCCTGCTGACTTTTCCAAGGGGGAAAGGATTCCTATTCCTCTGGAAGTTTCAAATCTCAGCAGCTCCAGCTGCTACAACACAGGGAAGGTTTATATTGTTTTAAGGTTAAAGATTTTTTGAGGTTAAAGGTGTTTTTTAAGGTTAAAGGTGTTTTAAGGTTAAACCTTTTAACCACCAAAAACCTCCTAAAAACACAGGGAATGAGGGCCCGGAAAAGGGATTTCTCCTGCTCTGGGAATGCAGCCCCAGTCCATCATTGGGCTCAGAGCTCTGCCTAAATTCTGGTTGGAAATTAAACTCTGCAATAAAACTGGAAGGGGATATGAAGAGCTTCATGGAGGATGGGAAGTAATGGAGATTCCAGAGGTGCTGGAGGGAGCTCAGCAGGCAGAGGAGACAATGGGAAGATTGATAGGACATTGAACTCACCAGAGATGGAAATGATCCCAGAATTCCAGGATTTTCAGGCCAGAACGGACCACAGTGGGGCATCTGGTTCCACTCCCTGCTCCAGCGCAGGATTGTGTCCAGAAGGCTCTGGAATATCCTTAGGGAGGAGACTCCACCCCTCTCTGGGATCTCTTCGGTGCCCAGGGAAGAAGTTCTGCCTCCTGTGCAGGGAGAATTCCTGGGATCTGCTCCCACCCATTCCTCTGGTGCCATTCCTGGCCCTGTGGAGCAGAGCCAGGGATGAGATTCCATTATCCAAGCACTGCCCCAGGTCGTCAGGCACCATTCCTTGGGTTAAATCCAACAAAAAAATTTGTTGTGGAGATCCAACCTGTGTTACTCCCTGATGGGGGAGTAAGAAAAAGTCTTTTCCTTTTAAAAAGCCCTGAGATTCCAGCAGAGCTCCCAAAATATTTTCCTGATGAAACGGCTCCTGGAGAGGTTGTTCAGAGGGTTTGGTGCTGAGACAAAACCCCGAGCCCAGCAGCTGGTAATTAGAGACAAACAAACAGTGAGAATAAAAATCTCTTCAATTATCCCCCACTGAGCGCAAGAAAATGTGGGAATATAAACATCCCAGGCTTTCCCTGGAGCTGCATCCCTCACATTCCCAGGGATTTCCCTGAGGGTGTAGCTCTCCCTGGGCTGGTTCATTGGATCATCATTAATTTCCACCTTCATTTGGGGAATTACAGGAGCACCTGGTATTTTTTCCATGCTTACAAGGATGAAATATTCCCCTTTGGAAAATTAGGGAAGAGTTGCTTTCTTCCCCCCAAAATGAATATTTTAATCCAGACGTTTCTGACGTCACACAACCCCAGAATGGTTTGGAAGGGGCTTTTAAAGATCATTTAGTCCAACTCCCTCTTAAAAATCCCATTTTTAAGTCCATTTATGGATTTGAAAGGAATTTTGGGATCTCCTGTCTGATACTCCTGGAAGTGCTCAAAAAACCCATGAGTGTGGCACTTCATGGTAGGGGTTAATGGAACTTGTTCCAGGGTTGGATTGATGATTTGGAATCTTTTCCAACCCTAGTGATTCCATGATTTTGCCTGGGAGGGAATAATCAATTCAGCATTTTTAAGACTCGTTGCCTTGTGCAGAAAACCTGAGGAAAAAGGGTTTTCCCTACAGATCCTAAAGTCACAGGAAAACCTTCCCTGCTTTTGGTTGTAATGGGGGAGTGGATTTGGACAAGATCCGTGTGTTCTCCCATTAATTCCTGCCATTCCCAGGTATTTTTGGGATGCTCGTGGCAAATCTGTGCATCCATTGGGATGAACGGGATCCTGGGAGGTCCAGTGATCCTGGATACCACCGGAGATGCTGAAAATGGGAAGCGATGGGAAACCAATTCACTCCTGTTAAGGACTTAAAAATCATGGAATTGTTAAGGTTGGAAAAGACCTTTAGGAACCAAATCCTCAAGTGCCGCATTCGGATGTTTTTTGGACCCTTCCAGGGATGAGAATTCCACCCCTGCTGTTCCATCTCCATGCTTTCCATCAAGTTTTCCTCATATCCAATCTAATCCTGCCCTGGTGTCACTTGAGGCCATTTCCTGCTGTTCCATCACTCCAGACAATTAATCTTTAGCTGAAAACCTCTTCTTCCAAGGAATTTGCCAGGCTGACACACACAGGGCTTGGAAATCTGATGGGATTTCAGCGTTTGGAGATCTGTTAGAACAGATCTGCAAGGAAATGAATCAATAGATATAACCTGATTGATTGATTGATTACCCTCATTGATAACAGTGAGTATCCGATTTGTAGTTTGAATTTACTTGTGCCAAATTTCAGAATGTCTTTAAAATGTAAGAGGAATAATTTTTTTAATTTCATTTCTGTTAAATTTGAGGTGCTTTTGGGTCGTAATCAAGTCAAGGAATATGAATCAGAGAGTCATGGAATGTTTTGGGTTGAATGTGACCTTATTGATCACCCAGTTCAAATCCCCTACCTAAACTCCTTAAATTTTTCTCTGGAAGACAGATTCCCAAGGCCACGATCTGCTCTTTGACTGAAACCAAACCCACTCCCAGGATTGGAGTATTTATCTCTTAAAATGCCACGATCTGAGTCTTAATAAGGCAAAAAATAGAGAATTTTGATGAAGTCAGCATCTTAAACGATACAAATATTCCCAGACTGGAATAAGAAGCAGGATAATATTTCATCCTGTGGATACCTAACCTGACATCTTCTATTTGCATCTGCTCTTAGCAACTCTGCCTGTATGGAGCTCCATAAATTCTGCTTAAAACGGAGCTGCTATTGTGGAAAATCAGTCTCTCAGCAGCCTGGGAGAGCTGGAGAGGTCTCCTGTCTCCCTGCCTGGATGCTCTTCCATCAAAAGTGGGAATGTTGCTCCCTGTTTTGGTTTTTCTGTGATTTTTCAGCTCTGAATTTCTTGACCAGGAGACAAAAGCCAGCTTTGCCTGCTGGGTGTTGTCAGTGTGAGGTGGAGATGATTGAGGGAGGGAACAAAGGTTGAGGAATTTGTCACTGGAATTGGGATGGGCACAAAAGGAGAAATTAATCCCAGTTTAGAGGAGAAACCAGTGCCACCCCTGCCATGGCAGGGACACCTCCCACTGTGCCAGACTGCTCCAAGCCCCAATATCCAACCTGGCCTTGGACACTTCCAGGGATCCAGGGGCAGCCACAGCTGCTCTGGGTACCCTGTACCAGCGCCTGCCCACTCTCCCAGCCAGGAATTCCTTCCCAATATCCAACCTAAATTTCCCCCTTGTCCTATCACTCCAGTTCCTTATAAACTGTCCCTCTCCAGTTCCCTGTCTACTCTTCAGATCCTAGAAGGAGCTGTGAGGTCTCCACTCAACCTTCTCCTCTCCAGGCTGAACATTCCCAGCTCTCCTGGCCTTTCTCCACTGGGGAGGTGCTCCAGTCCCTCCTGCATCTTCGTAGCCTCCTCTGGATTTGCTCCATGTCCTTCTTTTTTTGAGGACACCATAACTGTCCATGGCATTCCAGGTGGGATCTCATGAAAGAAGAGAGGGACAGAATCAGGCTCATCCAGGTCAATCCAGATGATCCTTCTCCTTGCCTGCCTCTTTAGCCATGAAGGATCGAGGAGTATGGAGGGGAAATTCCCAAAAAAATCCCTCGCAGGAATTCCTGCACCGTCTGGGAGCTGTGGCAGCAGAGGTTTGTCCTCCCCACGAGGGCCCTGCTTACACTGTGATCCCAGGGAAAGTCACCTGTGGAATATTGAGAGTCTGACTCCAGCACCAAGATCCCTGATGGTTTAATAAGAATTCCTGGTGATGCTTCTCCGGCTCTTCCGTGGTTCTGACACAGTGCCTCGGGCAGGATGGATTACACAGGCTCCCCTTTCCAAGAGGGAATACGGATGAGTCAGAGGAGCATCCCACTTCATCATCAAACTGATGCCTGAAACTCCAACCTCGAACTCCCCGAGGCTTTTTCCATGAGCCGAGGTACAGGAAGCTGCTGCTGCCTCCTGGAATGGCTGACACCTCATCCTTCAAGGAAAATCAGATCCAATAAATCCACGGCTGCGTTGCTTCCGTGGGGAAGCTCCGTATCCTTCACATAATCACACGGAGCCACCGGGGATGAGCAGCACCTTTCATACACTCCTTTCCCTGGGATCTGTAAGTATATCCCAAATAAATCTAGGGAGAAGGTTTCATTTTTCTTCCGCGGGGTCGATACTCGGCTCGCAGGGAGTTGATCCATCTGTTTATTCCCCTCATCCCTTTGCAGGATGGATGGAGCACAGGAAAGGGATGCTGTTATTTCCTCTTATCTCAGCCTGTGATTTTTGGAATAGGCTGACACGAGGTTTAATAAACATTCGGATAAAAGGGAAGTGAAATATTCTCTGGGAAAGCTTTTGAATGGAGGAAAGAAGAAAGCAGGGAAAAAGCTGAGATATTTCTGATTTTGATCGGGGCTTTTTTAGAAAAGATGGGATGACTCTTCCTGGATTAAAATACCAGGAATGGGCTCAGAGCAACCTTGTCTAGGGAAGGTGCCCTTGCCCATGGCAGGGGTGGGACAGGATGTGATTTAAGGTCCCTTCCCAAATATTTTGAGATCCCACAACACAGAGCAGAGGGAATTGGAATGTGTCAGGGCAGCAAAACACACCTTTACCTCAGGAACGGGATATTGGGATTTATTGGGACAACTTATTAAGTTCCTGGGGTTTATTAAATTTAAATTAATTTTAAACATAAATCTGTTTGGTTTTCTCCGTGGCAGGGGGGTGAACTCGAGTCTTATCTCTGCTTTTTGTCCCTGGGATGCAGATGATAATTTAGTGAGGAATGAAATCCATCATTAATTTGTCCAAAACAGGCCCAGAAATGACCACTGGCCACGGCAATCCTGCCAGAGGCTCCCTCATCCCTTCCCAGGGTTTTTCCAAAGGATGGAGGGCACTGGCAATGGTGGAGGAGAGGTTGGATTTCAGGCTGCTCTGAGCTCTGGTCTGGTGACAAGGTGGTGGCTGGTCAAAGGCTGGACTCGATCATCTTGGAGGTCTTTTCCAACCTAAATTATTCCATGGAGATAAAAAAATTGCAACAATTCCAGAAGGAAACTCTGAAAATTGGAAAACCAAAAAGCGTCTGAGTGTGGAGAATGAGTGTGGAGAGCAGTTTCCAGTTTGATCCTGCTTCTGGGATCACCCCTTCCCTTCTTTCAATTCCAGGGATCTCCAGTGTCTTCTCAGGTTGAGGTGATCCATGGCCTCCTCCCAGGCTGGGGAAATGCTCCTTGCCTTGGGATTTGTTCCCAGGATGGAGACCTTTCCTTCCCCTTTGGATGTCTCTTCCATGCATCCATGTCCCTGATAATCCTGCCAGATGCCCCCCAGACACCCCAGGAGCATGTCCAAATCCTGACACAGAACCATGGAAGGCTTTGGGTTGGAAGGGACTTTGGGACGCCCCAGGAGCATCTTCAAACCCAGCAGAGAATTGTGGAATTCTTTGGATTGGAAGGGACATTCCAACCTCTGTTATTCCAACGGAAAACAACTCCATGACTCCTCACCCCAAGTTTGGTGGAGCAATCAATTCCTGTTCCTGGAATTTGGTTCCTCCTTCTGCATGAGGTCAGTTTGAGACCATCTGGAGAGATTTGATCTCACCAAGATTCTTTTAGGGAATTTCTGGGCCGTCTGCTGCCTCCAGTGAGGATATTCCAGAGCCTGGATAAAACCTCCCATTTGGAAGCAGCCAACTTCCCCCATTAATGTAATTTTTAACAAAGTTCCTGGTTCCAAGCCTCCCTTTGATTTTTAGAAGGCTGGAAAAGGAGCAGGGCACAGCTCAAGTTCAGGTCAGGAAACTTTGGAAGTTTGAACTCAACGTTTTGGGGCTGAGGGGCCTCATTTGTTAAAAAAACCCCACAACTCAGCCCCCCATGGTCTTAAATAAATTCAGTATCAAAAGCAGTTCAGGACTAAAATGGTTAAAAATTAGAAATGCTTTGGTTTCTGGCAGGAAAATGCTCTGAGAAGAAGGAAAAGAAGAGCTGGAAATATTTTCAGGAATGTTCTGTGGGGTTTTAGGCAGGAGATTGCTTTGAGTGCTGGCTCATGGACCTGAGCAGCAACGTGGCAGAAAATTTGATTTCATTTCTGAGTCAAAAAACTTTCTCCAGAAAGTGCCCCCTGTCCATTGGGATTATTGGATGTGGGAAAACCAGGCTGGGAAATGGAGCTCAAAAACTCTGTGGAATGAAGGTGGATCAGCTGAGCAGGAAAAAGGATCATGGAATACCAGCGAAATCATGGTTATGGAATAGTTTGGGTTGGAACTGATCTTAAACTCATCCAGTTCCTGGGCAGGGACACCTTCCACTAGACCAGGGTGCTCCAAGCCCTGTCCAACCCAAGCTGGGATTCTGGGATTCTGTGCTCTGAGAATCTGGAAAACATCAACACAGTCTTGGAAATCCATGCGGAAACATCTCCCGCGGCAGCTCTGGGAATCCAGACACAACTCATCTTCCAGTCAATCCCACGTCCGGAATTTGGCTCCTGGGATGGAGGTGTGAAAAATGAGGTTCACTCCTGGTAAAATTTAAAAAGGTTTAATAAGAGGTTTAGTAAAGAGAACAACAGGAGAGAGAAATAAAGCACAGAGTTAATAGGGCCTGGTGCTTGGCACGATGCCAGGGGCACACCTTAGCTAACAAACCTCTTCTGTTCAATGCCCGAGTCTCAGACATATTCATAGATTTCTGTGCATCATTCAAATGTTCCTTTTTTGGTATCTCTTGAGTTTCAAGTCCCCTTTATCCTGTCACTGTTTCCTTCTTGCAGCTCTGTTTAAAATTTGATAATCCATTGTAGTCCAGTTCTGCTGATCACATCCTTTGGTCATTCTGCATTCCACATTCTGATCAATAGATTCTTCCAGAGCCTTAGGCCTGTCCTTGTTATCTTCAACCAGATGGTCCAGGAATGTGGGGAACTTCCTTGCTTATCTTTGCCATCCTGAGTTAACTACATAAAAAAAGCATTCTACATATCATGATATAATCCTAAGAAATCAAATGTTTTGGAGTGACTTTGGATATTCTCCTCTACACTACTATTTAAAAAATACATCACACTACTATTTAAAAAAACCATATCCATGCAACTAAGTTTTCTAACATTACACATGTGACATTTATTTTAATATTTGCTAAAAGCCCGTAATGCAATGTGCATTTATAACAGAGGTTTGCACCTGAGGGTGTCTCCATGCAGTGAATGTGTCCTGAGGGCTGCCCTGGCAGGGAATGACCACATTCCTTGCTTTTGATGCTGGGTGGTCCAGAAAACTCGGGCCAGTCCCGAGGTTTGTCCATTATAATTCCCTATTCCCCTGTGCCTTGTGTTGCCACGGTGATGGATTTCAAAAGGCCAAATCCGTGCTGGCTTTTCAAAGGCTGAGTTGTTCCTTTTGATCCTCAAACCAGAGGCAGACGTGGATCCAGGCCTGGCTTTTGTGTTCCCTTGTTTTTGTTCCCATGTTACGACTGGAATGATCAATCCCAGCTGAATTCCTTGGGATAAAAACTCAGCGTGGGATCTTGTCAGGGAGACGCCAAAGTCACTTCGGAACTGCTGAAGAAGTATTGCAAAAAGACACTGAAGTACCCAGCCTGTGAATTCCTTGATATTTTCAACTTCACGGACAGAGCGATGGGATTGGGATGACTCCTGGAGAATTGGTATCCATGGGCATCCTTTGGAAAGCCCGTGGGATACAAACAACAGTTCTGGATGAGTGTGATTTATGGGGAGAATTCAGCCTGGGACCAGCAGGAGGACATGAGTGCAATTATTGCACCTCCAACCTGACTCAGGACCTGGCACAAGGAATGACTTGTGGATTCCTGGTTTTTCCTCCTGCTGGGATGGAAATTGGCTCGCAGCTTCTTCCTTGGCCTTTTTGCCGACTCCTGAAGTTAAAGCTTTTAATCCTGGAAAACTCCTGACTCAGCTCTCACACCCCAGGGACCAGACAAGAGCTTGCACAGCACGGGGAGGGAATTCGAGCTTATCTTCCCTAAATTCTGCTTCCCTGGCTGTGGGAATACAAAACTCCGGCACCTGGGGCTCGGATTTTGCAGATGTTTGTGTCAGACATATTTCACCTCCCAGCAGCGCAAGCCGTGCTCAGAATTAAGCCAAATAATTCTGCTTTTACACTGTTCTTTGACTCTTTGAGTCTGGGCATTCCTGATTGTCCCCTTTTTGCCAGGCCCTCTGTGTTTTTTTAAAGGAATGCTTGCCTGTTTTGGGATCCTGGAAGAAGGATTTCTCTTTTCCCGCAGATTTTTTGGTCCTTTGGGAACCATACCAGTTGTTTATTTTCAGCAGAGAGCACTTTCATTTACCTGTAACCCTTTCCATTACCTTGTATGATCCGAAACAAGGTGAAATTTTGTCAGCTTAACAAAATCTGACACCTCCAGCTCCCATCTGTGCCCCAAGCTGTGGAAAACACTGGGAATTCTACGGGAAAACATGGATTGAGCACCTTCAGTTTGCATACTTCTGGGCTGAGCTGGTGCACCTCGACAGCTCCTGCAGGGAGCTGATGGATCATGGATGCTCCAGTCTGGGATCAAAGCCCTCCAATAAATTAATTCCTGTCTTCCAGCCTGGAGCAAGAGCCTGGAATTTGTTCTGGGAGTGCCAGCAATGGATTAATCCCCATCTGAGTGGGATGGATGTTCCTGACATCCAACCTGTTGGAAAAGAGGATCTTTCCCGGAATATCCTGAGCAGGAAGGATCATGGATTCCTACTCCTGACCTCTTCCCGCTGAGCTGGTACCAAACTGTTGGCACCTGATGCCATCTCCGTGCATCTTCCGGGGTAACTCCGGCGTGATGGAAGATGTTGGTGTTGGTTCTGGCGCAGGGAACCTTGGCTGCTCCTGGAATTCTGCAGGATTCTGCTGGCCCTGATGTGGGGCAGGCAGGATAAACCACCGGGTTTTGTGGTTGTGCTTTCAAGGCAGGATAAACCACTGGGTTCTATGGCTGTGCTCCACCTTCCCAGGCAGGATAATCCACTGGGTTTTAAGGCTGTTCTTACCAGGCAGGATAAACCACTGGGGTTTGTGGCCGTGCTTCCCCTTCCCAGGGAGCATAAACCATTGGGTTTTGTGGTTGTGCTTTCCAGGCAGGATAAACAACTGCGTTTCGAGGCTGAGCTTCACCTTTCCAGGCAGGATAATCCACTGGATTCTATGGCTGTGCTTCCCAGGCAGGATAAACTGTTGGGTTTTGTGGTTGTGCTTTCCAGGCAGGATAAACCACTGAGTTTTATGGCTGTGCTTCCCAGGCAGGATAAACTGTTGGGTTTTGTGGTTGTGCTTTCCAGGCAGGATAAACCACTGAGTTTTATGGCTGTGCTTCCCAGGCAGGATAAACTGTTGGGTTTTGTGGTTGTGCTTTCCAGGCAGGATAAACCACTGAGTTTTATGGCTGTGCTTCCCAGGTAGGATGATCCACTGGGTTTCGAGGCTGTGCTTCACCTTTCCAGGCAGGATAATCCACTGGGTTTTACGGCTGTGCTTTCCGGGCAGGATAAACCACTGGATTCTATGGTTGTGCTTCCCAGGCAGGATATAGTACTGGGTTTTACAGCCAGTAAAATTCTGACCACAATCCAATTGTATCCCAACAAAAGGAATGGTTGGTTGTCCAGTATAGACCAGGCTGCATCCCAGATCCTGTCAGCCAGTGGGAAGGAGGAGAAAAGAGAATTTGGGAAGTAGCAGAGCCATCAATGCATCCTCAGCCTGTGCAGTGGTGGCACCTGAGTGCCAGATCATCCCCAGCTGCCCAGGGCGTTATTGATCCCCTAAATCAGGGCAGTTCATCCATAGCCTTTGGAATTTGAGAAGCTGTGGCTGGATTCCAAACTCAGAGATTTCCATGCTCCTGTTGCAGTCACTCAGCATTTCCTACGTGTCCTTCCTATTGGGGTCTAGGAAAAGCTTGGGAACTTTTCCTGCTCCTCTGGTGGTTTGTTTTACCCTCAGAGCTCCTCAAAAAAGGCTTGGCCTGCAAACCAAGCTCGTGGGAGAATTTACCCCCAATTCTGGGTGAGCTGAGAGCACCAAAGAAATGAGGAGATGTTGTTTAGTGCAGCACAGAGTGTGGAGTTGGAGTTTTTAGGTTTTGCTATATATATTATATAGAGACAACATGGAGATTCTAGGGTGTTGGCTTCTTCTTCATCTTCTTCTCTCTTCTCCTTCTCTTCCTTTTTCCCTCTGACATGAGTTCCTGTGACTTGTTAATTGGTAGATAGAATTTAGTGTAGAGGAGACATGTCAGTGAGGTTGATATTCACTGGTTTTGGGAACAAAATAAGATAGGTAAAGTTTTCTAAGTGGTTGATAATAGATATAAAAGCTACCTGCTTTGGGTAGCCATTGCCATTCTGCCCTCGTGTTCCTGGAGGTCACAGCACAGTCTGTGCCTCCCAAACTTTGATAAGAACAAGAAATAAACAAGCCTTGAAACAGCAGAAAGAAGCTTCATTTCATCTTTTCGGGACATGGGACACTGAAATAAGGAACACAGCTGGGCCAGGAGTCAGGGTCCAAGGAAGAACCTCCCCCCTGACACTTCCAACCCCAGGATGTTCCTCTCTCCGGTGCTGTTCCTGCTGCCTCACTCCTTGGGATTGAGGCCTTTTCCGACAGCCTGTGGCAGTCGAACCCTTTGGAGAAGGATTGGTTGTGAAGGGTGAGGGATTCTGGGGAAATGCAGCAGGAAAGTCAGACCTGTGGCCTGGGGTTTAACTTTGGGAGTGCTGGGAGCAGGATAACAGGATTCACTGAACACCCCACAGAGCTCTCAAGGAGAGAGATCCGTGTGTGCCAGGGTTGGAGCTGGAGGCAAAGAGCAGGATGGAAATGGTCCCAAAGTCTTTGTAATTCCAGACGTGCTGGGAATGCTGCCCAGGGCGTTTTACACCTTGGATTTGGGGGTGGAAATCTTCAGAAGTGGTTTTCTACCCCTTTTGAAGGATTTCCTCCCTCAGCAGCCCATGTTTTACAGCTTTGAGGAGATAAAAAGTTTGCTTTTCCATGTTATCTCGCCACATCCGGTTTTGGCCATTCCTGGTTTGAAAGATACCCACTGGTAGGAGCAGGAAAAGGGAAAGCCAGCAGGGGAATTTCCAGGCAGGAAAAGTCAGGAGGTCGGAACAAATGTGTCTCTGAGCTGAAACACTGCACAGAAAATACACAAAGTGCTTTTCCATGAGGTTTCCGTGGGGGAACTGCTGAAGGCAGCAAAAATTTCCCTGGTTTTCCACACCAACAGCTTCACTGTGTGGTTGGAAAAATCCCTCCAGGATCGCTGAGGCCAATCTGTGCCCCATGCCCACCCTGGCACTGAGTGCCACCTCCAGGAATTCCTGGGACACCTCCAGGGATGGGCACTCCAAACCTCCCTGGGCAGCTCCTGCCAAGGCCTGAGCTCCCTTTCCATGGGGAAATTCCTGCTGCTGTCCAAGCTGAGCCTCCCCTGGCCCAGCCTGAGGCTGTTCCCTCTCCTCCTGTCCCTGTTCCCTGCCAGCAGAACCCGACTCCCACCTTCCTACAAGTGCTGCCCATGGATTAAACTCCTTTTAATTTCCTGCTCACCTCTTGTTTTCCCTAGTTCCATCCTTGTCCCAGGGCAGTTCAGAGCTTAAAACACCAAACGTTTCCCACTTTTTGTTACTTTCCACCTTCTAATTCCTTTCTCCTGCGAGGATATTTGACGTGAAGAGCTTTTTCTTCCATGTGCATTCAGAACAACTCAAAATATTCTTCTTTTTCTGCACCTGCCTTTAAATCCACGGAGGTCAAGCGATCTTGGCTGCCAGGAACTTGCTGACTCCGCAGCTCCAAGTGTCTCAGTCAGCAAATTCAGCTGCTTTTGCTTTCCTCGCCTCTTGTTGAGCGGAACTCGGAGATTTTCAGGGTGGCACTGCCACAAAAACAAAGGGGAAAAAAAAGATTCCTTTGAAAAGAAGTGGCTTGATCAGCTCCTTCTGTCTTTCCTCGGATGATGAAAGAGGAATTGTTGTTTGGGAGACACAAAGCTCAGCTCTTTTCCGAAGGGAGCAGCCTCAGGGAGGCTCATCTTGGCTGAGGGTGAAAAGGTGCCGGGAATGTTGTAGGGTTGGATTAAAATATGAATTAATGACCCTTCCGAGGGTCCTGTTCCCATTAAAGAATTCCAGAATGGTTTGGGGTTGGAAGGGATCTTAAATCCCATCTAATTCCATCCCATTCCCATGGCAGGGACACCTCCCACTGTGCCAGGCTGCTCCCAGCCCCAATGTCCAGCCTGGCCTTGGGCACTGCCAGGGATCCAGGGGCAGCCACAGCTGCTCTGCCAATTCCAGCCCAGCCCCTCCCCACCCTCCCAGACAGCAATTCCCAATTCCCAATATCCCACACAAATCTCCTCTTTTCCAGCTTAAAGCCATTCCCTGTGTCCTGTCCCTCCATACCTTGTCCCCAGTCCCTCTCCAGCTCTCCTGGAACACCTTCAGGCCCTGCAAGGAGCGCTGAGCTCTCCCTGGATCCTTCCCTTCTCCAGGTGAACATTCCCAATTCTCCCAGAGGTTTTCCATTCCTGGAATCATCTTTGTGGCCTCCTCTGCTCCAACCCAGGACATTCCAGATTGTGCTGACGAACCCAAAATGCATTTCGGGCAGGGTGTGATAAATGCAAGGATTAAAGGGTTAAATCCCATTCCAGTCTGGAGGACAGGAGAATTCCTTTTTTGTTCCTGCAACCATAACCTGACTCCAAGGGGCTCTGAGCTCTCCCTGGATCCTTCCCTTCTCCAGGTGAACATATCCAGCTCTCCCAGCCTGATCCCAAATTTTAGTTTATTCCTGAGCCAGTCCTGGATTTCACCGTGGCTTCTGTTCCTCCCTGCTGAGTGGCTGTAATTTTGGGAATGCCAAATTCTCATTTTGTGCCTCGATTGTGAAGAAAATCTCCCTGAAAGGTGCAGGAAGACCACAGAAATTTCCAGAGCAGTAATTTAGGGAATTATCCAGCATCCCTGGGCAGTGGGAGGAATGCAGATCATGTTTGTTGTGGCTCCTGTGTGTGTGATTACCCAGGAAATATTTCTCACTTGTAGAGGAGAGAAATCCCACTTTAATTTAAAAACAGGATTAAAAAAATCCCAAATCCAAACTCTTCCTTGCCTACAAAAGGAATCTCTCCCTTTATGTGTTGGCTGGATCTCTCCTTACCCACTCCCAGTGCACAGGATTCCTCCATCCTCCCTCTCCTTCCTGGCCCATTTTGGGAAGAAGGAGAGGAAAAATTGTTCTCACCTGGATTGATTTTGTTCAATACTTTTGGAATCACTGGGAAACACTGGAATTTCAGGCTTGGGTTGTTTCCTACAGGAATTCTTTACTGGAGAAGGGCAGGGACACTTTCCACAAATCCAGGTTTCTCTGAGCCTTCTCCAACCTGGCCTTGGATATGTCCAGGGATGTGCCATCCATGGTTTCTCTGGGAATTCTGGGCTGTCAGAGATGTATTATTTATTCCTGGAGGAGCTGAAATTCCCTAAAACACTATGAAAGAATTCCTTAAATAGGAATTAAAATCCTAAATTTAATCTTCAACGAGAATAATGGAATAAAGATTAAGAAATGCACCTTTGGCTTGAATTCCTTTGGTTTTTTTCAGGAAGGGGTAAAATCCTGAAGCCACTGATAATCTTTTAAATTAAATTATCACAGAATGGAATATTTCTATAATTCCATGCGTGGATCCCAGCTTTGTCCTGGTAGGAGGATGTCAGAACCAGCTTTGGATGATTGGATTTTTCTGTTATTTTTTTTGGGTGTCCAAAAAATATTGGAGATGATCAGCTTGGTGGTGGAGACTCCATTGTCCTCCCATTCCACGAGGAGCAAGAACTGTCGGAAATGCTTCAACAGTGATGCACTTGGAGCAGGATTTAGGAAACTTAGGGAAAATAAAGCTGGGGAAAATGGAGAAGAGCCTCGGCTTGGCAGCGGGTTTTTGAAAAATTTCAGAGAAAAGCTGAAGAAAGCAATTTCTTTTTTAACTTGTCTTGAATTCTAAATAGTTAACTCCATTTCTAAAGGGAGCTCTCTGTAGTTCCCAAAAGAAAAGAATGTAAATATAAAAAATGTTTACAGTGAAGTGTTTGCCTTGACCAATAGAAAGTCTCCTCTCTGTTCTTGTTGTTCATTCCATTCTGGTGCAAAACAGAAAAACACAGAGATGATCCCAGCAGCTGAACCTGCTAAAGGGAAGCTGCTGGATCTCCCTCAATCATCTTTTTATTGCTATCTATCTATAAATAAAGCCTTCTGATCATCAATCCATGAACTCTGAGTCTTTGTAAAAAAAACCCTGAAACATAAAGGCAAGAACATCACCTTTCTGCAGAGCACTGAGGTGATTGATCCCAAATCCAGCTTGTGATTCCCTACAATTCCCAAGCTTAAAGGGAATGATGGCTTGGGAAAAGAAAAAAGCCAATCAAGGCAGACTTTTCAAATCAAGCTTGTGTAGCTCCCATTGGGTGTTTCTCAAAGGAAAAATCCCGAGGATTTCCTTTCATAAAATTCCAACAAGTTTTGATGTGCTGATGGAATCTGCTGTTCCACATCCCTTTGTTCCAATCCCATTCTTTCAGTTCTTTCACAATATTGGGAGTTTTTTTAGGGTCATACTGGCATAGTGTAAAGGATGTTAAGAGTGTTGATTTTTCCAGCTCCTGATCCAGAGCTGAGGAGGATTTGCTTAAGAGGAGATCTCGAAGTAAGGGAGCAGAGGGAAGAACAGGATTTTCTGCCTGTCTATGGATTCCTAGGATTATTACCCAAAATAATCCCAGGATGAATCCCAGGATGGGACTAGGTTGGAAGGGACCACCTGGTTCCACTCCCTGCTCCAGCAGGGCCACCCCAGAGCACCAGGTGTGAACTTGGGGAACATCCTCATCCCTGGAATGTCCCCATCCCTGGAGGGATTTCAAGGCCATGTGGATGTGGCACTCGGGGACAAGGATCACTGGTGGCCTTGGCACTGCTGGGAATGGTTGGACTCCATCTCAGAGGCTTTTCCAACCTTAACAGTTCTATGATTGGATTTCGTGATTCCATGGATTTGGGGACAATGCTTCTGGGGGAATGATGGATTTCGAGTTGGATTTGGATTTCATGATTCCATGGATTTGGGGGCAACGCTCCTTGGGGAATGATGGATTTAGAGTTGGATTGGATTTCGTGATTCCATGGATTTGGGGACAACGCTCCTTGGGGAATGATGGATTTAGAGTTGGGCAAGACTGTAGGGGTTGCCTGGGGGAAATCTCCCTGTGGTCCTGTCACGGGTGGAGTGGGAGCTCCAAACATTTTTAGGGAAGCTCCCATGGAGCCAGGGGATGCAGAGAGGATCCTTTTGCTTCCTAAACTCCTCGGGGTCACCTGGAGGTGGCTGGATCCAATCCCAGCCAACGATTTAAATTCTGCCACTTCATCCCACGGGCTTTAACGACACCGAATCAGATCTATTTATGCAAACGTGAATTATTTATTATGGTAAGTGATTAGACAAAAAAAAGCTTAATTAGAATTATTGAGTGCACAGCCTAACACAGAGCAATGCAATAAAACCGTTCTGTTAAAGCGATTTTATTGAAGGCGGCAAAAAGAAACAATTACTGAGTCGAGAGTGATCAAACTCCCCCACACCAACACTAGTGGGCAGGGCTCTTCCTCTTAACCTCGAGAAGAATTCCTGGGGGGTGTCTCCTTCCCAAGGAAGGAATCTCCACACATTCCAAGAAGGAACATGACAGGAGAACCTCCACTAATTGGGGTTTTTAACTTTGGCGTTGCTGAACGAGACTGGTTTTATCCTAATTCCACACCAAACCCAGCTCGGGATGCCTCTCTCACCACCCTGCCACCTGTTAGGGGGGAGGTGTTCTTTGGACTTTGACATTTGGCTTGGCTGTGTTTTTTGTTTCAGTGTTTTATGTTTCGAAAAGATGAAATGAGGTTTCTTTTTGCTGTTTCGGAACTTGTTTATTTCTTGTTTTTATTAAAGTTTGGGAGGCACAGACTGTGCTGTGACCTCCAGGAACACGAGGGCAGAATGGCAATGGCTACCCAAAGCAGGTAGCTTTTATATCTATTATCAACCAGTTAGAAAACTTTACCTATCTTATTTTGTTCCCAAAACCAGTGAATATCAACCTCACTGACATGTCTCCTCTACACTAAATTCTCTCTACCAATTAACAAGTCACAGGNCCATTGGGTGTTTCTCAAAGGAAAAATCCCGAGGATTTCCTTTCATAAAATTCCAACAAGTTTTGATGTGCTGATGGAATCTGCTGTTCCACATCCCTTTGTTCCAATCCCATTCTTTCAGTTCTTTCACAATATTGGGAGTTTTTTTAGGGTCATACTGGCATAGTGTAAAGGATGTTAAGAGTGTTGATTTTTCCAGCTCCTGATCCAGAGCTGAGGAGGATTTGCTTAAGAGGAGATCTCGAAGTAAGGGAGCAGAGGGAAGAACAGGATTTTCTGCCTGTCTATGGATTCCTAGGATTATTACCCAAAATAATCCCAGGATGAATCCCAGGATGGGACTAGGTTGGAAGGGACCACCTGGTTCCACTCCCTGCTCCAGCAGGGCCACCCCAGAGCACCAGGTGTGAACTTGGGGAACATCCTCATCCCTGGAATGTCCCCATCCCTGGAGGGATTTCAAGGCCATGTGGATGTGGCACTCGGGGACAAGGATCACTGGTGGCCTTGGCACTGCTGGGAATGGTTGGACTCCATCTCAGAGGCTTTTCCAACCTTAACAGTTCTATGATTGGATTTCGTGATTCCATGGATTTGGGGACAATGCTTCTGGGGGAATGATGGATTTCGAGTTGGATTTGGATTTCATGATTCCATGGATTTGGGGGCAACGCTCCTTGGGGAATGATGGATTTAGAGTTGGATTGGATTTCGTGATTCCATGGATTTGGGGACAACGCTCCTTGGGGAATGATGGATTTAGAGTTGGGCAAGACTGTAGGGGTTGCCTGGGGGAAATCTCCCTGTGGTCCTGTCACGGGTGGAGTGGGAGCTCCAAACATTTTTAGGGAAGCTCCCATGGAGCCAGGGGATGCAGAGAGGATCCTTTTGCTTCCTAAACTCCTCGGGGTCACCTGGAGGTGGCTGGATCCAATCCCAGCCAACGATTTAAATTCTGCCACTTCATCCCACGGGCTTTAACGACACCGAATCAGATCTATTTATGCAAACGTGAATTATTTATTATGGTAAGTGATTAGACAAAAAAAAGCTTAATTAGAATTATTGAGTGCACAGCCTAACACAGAGCAATGCAATAAAACCGTTCTGTTAAAGCGATTTTATTGAAGGCGGCAAAAAGAAACAATTACTGAGTCGAGAGTGATCAAACTCCCCCACACCAACACTAGTGGGCAGGGCTCTTCCTCTTAACCTCGAGAAGAATTCCTGGGGGGTGTCTCCTTCCCAAGGAAGGAATCTCCACACATTCCAAGAAGGAACATGACAGGAGAACCTCCACTAATTGGGGTTTTTAACTTTGGCGTTGCTGAACGAGACTGGTTTTATCCTAATTCCACACCAAACCCAGCTCGGGATGCCTCTCTCACCACCCTGCCACCTGTTAGGGGGGAGGTGTTCTTTGGACTTTGACATTTGGCCCAGCTGTGTTTTTTGTTTCAGTGTTTTATGTTTCGAAAAGATGAAATGAGGTTTCTTTTTGCTGTTTCGGAACTTGTTTATTTCTTGTTTTTATTAAAGTTTGGGAGGCACAGACTGTGCTGTGACCTCCAGGAACACGAGGGCAGAATGGCAATGGCTACCCAAAGCAGGTAGCTTTTATATCTATTATCAACCAGTTAGAAAACTTTACCTATCTTATTTTGTTCCCAAAACCAGTGAATATCAACCTCACTGACATGTCTCCTCTACACTAAATTCTCTCTACCAATTAACAAGTCACAGGAACTCATGTCAGAAGGAAAAAGGAAGAGAAGGAGAAGAGAGAAGAAGATGAGGAAGAAGGAGATGGATTTTTCATAGAATCTTCATGTTGTCCCTATATAATATATATAGCAAAACTTAAAAACTACAACTACACATTCTGTGGTACACTAAACAACTATTTCTTCATTTTTTTGGTGTTCTCAGCTCATCTAGAAGTGGGGGCAAATGCTCCCATGAGCTTGGTTCGCAGGCTAAGCTTTTTTTGAGGAGCTCTGAAGGTAAAGCAAACACTCAGAGGAGCAGGAAAGGTTCCCAAGCTTTTCCTGACTCCAACACCACCGACCACTTTCCAAACAGGGCATTGCCCAAGCTGCTCGACCATGTTCCAAGGAAAACATCCTGCTCATTTCCAAGCTGTTAATGCCCAGTTAACGAGAGGATAAGTTCTGAGGACAAACCGAGCCAGCAGGAGCAACTCCCAAACCGAGATTTGCTCCTTCCCATGGAAAATCCCATCAGTTTGGCCAAACCCCACCTCCTTCCCTTTCAGCAAGATTTATCCCAGTTAAAAGTGGCCACTTTCGTTGGACTTAAAGCTCTTCCCAATCAGCAGGAGCTAAATAAAACATTTGGGATAAGCTAATAGGGGATTATCCCTCGGGAGTCTCGCGCCGGCTTAGAAAAACTGGTTTAAAAATGATCCCTTAAATTAAAGCAGCAGCACTCCACAAATTGAGGAGCTCGGGATGGTGGGATGGGGAGGGATCAGCCACTGGGTGACGGATGCACAGAATATTTTAGGGAGAGGTGAAATCCTTGGGAAAGACATCTCCCTCTTGTCTGAGGACATTTGGGGAATGTAAGCAGTTTTTTAGGGATGTTTCGAGGTTAATTTCCGTCTCTCCCACCTTGGAAGATTCAAGACACCCAATAAAAGTTGCACTTTTAACTGGTACCCATTTTCAGGTGCATTTTTGAGCACTTGAAATCATTTTGAAGAAAGAATTTGGGCAAATAAACCCCCTTGTTCTCATCCTCCAGCAATGTTTCCATTTAATGGCTATGTCCAATAAATTCTGGGAAACGTTTCCAATTATAAGTGATGTCCAGGCTCCCATATTACCCTGCCACAGAAAATTTAGGAATATATGGGCAATTTACTCCTATTCTTCCCAGTTCCCATTAGCATATTAAGCTGCAATTATCATCTGCTCGTATTTCAAACCTTTTGAAGTTTTTATCATGGAGCATTGGAATTCTTTTCCATGATGCCTGCGAGAGGAAAAAAAAAAGGAGGAAGATGATACTGAGTTTGAAGAGAGCTGAATCTGAGATTAAGGAATGAAGATTTGAGAGTCGTGCATTAGGAAATGGCAGCTTTAACTCAGCGGGATAGAATTCCTTTAAAAAAATAATTGGGAAATGATTCTTCTTTGGAAGCAGCTGATCTGAGTGATGGGTCTTTGTTAATGAAGATAAAAGATTTTTTCATATTAACAGGCAGAAATAATTAATGTCAAGGCGGCGTTGTGGGGAAAGAGAAGCTGTTGTTCCTCCAAAATTCCCAGTGATTCGCTAAGAAATGTTGGAAACGTGGTCTGAACATAAAATCATGGAATAGAATCACCATGGAATGGTTTGAGTTGGAAAGGACCTTGAGATGATCCCATTCCACCCCATCCCACGGGCTGGGACACCTTCCACCATCCCAGGTTGTTCCAACCTGGCCTTGGATTAAACTGGAATATCTAAATCACTTATTCCCCCCCCAAACCTTCCCTGTCTCCAGATCTTTTGGGTTCAAAGACTTTTGGCTTCGCAATTTGCAGCAATCCTTGGTGGAATTCTCCTTGGAAACTCTGCAAACTGAAGAAGCCTCTGCAGGAGGAGGTTTTCCTCTTTCTATTCAGGATGAGAGGAAACAGCCTCAGGTTGTGCCAGGGGAGGTGTAGATTGGATGTTAGGAAAAATTCCTTCCTGGAAAGGATTGTCCAGCACTGGGAAAGGCTGCCAGGACCATATGGAATCCCCATCCCTGCAAAGGTGGATGTGGCACTGAGGACACAATTTAATGCCACTGCTGAGGGGATGGCAGGACTCGGTCTTGGAAGCCTTTTCCAGCCTCGACCATTCCATGATTCCATGATAAATCATCGGAAACGATGAGGGAAATAATCGTGACCCTCCACTTCTTCAAATTCCAGTTTTTCCAGTGCTTTTCCTTCTGCAAAAGTGGGACAAGAGCTGCCTCTTTCCCAAGAGTAAAGGTAACCTCAACTGCAGATTTAGGTTTAATTTTTAGATTTAAACACAGCACAGAGGAGCTCTCCCAGTCCTGTTCCCAAAGAGGAAATTGAATGGGAACAGAGGGAGGAACTCTAGTTCTGACTTAACAGTAAGTTTGTAAGAAATTTCAGAGAAAAGCTGAAGAAAGCAATTTCTTTTTTAACTTGTTTTCAATTCTAAATAATTAACTTTATTTTTAAAGGGAGTTCTCTGTAATTTTCAAGAGAAAAGAATGTAAATATGAAAAATGTTTGTAGTAAAGTGTTTACTTTAACTAATGGAAATGTTAAACTAATGTTTCTTCTCTGTTCTTGTTGTACATTTTATTTTGGTGTTGCACACACACAGACAGACAGAGAGGTGATCACAGTTCTTAAACCTACTAAAAGAAGCTGCTTGATCTCTCCCTCTCAATCATCTTTTTAATAATATCTATCTATCTATCTATCTATCTATCTATCTATAAAGCTTTCTGATCAATTCATAATCTCTGAATCTTTTGTAGAAAAACCAGGCCCTAGCTGAGAGGGGGAAAAACTTCTCTTTTCTGCAGTTCATCCTCAGCCTGTGGAACCAGAATCCGACTGAAGGCAGGATCAGCACTGCCCAGTGCTGGCTAATTAAAATAACTCCAATTCTCCTGATCAAAGGGTGAAAGGGAATCCCCTTTCATGGCATTGGAAGCAATATCCATCTTTTTAGGATTAGCAGGAAACTCATTGTCAGGAGCAGATTATTTCACCTCTTCCCTTTACCAAGGAGTTCCTCTCTCCTAAAACTCCAAGGAATTGGGCTCTGTTCCAGCCTTGGAATTTCCCTGCTCCTGCCTGCAAAGGATCCTTGGCTGGGATAATTGATCCCCAGTGGATGGGAATTATCCCTGGGCCGTGGGAATCTCTGTTGCAGATCCAGGATTCGTGGAGCTGTGTGTTGGTGTGGAAGTCACGTTGGGAATCTGCTCCTCGGGATATTTCCCAGGGTTATTCAGGTCATAGGTGAGCAGGAGGACTTGGAAAATGTTAATTTAGTGTTAATTTAATTGAATTGTGCAGCTCGAGGAGCAAAGCATGCAGGGAAAATCCAAATGTGATAACAGAGTTTGATATCAACTTCCTGTTCATTAAATTTTGGATTCACTTCATTGATAGGTTTTATCCCTGATATCCTCAAAACCCCACAATTCCCTATCACTTCCTACTATCCAGCAGCTCTTTTAAAAAGGAGGAATATTTCTCTATGGAATTATTTTTAGAGCAATTTTTCTTCATCCTATTGTAGTGCCAAGAAGGAGACAAATTATTCCTGCATGGTGCAAAGGCAAAGAGACGAACAAATCAAATATAATAAAAACACACTGGAAAATAAATTTGTATTTTTTAGCTCACTTTGATGAAAAATGTGGCTTTTAATATTTGTCTAAAGTGTTTGCAGCTGGACACAAATTTTAATTCCAAGGAAATCTGGGATTCATGGTGACCATGGTGGAGGTGCTGAGCTGGATTTGATCTTAAAGGACTTTTTCAACCTTAATTATTTGAATCACACCACAAATAAGGAATTGAATCCATTTACTGAAATTATATCCTGCTCTTCTACCAATTTATATCCCTGTTCGGGGTGGGGTCACACAGATATTTAATCACGGCAAATTTCCTGGAAAAATGCTGAATCCAAAGCTTTACCTTTCAGGAGATTTTTCAGTGCAGGTCACGAAGAAAAGGAAGATTTTCACCTCCACTTGAACTCCAGGTTTGGGTTTTATTCCAATTATTTTAAGTTTTTCAGGACATGTGGATCAATAAAGCTAATTTGCAGGTAGTCCAAGACTTCTTTATCTGCAGCTTCCAAAGAATTTCTTCCAGTGGGAAAATCTGAGGTGGCAAAGGAGAACAGGGAGACGCTGAATGAGCTACAGAGGGGAAGTTCTTTAATTAATTTACAAAATGTGTCTTCCCTTACATGAATATCTTTTCTTTTTATTATTTTCTCTTTAACTCCTCCTTTTATCTTTTTGGGTTTTGAGAGGAAAAGCTGACCCTCAGTTGCCAGCGGTTTACAGGAAAAAGGGATGGAAATGGCACAGAAAATTTGGATGATGCCAATTAAGTGCCATCATGAAAGAGTGGGATATGCAATGATATCTCGGTTTTAATTAAATGAAGAAGGAATTAATATTTCCCAAGGTCAGGTCCTGCTGCTTGGAGCTCATTTGGAGACTTGGGAGTGAAGAAGGAGGAAGGGTAGAGGAGATACAACGAAGAGGACAAAAATTGCCTCCTTTTTCCAGATCTTTCTAGCCCCTTCCAGGTCTTTCCAGGCCAATCTTCCCATAATTCCCTCATCAAGGGATGACAAGGTCTGGGAAAGACAGGAATTATAAAGAAATCAGATCAATAAGGACCTTCAGTTTCTTATTTATATTCCTCAGGTACAGCTGGATCCATGGGATGTTTTTTCCCTGTTCCTTTCCATTGGTAGCTCCACGATGGATTCAGGCTCCGCTTGTGGCAGGAATTAGAAAGGGACACTCAGGGCTGTGGAATTTTGTCTCCAGCACTTTCAGCTGAGCTGGGAATGGGCATCTCCTCCAGAAAAGATCCACAGAACATCCTTTCCAAAACCCACAGGCTGCAAACCCTGGTGCTCCAGTGTCAGGGGGGGTTGTGTTCTTTGGACCCTGCTGGCTCCTGGCCCAGCTGTGTTCCTTATTTCAGTGTCCCATGTCCCAAAAAGATGAAATGAAGCTTCTTTTTGCTGTTTCAAAGCTTGTTTTATTTACTTCCTTATCAAAGTTTGGGAGGCACAGACTGTGCTGTGACCTCCAGGAACACGAGGGCAGAATGGCAATGGCTACCCAAAGCAGGGAGCTTTTCTATCTATTATCAACCACTTAGAAAACTTTACCTATCTTATTTTGTCCCCAAAACCAGTGAATATCAACCTCACTGACATGTCTCCTCTACACTAAATTCTATCTACCAATTAGCAAACCACAGGAACTCATGTCAGAGGGAAAAGGAAGAGAAGGAGAAGAAAGAAGATGAAGAAGAAGCAGCAGCCAACACCCTAGAATCTCCATGTTGGCTCTATATAATATATATAGCAAAACCTAAAAACTCCAACTCCACACTCTGTGCTGCACTAAACAAACATCTCCTCATTTCTTTGGTGCTCTCAGCTCACCCAGAATTTGGGGCAAATGCTCCCACGAGCTTGGTTCGCAGGCCAAGCCTTTTTTGAGGAGCTCTGAGGGTAAAACAAACACTCAGAGGAGCAGGAAAAGTTCCCAGGCTTTTCCTCGACTCCAACACTCCGGAAGGAAGGTGACATTCCAAAGTCCTTTCCTGCTTTCCCTCCTCCCACACTCCCCAAAATAAAGAGGAAGAGCCACGGAAACACTGAAACAGGTTTTTCTTGGAGGAAATATCACTCCCTATCATCTGTCCCTGTATCCCACCTAAGCCAAGGTGACCAATCCCATTTGGCATTCTGGGGGGAAAATTTGGGCCAAATAAGTCGGAGTCACTGCGAGGTCCTTGTGGGAGAAACATTTGGAATAGTATTTAAATATTCGATGCCTTTTCCCATTTTATTCCTTGCAATTTGTCCAATCCTTGCTTTTTAGACAGGATCTGCGCATTTTGTGTTATTAATTGTAGTTCTGTTAATGAATACCCATCACTAATATTAAACACAAGGCATTAATTCCTAATTAATTCCTTTAGCAGCAGAAAACCCGTTCAGCATAAATTGACAGGATTCCTCACAAGGAGTATCTCCTGGAATTGTGTGAATTCTGCTTGATACTCCCTGATGGAATTGTGATTGCTGAATAATTTGCATTAAAAAAAAAATAATTCCAGTATTTTCCATGATCTAGTCCACCAAATGATATTGGAAAAGAAAATGCTGGGAGCAGTGGACAAAAATTTCCATCTGGGCATCAACGATGTCTTGGTCCTGTGTGCTTGGCCAGGGTTTTCCAGATCAAAATATGGATGCCAGGAAAATAATTCCAAAGATTTGACCTGAAAGAAATGGAATGCAACAACTTGGAATAAAACATGAAAGCTGCTAATATTATTTTAGAGATGAAGGTGTTTGTGGAGAAAACAGATTTTGAGGAAGCTCAGGAGCTTCTGGTCCTCAAGGATGCAGCAGGTATGGATCAATATTTGGAGCTGGATTTCAGGTCCATCCATTAAAATAGATTAAAAAATGCATTCCATGACCTGGAGCAGCCTGCTGGGAACTGCAGTTGGAAGGGTTTGTCCTCCAAAACATTCCAGGATGCACCAAAACTCCATGGATGCCCTTAATGCACCAGCGCTTTTCCAAGGGGAATGTGCATCCCATTGTCCCTGGGATCCATCGGAGCAGCAGATGGAGAGCAGAGCCCTGGAGGAAGGAGCTCATCCAGGAAATTGCTGTTTCCCTCATTGCCATCCTAAAGAAACTCGCATTTTTGGATACTCATCCAACCTGAGCTATCCCACCTTGAACCATCCTTGTGGGTCTCTTCCATCTCCAGGATATTCTGTGGAGGTTCTGCCGATGAGGATTTGATTCATTCAAGGGAGAAAAAACTTTGTGGGGAAGTTGATGGAAAATTTACTGGATGTTGGGGGGTTTTCTTTTTTTTTTTTTTTTTTGATTCACTGTTGATATCTCACTGTGGGATTTCATAATCCTGGAAAGGTTTGGGATGGAAGGGACCTTAAATCCCATCCCAATCCCGACCTTTCCATGGGCAGGGACACTTCCCACTGTCCCAGGCTGCTCCCAGCCCCAATGTCCAGCCTGGCCTTGGGCACTGCCAGGGATCCAGGGGCAGCCACAGCTGCTCTGCCAATTCCAGCCCAGCCCTGAGCCACCCTCCCAGACAGCAATTCCCAATTCCCAATATCCCACCCAAATCTCCTCTTTTCCAGCTTAAAGCCATTCCCTGTGTCCTGTCCCTCCATGCCTTGTCCCCAGTCCCTCTCCAGCTCTCCTGGAGCCCCTTCAGGCCCTGCCAGGAGCTCTGAGCTCTCCCTGGATCCTTCCCTTCCCCAGGTGAACATTCCCAAGTTTTTCTCCATCTTTCTTGTATCTCCCTTTGCATCCAAGGCCATTTTGTATTAATATCATTGAAAGATTCCTGGAAGGTGCAGATTTTCCAGGTGGATCAAATCCAGAGCCATCAACACCTCTTTTTTCCCAGGATAAAGAGAGCCTGTTGGAGTTGGCTCCAGATTCACACACAATCAGTATCCAACAATATCCCTGTTGGAGTTTTCTCATTTTCCTGGATAATTCCCTGTCAGGAGGATTAGGGAGCAGATTCCAGGGAAAAGACAGAGCTTTGGTGACATCCCTCACATTAAAGTTGGTTTTATCTGATATGGATCCTGCCTGGAACAGGGACTTTGGGAAAACAGACCCTGGGATTTGTCAAAATGGAGAAATCTTGTGGAGACACTCCCAGAAAATTTCCCAGGAATCACAGAAATCATTATTCGTTCATGATTTTAAATCTATTACCTGTGAGAAAGCAGGAAAAAAATTAATTTTGGGATGCACCAAGGAAAAATTTGGCTTTGTGGTGGCAGTGGCAGAATTCCCGAGGCCAAGGATCTGCGCCCTATCCATGGTAAGCAGCATCCCACCCCTCTGGATGATTGATGGATGTGGGATCAGGTGGTGCTCAGCAGGAAGAAGAGCTGTCAAAGTCTGGTTTGGGGAAAAAAAACAACCCAATTAAGGATTTTAGCTGCATTTTAAAATATTTTTTTACACGAAATCCACCTGCAAAAATCCAATTTCAAGGAATTTCGGTGTCAGGATTGCAGCTGATCCCATCTCGTGGAGTTTTACTCCCCAGGCTCACAGCTGAAGGAATAAGGGGATTTTAATCAATAAAAGTTGGGCTGAGCATCAATATTTGGGATTCTCAGTTCCAGGAGAGCTTTGCTGCAGGATGAGGCCGAGTGCTTCCAGCCTCGTGCAAAGGTTGATTCCTGGTATCCAATTAGGGAAGACTGGCAGTTGGAATAAGACTGATAACAAGGATTTTTTTCTCCACAATCTCAGAGAACGCAGGAATTAAAAGTTGTGACTCAGCCTCCAGGTTCCTTAATTTGGATAACAAACTCTGGAGAGGTTTTTAAAGAATCCTTTGGTTCTTTGCTTCCGTGTTTTCCAACTTTTCCCCTTAAAGAGAACTTGGATGTTTGAAACAGGATTGAAATGAAATTCTAATTCCAAATTAAATTAATTCAATTAGATTAGTTTTTAAAATTTAATAAAATTAATTATTTAAAAAAACCCAAAACTTTTATTTTGTAATAAAACTAGAAATGAATGGAATTTTCAAAGACATGGCTGAGGACCGGAGACTGAACTTTATAATTTCCTTATTTTCTTGTTTTAGCTGTGCTCAGTGTGGCACAAATTCCTTTTCCTGATGGTTTCTTCCTCCGAGCAGAGCAAACCCAATTCTGCTCCTTTGGGCTGAGCCTGTTTTCACTCCAAGAATTTTTTAGTAACGGAAATAATGGGAATTACAAAATGTGGGTTCCCACCTTAAAGGGAAGGGAGCATCCAGGATTTGTTGATGTTTGGGTTGAAAGAAATGACCAAAGTCAGAGAGTTGGCAAAAGATTCCAGAGTTTGTTGTTAAGTTATACATTTGGAGTGGGAATTGGTGTTGGATGGTTCCTGATCTCCTGGGATGAGCCCATGGAAGTGGGGTTTGGATAAGGGGTGGGATGAAAGGGAAGAGAGGGAGGGAGAATGGGAGAAAGGGAGATCTCCAGAGGTGGCTCCAGCGCTGATCCGGCTGAGGAGGTGTGCAGGGTCCTGGGGCTCCTCCCGGGATTTGGGGGCAACATTTTAGGGATGAATTTTCCACATCCTGGGGGAAAAATCAGTTCTTGTGCTCAGTCTCTTCTTCCAGACCTTCCTGGGGATGGGTTGGAGGCTTTGGAGTCTGGGATGGTCTCAATTCCCCTTCAGTCCATGGGCAATTCCCAGCTTCATTCCCACCCTGTGCTGGGCTGTGCTGATCTCCAGGAGCCAGATCAGGGATGGCATTCCCAGAAAATTCCCACCTCCAGCCACATCCTGGTTTTCCCACTGAGTATTCCCAACAATCCTTGGGTGGCTCCATCCAGCTGTGGGTGTTTGGGACACACATCCAACACACAGGGACAGAATCCTTGGGATTCTGGGATCCTACACCCAAATAAATGCTCATTTGGAATTCGATGAAGGCTCTGCTCTAGAATTACTTTTCCAGATAATTCCGATGGAATTTCTTGGAATGGTTAATTCCTTTTCAGCTCTCCACCACCTTCAGAACAGAGCTGCTCCTGCTGCTGCAAAAAAAATTCCTTTTAAGTTCAGGAAAAGAGAGATTCTCTATCTCCACGTTGTCTGGATTTTCGTCCGGGCTTCATCTGTAATTTTTTAACAGGAATAAAAAACATTCCAAGGCTTTCAAGCCCTATTTCAAGGCTTTCTGCTTCCCAGGTTTCCTATTTTCCAAAACACAAAGAACGAGGAAGACTCAGGCTGCGTTTCAAAGCTTTTTGCGTTGGCATCAAATTGAATTCCTCGAGCCAGAACTCAAAACCTCCTCAAATCAACTCCTCTCCTGTCTGCAGTGTCCTAATTAATAAAGCCGCTGCCTATTAAAAGAAATCCATTTATTTGAAGGAAGAGAATTACAGTCTTGGCATATTTTCCCCTCCGAATCAATTTGCATTCGCTGCTCCTCGGGATAAAGCAAGGGTGCTTTTAAAAGCTCTGGCAGGAGACAACTTCCAATGGAAAATTCTTCTGGAAACATTTCACTCTGACAGCTTTATTAGGCCACAAGTAGGGACTTGAGGCTGGGTTTAAAGTATTGATGGGTTTTAAGCTGCTGCGTGAGCAGAGGCTGCTGAAAGCAATTCCGCCAGTCAGTCCCAATATCCCGAGGTTTACGGATTTACTGGAAGTAACTTTTGCCTTCCCTCCACTTTTCCACCTGTAGGGAGCTTCTGTTACTTCAGAGGGACAAAGAATTCAGGAATTAAAAAGTCGGGAAGCGAAATGTGGTAGGGAAAAGCTTCAAATCCAATGTTCAAATTGTTGGAGTCAGGAAAAGCTTGGGAACTTTTCCTGCTCCTCCGAGTGTTTTGTTTTACCCTCAGAGCTCCTCAAAAAAGGCTTGGCCTGCGAACCAAGCTCGTGGGAGCATTTGCCCCAAATTCTGGGTGAGCTGAGAGCACCAAAGGAATGAGGAGATGTTTGTTTAGTGCAGCACAGAGTGTGGAGTTGGAGTTTTTAGGTTTTGCTATATATATTATATAGAGCCAACATGGAGATTCTAGGGTATTGGCTCCTTCTTCATCATCTTTTCTCTTCTCCTTCTCTTCCTTTTTCTCTCTGACATGAGTTCCTGTGACTTGTTAATTGGTAGATAGAATTTAGTGTAGAGGAGAGATGTCAGTGAGGTTGATATTCACTGGTTTTGGGAACAAAATAAGATAGGTAAAGTTTTCTAACTGGTTGATAATAGATATCAAAGCTACCTGCTTTGGGTAGCCATTGCCATTCTGCCCTCGTGTTCCTGGAGGTCACAGCACAGTCTGTGCCTCCCAAACTTTGATAAGATATAATAAACAAGCTTTGAAACAGCAGAAAGAAACTTCATTTCATCTTTTTGGGACATGGGACACTGAAATAAGGAACACAGCTGGGCCAGGAGCCAGCAGGACCCAGAAAAGAACACCTACCCCCGACACGAATCCTCCTCATTCATCCCAATTTTCCACGCTGGCTCTGTGATGATCCATGATTTATTCACCTGCCAAAAAGTGATGTAGGAAATGCTCCTGGTCCTTGTACCAGTGGGAGTGACTGGAATACCATGGAATTATGGAATGGTTTGGGACAGAAGGGATCTTAAAAACCATCCCATTCCACCCCTGCTGTGGCAGGGACACATTCCATGATTCCGGGTGGCTCCAGGCTCCGTCCAGCCTGGCCTTGGACACTTCCAGGGATCCAGGTGCAGCCACAGCTTCCCTGGGAATTCAATTCCAGGGCCTCCCCACCCTCCCAGCCAGGAATTTCTCCCAAATATCTGATCCACATCTCCCTTCCTTCCATTTGAGGTGATTCCCCTTGTCCTATCCCTCCGTATCTTTGTGAAAATTCCATCACATCCAGCAGCTGGAAAGGGGAAGAAGCCCAGGGATTTCTGCAAAGAATAAATGAAAGGATGGAGGTGGTGGCATCAGAGAACCTGGAAATCTCCACAAAAAACTCTGGAATATTCAGACAACTCCGAGCCAGCTCATTCCCACAAACACACGAAGCCATGAGGATGATTCCCTCAGGATTACTTTCCCAGAGTAAACCAGCTGTGGCAGAACAATTGTATTTTCGCTGCTTGGAAAAATCATACAAGAACCATAAAACCAACCCCAAAAACATCCCTAACATTCCAATTCCTCATCCATTTAGTGGGAACAGTTTTACGTGGAGTTTGCATCCGGAGTCCAGTGAAGGTTCAATAAATTTATTAAATAAATGTCGGTTTCTAGAACCAAAATGCACTCAGAAGTTCACAAATCTCATTAAAAAATGGCTTTTGGGACGGGGAGGAGGTGCCGAGTTCTAAATCTGGCCAGAAATTCCTGGGATTTTAAAAACCTTTTCTCCAGATACCCAGCTCAGTTAATGGAATCGTAGTTTTCCACGCATTTATAAGTCGGAAAGTGAGAGGAATCCTTAATGAGGATCCAGTCTTGCCCTTGCATGGAAGACACTGCAGAATTCCTCTCTGCTTCCTTCCCTGGTGGTGTTCCAGGGATAGAGGAAAATCCCTAAATCATCCAAGGCAGGAAAAACCTTTTCAATATCGTGCGATGCAGAGATCTCCAGATCCGGCAAGGAACAAGGAACATCTTTTGGGTTGGTGCTGGTTAATACCTTGGGATTCAGGAATGTTATTTATGGATTGCTTTCCTAGGAGATAAAATAGTGCAAACCCTGAATTGTAATGTTGGCAAATCCATGTGGGCTGAGGCTGGTGGGACGATTCCTTGTTGTCGGAGTGCTTTGGACCCTGCTGGCTCCTGGCCTGGCTGTGTTCCTTATTTCAGTGTCTCATGGCCCAAAAAGATGAAATGAAACTTCTTTCTGATGTTTCAAGGCTTTATCAGAGTTTCAGAGGCACAGACTGAGCTGTGACCTCCAGGAACACGAGGGCAGAATGGCAATGGCTACCCAAAGCAGGTAGCTTTTATATCTATTATCAACCAGTTAGAAAACTTTACATATCTTATTTTGTCCCCAAAACCAGTGAATATCAACCTCACTGACATGTCTCCTCTACACTAAATTCTATCTACCAATTAACAAGTCACAGGAACTCATGTCAGAGAGAAAAAGGAAGAGAAGGAGAAGAAAAAAGAAGATGAAGAAGGAGAAACCAACACCCTAGAATCTCCATGTTGTCTCTATATAATTTATAGAACAAAACCTAAAAACTCCAACTCCACACTCTGTGCTGCACTAAACAAAAATCTTTTCTTTCTCTGGTGCATTCAGGTTCTCCCAAAAGCGAAGGGAGCTTCTCCCACAGCTTAGATCCCAGGCTAAGCTATTTTGAGGAATTTTGGGAATAAAACCAACACCCAGAGGAGCAGGAAAAGTTCCCAGGCTTTTCCTGGACTCCAACACCTTGTCTGGGGTCCTGCTCTGCCACAGGCTGTCAGAATTCCCAACATTTTCTCCCAGTGAGGCTCCATTCCCAGCTGGGTTGGAGACGCCTTCTCTCCTCCCAGCTCCTGGGATGAATCCTGCTCCTTGCTCAAACTGGGTGACTTCCCACTGTTACTCTCCCCAGCCTTTCATTCCAGTTCCTCCTTCCTCAGCTGGATTAGAGGAATATTTAACAATTCAGGACGTCACTGCCTCTCAGTCTGGCTGCAGGGAATTTTATTTCTGACCTCTGGAAAGGTTTTTCCAGACCTTTTGTTCCCTTCTTATGATTTCCCAGTCGTCTTTCTGAAATAGAAGTGCCAGGACTGTGCTTAGGATCTCCTTGGATTCTTCCCAGTGCTGGAGACAGAAATAAAATTCCTTGTCCTTGCTTTTTTGCAGTTCTCCCTGGGCTCCAAAAGCAGCAGGAGCAGAACAGGGATTGTCCCCTGGGCTGGCAATGCTGAGTCCACGCTGCAAGTTCTGTGTCCAGTTCTGGGTTTGGGAAAGATGTGGAGGTGCTGGAGCATGTGCAGGGAAGGGAAGAGAGCTGGGAAGGGGCTGGAGAATTCCTGAGGGAGCTGGGATGGGGCTGGAGAATTCCTGAGGGAGCTGGGAAAGGAGCTGGAGAATTCCTAAGGGAGCTGGGAAAGGAGCTCAGGTTGGAGAAAAGGAGGCTCAGGGGGGACCTTGTGGCTCTGCAGAAGTCCCTGACAGGAGGGGACAGCCGGGGGGGGTCAGGCTCTGCTGGCAGGGAACAGGGACAGGAGGAGAGGGAACAGCCTCAGGCTGGGCCAGGGGAGGCTCAGCTTGGACAGCAGCAGGAATTTGCCCATGGAAAGGGAGCTCAGGCCTTGGCAGGAGCTGCCCAGGGAGGTTTGGAGTGCCCATCCCTGGAGGTGTCCCAGGAATTCCTGAAGGTGGCACTCAGGGCTCTGGGTGAGCATCAGGCACAGCTGGGCCTCAGCGATCCTGGAGGGATTTTTCCAACCTCGATGGTTCCGTGATTGTTTATTTAAAATTATTTTTCTCTCTTTCTGCTCCAGAATCAATTCTTTGAGCCTTTCCCATTTTCCCTGGGCACAGGGAGCCAAAGCTGCTCCTGTATTTTAGGAATAATCCCTTCTCCCATTCCCTGCTGTCCACTGCCATTAACGCAGCTCAACACCAACCCTTGATTAGCAACCACGACTTCTTTAATACCTGCTCCAAAAACTGCACCCCTGCCACCCAAAGCCCCTCATTGGCCGCATTTGTAAGCTCGGAGAAGAATGAAATCAGATTTGTCTGACACAACTTATTTTTCATGGAATGCTGTTGACTGGAATTAATGATATCCTTATCTTTTAATCCTTATTGATTTCCATATCAGTTTTCTCATTGCCTGGGACTGAGGGCAGATTAAGCAGCCTGGGAGTCTCTCGGATCATCACAACTGCTCTTTTTTTTTATTTTTTAAAGTTAAAAATTCCAACTTTTCCGATCTTCTGGAACATCTTTTTTTATCACACTTATTAAGACTTATGAGCAGTGGGGAGAGATTTTATGGAGTAACTTTTTTTCAGGATTCGTGACTGAAATTTTTCTGGGTTTGCCTGAATTCCCCCTAACCTTGTCTTTTTAAAAAATGAGGCTTTTGGATCCTGAAGATGTTTCATCAATGTTTTAGGGTATGAGGAACCTGGGATAGTGGAAACTGTCCCTGTCAATGGGAGGGGTTGGAATGAGAGGAGCTTTGGATCCCTGCTGATCCAAACCATTCCCTGATTCTTTAAAATATTTTATGTTTGTTCTTTTTCAGAGTGATCCTGGGATGTTCTCACCTCACACACACGAAGTGTCTGCAATCCCTGGGGGCTGTGATCCCTCATCCCACTGCCCATTCCAGGGATTTCCCTGGGGGCTGTGATCCCTCATCCCACTGCCCATTCCAGGGATTTCCCTGGGGGCTGTGATCCCTCATCCCACTGCCCATTCCAGGGATTTCCCTGCCTGTCTTGCTGTGGAATCAGGAAAAGTGGCAGGGAAGGAGCAGGGAGAGGTGGGAGGGAGGTGAGGAGCAGCTGCGCTCCTGGAAAAGCACGATCTTCTTCCCACGTTCCCACTGGCAATTCCCTTCCTTTCCCTTCCCTATAATCCAACCCTACCAGCCGTAAAAAGCAGGATTTTGTGAGTGGGTGAGGAAACCTCGCTCAGATGATTTAATAAATAGTCATTATTGATAATAATATGTAATTAGCCGTTCGTTTTAGGGCTTTGTCTCCCCACGTTCTCCGGGATCCAACAACTTTCTCCCGGATGTAAGTAGGTCATTCCCGATCCTATTCCCACTCTATAATTACCGGAGGAAAATTAAAATAGATATAAATTTTCCCATTTTTCTTTTATTCTCCGGAATCTGCGAGTCTAAAAATCCTCAATTGCTTCTGTGTCACCCAGCCCAGTGGGTCACTGCTGGAGTTGAAAGTTCATTAGTTCTGGTAGATCAGACGGCGTTAATTAGCTAAGATTAAACATTCTTTTAAACCAGCCTAAAGTGGCAACTTATCAAAGAGCATTTTCTGGTGGTTTGTTAAAGCAGACTGAAGTGACAGCAGAATTGGAGTTGTCCCATAAAACACAAAGGTCACGTGACAAGCCAGATGTTTCCCTCCTAATTACAGCTGGATTGTTCCATTGATTAAAATATGAGCTCATTAAACCTGGGCGTGGAGCTAAGAGACATCCAGGAATTCCAGGAATGGGAATCCAGGGAAAGCAGGAGAGGGATGGAAAAAAGATTATTTTAGTGGTTAATTCCACTCCGTCCTGCTCAGAGCCTTGGCATGAATTCCAGAACTTCCCAATTCCCTGGAAGTGTCCCAGGCTGGGTTGGATGGGGCTTGGAGCAACCTGGGGTAGGGGAAGGTGATCCCATGGCAGGGATGGGATTGGGTGGGATGCAAAGTCCAGCTGAAGGTCAGTGATGCCCCAAAGAAAGCCAAAACCAGGCAGGATATCAGAGTCACGGAATTGCTAAGCTTGGAAATGACCTCTAAAATCATCCATGGCGTTAGTTTGGAAAGGGTTCTTTTTTTTAAAGGATCAAGGATTTAAGGGAAGGGGACAAAAACTTCATTTTGTCCCTTTTTCACTCAGGTTTTTTGGGAATGCACAGGCAAAAAGAAGCTCTGGAATCCTTGTTTGACCATGATCCATGTGCTGTGCCCCTGGCTCTCCAGGCATCCGTCTGGAGGCTCCAGGTTGGAAGGGACACGGGGTGACTCTGACAGATGGCAAGAAGGACTTTCATCCCATTTATTCCCTTCCCTGCACACAGAGCATTATTTGGGATCAAAGGACTTTGCTAATTGAAGGGCAAAGTGGCATAAATAAGCATCGAGGAGTTCCAAAAATCCTGGGAAAAGCAGAAGAATGAAGATTTTCCTTCTCTAAACCTCACGATCCTGTCAGGATAAAGACACTGATAAGAACAGGCAGGGAGAGGATTGCAAATTCCCTTGGAAAACTCCGGAGGAGCCATGTGGTGACAGTGCCTCGTGCAGGGCAAGCCAGCCGTGAAAACATGGGACACATTCCAGGCGGGAAAGGCACAGAAACGAGAGGAGAAGTGCCAAGGGTGCCGAGGAAAAGCTCGGGAGCAGCATCGCCGTCGCCTCCACGTCTTCCAGCCTTGGCAGCCACATCCCTGTTGGAAAAACCATTCCTGCTCCTGAGATTTTTTTTTTTCCTGAGATTTTGAGGGTGGGAGACGTGACAGTCAAAGCTGGAAGGTTTTCCTGCCAAAAGTGGCTTCCTTGGAAGAGAAGAGGTTGGGAAAAAAAAACCAAAACCCCACTTGGACTCCAGTATTGATCAGCTTTCCAAGGAAAGGATGTTTAAAAGGCTGCTTTTTACGGGATGAGCCCAAATAAAAACATTAGGAAGGAAAATCAGAGCTGGAATTGGTCGCCTGTGTTCAATTTTCGAGTTAATTGAACCACATGGAGCAACACCATGGAAGCAGCGGCACAGGATTGGGAGGGAACAGAGGGAGCTGCCCCATCCTGGTGACGTCCCAGGGACCAAGGAACTGATGGTCCTGCAGAGTTCAGGTCCTTGGCCACTGCTCCAGCATCTTCTCCAGCTTTTTTAAAGTTCCTTCCAACCCACAGAATCCCAGAACCACTGAGGTTGGAAAAACCATCCAGGAGCACCGAGTCCAATCCGTGCCCTGACCCCACCTTGTCCCCAGCCCAGAGCCCTGAGTGCCACCTCCAGGAATTCCTGGCACACCTCCAGGGATGGGCACTGCAAACCTCCCTGAGCAGCTCCTGCCAAGGCCTGAGCTCCCTTTCCATGGGGAAATTCCTGCTGCTGTCCAAGCTGAGCCTCCCCTGGCCCAGCCTGAGACTGTTCCCTCTCCTCCTGAGAGCAGATCCTGATTCCCTCCATCTCCACCCTCCTGCCAGGTAGAAACCAACCCCAATCCTATTACTCTGTGGTTCCCTAGTCTTCCCCAAACCCTCTCCTGAAACAGGCAACTAAACCATGGAAAAGCTTCTTTTTTCCTGGGAAACCTTAGCCATGGTAAGAATACGCAGGGGGCAAGGCCAGGAAAGAGCTTGGAGCAGAACTTTGAGCTATTTCTGGTTCCTAAATCATCTCTGGGTGGCACCAGATCCTCTCAGAGAGGTTGCCAGGGGTCACCATGCAGCCGATGTGGCCTTGCCCTCGGTGTGTGACCTCCTGGCAGCTCCTGTGTCACTGCCACATGCCAAGGGTCTTCTCCTGGAATTCAGGGACATGTTGGAAAACATCTTGGAACAGTGGAGGTTTAAAGGCTTTATGGGAAAAGCTGGAAGGCTCTGAAGTTTCTGTTGTCGTGTCCCTCGCCAAAAAATCAAGTGGCAAAGGAGAAATCCTGTTCTATTTAACAGCCCCAGTGAAATCCATGGATATTTATGGTTGAGATGCTAAAATGCACAAAACAGGGAAGATTTATGGGGTTTGCTGGGCTGGCCTTTCCTCACAGAACTCATTAAAGGTTGTTCCCTCCCAGGGCGTGATTCTGTCATCTCTCACACCCTGCATTCCTTCTGGTCCAAATCCCAGAATTTATCACTCTAACCCACTCCAGATCCTAAAATCCTCCAGCTCTCAGGGCTTTTATTCCCATGGATTTATGGACATCGACACCCAAGAGCTGCAGAACAGATCGAAGACTCCTGATCATGCAGTGCTCGATCTGCCCCTTCCTTTTAGTCCCTCTCCCAAGGTGAAGGAATTCTGCATCCAGGGCAATCCACAGCTCCCTGTTCCTGGATCTTTGGGGAAGTTTGAGCCTCAATAACTCAGCTCCAACCCATTAGGAGCTGCTACAAATCCAGGCTGGGAAGAGAATGGATGGGGAGCAGCCCTGGGAAGGACTTGGTGTTGCTGATGTGTCAGAGGGAGATTCCAGAGGAGGCCATGGAGATGCTCTGAGAGCTCTGGAGCCAGGCTGGGAGAGCTGGGAATGTTCACCTGGAGAAGAGAAGGATCCAGGGAGAGCTCAGAGCCCCTTGCAGGGCCTGAAGGGCTCCAGGAGAGCTGGAGAGGGACTGGGGACAAGGGATGGAGGGACAGGACACAGGGAATGTCTTCCCAGTGCCAGAGGGCAGGGATGGGTGGGATATTGGGAAGGAATTCCTGGCTGGGAGGGTGGTGAGGCCCTGGCACAGGGTGCCCAGAGAAGCTGTGGCTGCCCCTCATTCCTGAGGCATTCCCGTGATTGGTGTTTGGAATTGACTGATATCCACATTTCCCTGTTCCCACAGATCAATGAGGGATCTGTCTTGTCTTACTTGGCGTTTCTGTGTTCTCCAAAGCAGGATGACAGAATTCCTTCTTGTTTTATTCAGCTCTGTGATGAATAAAGAATCATATTTGAAGAGTACATGGCACCTCCCGAGCGGCGTTTCCTCTCATTCCCTTTGTTCCTTCGGATCCTTTTCCTTTGATTTCGACAGCAAAGGAAATAATGATAAATCCCAGCTCTGCCAGGCTGAGACTAGGGGTGTGACTGATTTAAAACCAGGGATTCTGCTCCCACCTCCTCCCTGTGTCAGTGTAGAGACATTCCCAATTTTTTTTCCTGCATTTCTAGGGGCAGGTTGTGTTTTCCAAGATCAAAGTGTGTCTTGGAATAAGTGGAATTTTCTTTTCTGAGATAGCACAAGTGGCTGCTGGGGTGACAAGGGAAAGGCATATCCTGGGTTTTACCACCAGGATAAAGAGTTTGGAAGTGAAAGAGATCCCTGGGAAAGAAGTGTGGGGTAGGAAGGAGAAAAAACCTCAGAGTATTGGAGAAAAATCCCACAATGTTAGGTTTGGAAGGGACATTAAATTCCATCCCATTCCAAACACCTTCCACTATCCCAGGTGGCTCCAAGCCTTGTCCAGCTTGACCTTGGACACTTCCAGGCATCCAGAGGCAGCCACAGCTTCTCTGGGAATCCTGTGCCGGAGCCTCCCCACCCACCCAGCCAAGAATTCCTTCCTAAAACAATCAAATTAAAAAAAGAAAGCCTTCCTAAAAATAATAGAAATCAAGCTCAAAATCAAGCTTTAAAAATTCCCAGATCCAACTGAGAAATAACCCAATTATTTATTTTAACGGTGTCCTGTAGGATTTGGAATAATTCCTGTAGGAATTCTGGATATTGGAGGCTGTGTTCCCTTCCTGGAATTGGGGTGACAGCTCTGCCCATCCCAGCACCACCAACGGATTTGTATTCAGGCAGAAGCTTTGGCAAATACATCCATCTGGAAGCTCCTTGCGAGGATGATCCAGTATTTACTCTGGAATGACTGAAACGGCTCCAAGTGGAACTCTAATCCATAAAAGAGCTCTCGAATGATGTTGTTATAAATTCCAATCATCCCTGACATGCCAGGCTGCCGGCGAAGACTTCCAGGGAGGAGAGAGCCAAGGCTGGTGTTGGGATGAGGCGTGGTGGGTTTGGCTGGGGGAGGGAAATCGCTGGGATTTTCATGGAATAACACAAGGAAGAGGTTTCTGAAGGGAATTGATTTGCAATGGGGATAGGCAGGGACACCTCCCACTGTGCCAGGCTGCTCCCAGCCCCAATGTCCAGCCAGGCCTTGGACACTTCCAGGGATCCAGGGGCAGCCACAGCTTCTCTGGGAATCTGTGCCAGGACCTCCCCACCCTCCCAGCCAGGAATTCCTTCCCAAAATCCAACCTAAATTTCCCCTCTTCCAGTTTGAAGCCATCCCCTTGCCCTGTCATTCCAGTTCCTGCTGTCAGCTCCTCTCCAGTTCCCTGTATCCCCTTCAGGGTCCTGGAATTGGCTGTGAGGTCTCCACTCAACCTTCTCCTCTCCAGGTTGAACATTCCCAGCTCTCCCAGCCTTTTCCATAGGGGAGGTGCTCCAATCCTGTTATTCCTCAGTGTTTTGAGGTGATCTTAAAAGGTTATTTATGACCCAAGTTCTGCTGTGGTTCTGTAGTTCTACGGTTGTATATTTATATTTATATTTATATTTATATTTATATTTATATATTTTTTATATTTTA
>VZRF01005196.1:169399-330504 GCA_013396875.1 Vireo altiloquus | reverse complement strand
TAGAAATTTCACACCACCACAACAGCCGAGCTCCCTGGGTGAGGTAAGGCCACCTCAAACCTATGGCAAAGCATATATAAAAGATGGCAAAACACTTCCTGGCAAGAGGACTGAGGTTAAAATCTGTGTGAGAAACAACTCTGCAGACCCCAAAGTGAGAGCAGGGGGAGGGGAGGAGGCACTTCACGTGTTGGTGCGGAGATCCCCCTGCAGCCCACCAAGAAGACCCAGGCCACAGCATTTCATGGCCTACAGCCCACGCGAAGGACCTAGACCAGAGCAGGGGCAAAGCGTGAGGAGGAAGGAGCAGAAAGGAGGAGCTGCTGTGGTCTTTCCACAATTCATGCTCCCTATTTCCCTGCGCTGCTTGCCATGGGGACATAGAGGAGTCAGAAGTGAGAGAGTGAACTTCCTCCTGGGGGAAGGAGGTGGGGGGAAGAGAAAGGATTTATTTTAATTTTTGTCTTTGTTTCTCCTTATCTATATATTTTTTACTTGGAAATAAATTAAGCTACTTTTCCCCAACTCAAGTTTGTTTTGCCCATAATGCTCACTGGTAAGGGATCTCCCCGTCTTTCTCAGCTCCTGAGCTTTTTCATCTTATTATCTGCCCTCTGTCCTTCTGAGCAGGGAATTGGCCAAGTGGCTGGGTAGTCATCTGGCCCTATTACTAAATAAATTACCAAATAAAGTTGAAAGATGTGCATCAGTTGGAAAAATGAAGAAAATTATTAATTGTTACCTACCAACTCAGTGAGATAAGATTCAGTGATGAGAAATTATGCAAACAAATAGATTAAGATTGTGAAGGCAATACAGAAGGACAGTATTAAAATTGTGCAAACAAGTATCATTCTTGCTCATAACATTTTTTAAATAAAGGTGGTTTTACCATACTTTTTAGGACATCTTACAATTATCTTGCTCTCTTACAATATGTATACTATGTACATATATGTATATATATATCTGTTTACTAAGATATCTGTTCATAATGCAGGTATTCTTAAATAGTTATGTGTTATTTACATCCTTAATTTACTACTATGCCAGAACAAATGTATTAGAGGAGTTTTGCAGTAAATTCTCTGCTTCTATAAGGGAACAAATGCTTCTTTGACAGCATAATTATTAAAAGAGATCTCTAGCTGTTTACAACATTTCAGATATTTGGAATGTAAATGCATGTCCTGCAGACAGCTAATGAGATTGTCAAATGTAATTTAACTTGTCTTTGATTCTCAGAGATAGCTTCACCATGTTACTGCTATGTCTGTATACTGGAGCTGTATTTATCTGTTTGAAAGTGACCAGCTAAGTATGACTCTGAGCCATCAAGATATACTTGCACTAAGAATGCTTTAGAAATTCAGACCTAGCACCTCAGAGGTTACTCTTCTAATCTCATTCTTTGGCAAAAAGAGTCTTTCTGCAGTAATTAATTTTAACATGTTGACCAATCCATTCTGAAGCGACTGTCACTCAAGGTACTTCTCCTCTCAGCTGTACTGGCTACCTTGCAGCTACTCATCATCCATTCTTTCACCAGACTATCATTTAGCTCTAAGGCCCTATTTTTTTCTCAAACTCTGGATCTGGATGTTTTGGGGTTTTCAACTAGACTAGAATAAAATTGCTTCTTTAGAGCACGGGGCAGACTTACCTCATTTTCACTAAAACATCCGCAGTACAACAGAATAGGCAATTATTTTCTTTAGCTGTAAAAGAACAGAAGAATCAAAGCTACTGTCAGTAGGAGTCAGCATTTCTGAAAATCAAGGTGTAATTAGCATTATGTTTTCACAGCAGATTCTGAGTCAGCTATTTGCAGCAGCATAGTGTCAGAGTTTAAATGAATGCACTGCATGAGTATTCATACAGTCACATGGTTATCAGGCGTAAAACCAATTCTGAAACTACAAAAATGCGTTTTCCAGGCATGTCAAGAGAGGCCTTTTAGTCAGTCTTGGGGTTCACTCAGAAAACTCTCAATTCTTTAGTAATCTATGCAACAGCATATGAGTACTAAATCCAGTGACGTTATTTTAAAATCTATGTCTGTCTGATACTGCACATTTTTATTTCCTGGATCTCAGCCTGTGAAAGGTTAGCCACCTCTTCCATAAGAAGCATTTTCTCACCAATATGACAGAAGGAAAACAGTAGAACCTAACCAGAAAAATGATAATTTATAAAATTTCTTTGTTTCTGCTAAGTGAAGATTTGAGAATTATAATTTATTCTCCACTTATTTGAAAAATTATTTTATGGTATGTCCTATATCTGTAGAATGGTGCAACAGATTTTTATGAGCAAATACATGTATATAAATTAAAGGAGTGATAAGTACTGACTACTGTAATTGTGAAGTGAGAAGGAGCTTGAATCTGAAATGCAGTTCATGAACAATAACTTCTTGCAACATATCATTCAGTATTTGTCATATATGATTCATTACCCTAACAGAAAGCTTAATTTTCCCAATGAGACCTGACAGTTTTCTTGAACTAGTTTTGTAGATGATATATCTGCCATGAGTATAGATTGATGTGTCTCAGGTGGTATTACAGATACCATTTTCTGTTGATCTGAGAAGGAAAGAAAGAAACAAGATCACAGCTTTATGAAATGTTCATAGATTTTTTTTGGCAGAAAATAAAAGAAATTTCACACTGACCTTTGACATGAAAAGAGACAACACTTCAGAATCTCTAGCCCAGTAAACAAACAGATACTTTTGCCATAATACATACGCTCTGTAGATTGAAAGATTGCTTGATGTTTAAATTGATCATCTGACAATAACATCTCAAGACGTTGTTCATAAGAATGCAGTTCATTCTGTCCAAGAGTTTTGGACAGAATATTTCAGAATTACATGCCTGAATGTCAGTACACCATTGGGCTGTTGCACATGCAAATAACTGATCTCCATCTGATCAGATGTGAGATGCTAAAGAAAAAAAAATTTAAAAAAGCAAAAGCATAATCATGTTATTATTAAAGAGAATATTAAGAAAAATTATTTCATTTCTCTTGTTTTGAATATGCTTGCTATGTATGTTAATAGGTCTTTTTCCGCACAGAAAATAAAAAGAAAGCACAAATTAAAATGTAAGAAATGCAGGATATAGATGAAGAAAAAAAAAGAAAGCATAGACATGTAATCCCTAATATTTTAACACGTTTAGTTCTATGCCGAATTTTGTGTGCATTTGCAATGCTGGGCATCTAACAAAGCCTTGTGCTGAAACACTTATCTGAAAGATTCCTTTGAATGGGGTCTTTTAAAATTTCTTTCCTTACAGACAGGAAAAAGTATTACCGATCTATAAGATGAAAGAGAATATAGATATTAAGCAGACGTATATCATCAGACTTTCATATGCAAAATTTAACTTAGAAACTCCAGTTCTATGCAATTATATTCCTTCAGGTGAGTAAGTTCCATTGTAGTGATGAGGTTGAAGGTATTCAAAATATTTTAATTCCAGATGATGAATGGTTTACAAATATAAAAATATTTGCTTGTTCTTTAAAAAAAACCAATGCTTGGCTTCCCCAATAAAACAAGATGTTCTGGACTTTATCACTCTTCAAAAACAGGATAAATTCATAGTAACAAAATATTATATAATGATCACCCTGTCTGTGTACGGCCTGTAGCCTGAAATGGCAGTTTACCTCAATGAATATTTTAGCTGCAGAGTGTCTTATGGAAAAACTTGCCTCGGCATTCAGCCATATTTATTTTCTGCATTCAGCATGAAAGCCACATCTTAAACTGGACATTGTCAAACAGCAGAAGGGTTAGATAAGAACAATAAAAATTACTAAATCCTCACAAACTACAACCTATAGAACAGGACTGTTCATTCTGTTAAAAAAATGGATGAAGGGAGACAGAGCTGTCTATAGTTGAATAAGGTGATATAATGAACTGAACTAGGATCAATTATCTCTCTAGTCAACATGGAACGATAAAAATAGCAATAGACTTAATTTATAGAAGGGGCACTTGGGATAAATAAAACTTTCAATCTAGTATGGTAACTGAAAATAATTTCTAGGAAAAAGTGTGGTTTCATCATACCCTCAGATTTAAGGTCTAGGTAAGTTGTTATGCTTTTCAGGTTTGTTTAGAAATATGTAAACTAATCCTATCATGTTTCACTCCCTATCAGAGAGTGAAAGAGTGGTACTGCCACCCAAACCAATTTGTGATTGCTGAATTGTAAACTACATTATTGCTGAAACAAGTCCTGTATGTTAATATCATCTCTGTTTTATGACATCTGATAACTTTGTGACTGAATGATTGAAGGTACTCATTAATTTTACTGATATAAGTACAAATTGCAACCTCTTTTTTTCTGGAACAGATGCACCTTATTTTACTTTTATAGCTTAAAAAATATTTAAATGTAGCTGTGATATGCCAGGTTTCTATAGCTGCCAGCAGGACATTAAAATGTATAAATTTGGCTAGCCTTTCAAACAGGATTGACCTCTTTACCTTAGTATTCATGCATTTCTAAAGTGTCCTCAGGATACATTAATTATCTTATGCACCTGAGATTTATGTACTTTAGATAAAGCCTTTAATTTCCTGTGAGAAAACAGAAGCAAAATCAATAACTATTTCTAGTTCCTGTGCTTACCTGGAAAGAACCATTACTTAATAAACAGAAAAGATAGCCCAGCATTTTGTCCTGTTATAAAATGATAAGCCTGTGTCATATATCTCTATGAGACTACCATATCTTCGAATGAAAAAATGTAAATTCACTGCTAGGACAGCAAAGATAAAGTCTGAGACCAAACAGGCTGAGCATTGGCAAACCCTTGTGAGAGTTACACATGCATGCAAGATTTTGCTGTTCTCTTTTCATTTAGCTATATAATATTTTAAGCTAATTGCCAAAAATTTCCATGAATTTAAGTTTGTATCCTTATGTATGTTCTCACTGTTTTCTGGATGTCATTAGGAGTATTCTGATTTGCAATGCTTCATCTAAGCACAAGCTTAATAGCAAATGAGAATAAAAAAAAAAAATTACACTGTTTTAAACTTCCTGAGTTTATTTTAAAAACCCTATCAGTAATTTTTCTTCTATGTTGGATATTTTTTCTGTTTATGACTTTTCTATTAATGTCAAACTTAAGATGATTAATTTTAAACATGATAATTATCCTTTTAAATATTTTGTAATAGATAATAAAGATCAGTAAGCCTTCTGAATACAACCCCAATTTTCCCCCAAAAATTTACTAGAATTTGGTAGAGATTAAAGATCACTAAAATTATTTTTTTTCTTTTGTTATTGCCAAATATCACACTAGAACCTAATGCTGGATTCTTTAAAGCTGTTGGAATCAGAGATGCACATGTTTTAATGGTACAGACAACACAAATGTCCATTTGAATTTATGACATGAAATAAAACAATAAGCTTGCAAAAGTTCAGCCACTATGTCAGGATTTCACTTGAAAACTCATTTTAATGTTTGAAATTCTCTTTTATTTTTTGTGGAACAGTTTGAATTATAAATGTTACACCACCACTGATACTTAACTGATTTAGTATTGTATATTTTGGATTGTTCAAGCCATGTTCCAGATACATATGCTTGTTATATTTCTTTTTGCCAGTTTATTTTCTAGTAAACTCCAGGGCTATGGCTTAATCAGTATGATAAAGCTACTAATGTTTTCGTGTGTCAGTGACATGGGTATTACAATTTTTGTAGCTCAGTAAAATGAGCAACAAGTGTGTGTGAGGGTACCTGTAAAAAGGAAAGAACAAATACAAACGTAGATTAAAGGAAATCTTTAGAAGCCTTTGGAAAGATTATTTGTACTAATGACACTTGAAAGAGATGATTTAATGTATGAAACTAAAAGAATGATCAATGATTGGAACCCATCTCTTACAAGAATGCATGCTACCTGACATGGCACTAGCTTGGTTTTGATTAAATAGAAAAACTCTTTGAAGTCAGAACCTGCCTTAATAAGAACTCCCAAAACCAAACAGTAAAATACTAAACTCATAACTCTAAAACATGTGTAGGCATCAGAAAGAAAGACAGTAAATAGTACATGAAAGCAATCATGTTAGCCTGTTTAGATTCACTGATGTAATGAAAGTTTGAGATTTTTATTAAAATTATTGTGATCAGGTATTACACCTGTAAGAACAGTCTTTTGAAAAATGTATATGAAAAGATTTTTTTTAATATTTATTGAATTCCCTGTACACAGCTCTGTAAAGATTCAACTAATGCAACACTCATTTTCTTTATACTTTTAGCTGTCATTACAATAATGACAGAGCTTTTACTGTGAGGTAACAGAGTACCCCACACAGTCATTTGTACTCCAAAATTTGTCAAGTTTGGTTTCATAAATTACAGCCTCAATTCAAAAGTTCTATTAATTCAGGATGTGTTTACCTCACTGAAACTTCTAATTTTGAGTTTAATGAGACTTTGCAGCAAAAGCTGACTGGACACATGACTCCCAGAGTTATCTTGGAAAATATATATGTAATATGTTAGAGTAGGAAAATACATTTATACAGTATTTTTGAGATAAGCTGTACGTTAATGAAATTAAAAAGGTTTTTCCTATTCACTCTAAGCAGCTGTTTAGTGGAAGCTTAAAGATAAACCCATCCAGTGGTGTCCCTGCACAAGACACAAAGGTAATTATGGAGACTAATCTACTCAAGCATGCAGGTAGATGAGTGCTTGTTACTTCACCTGTGCAAGATGATGAACAAACTACAGAAACTTGACAAAATATGCGCCTGGTGTAATGGAACATACCTGTATTGAATAACCAAATAAGTAATGTCCTTCATTCACAATGAAAATTCACCTACAAATGTAAATTCAATCCCTTCTTCACTGGCTATTTATTTGTGAATTCAGTTGATAAACTCTGCATTTAAAAGTAATCTTTTCTCATTTAATTTAGTCCCACCCCTGTATGCTTTTGCATTTTTTCTAACAAGATCATGTATCTGTCTAGGGATGGCTATTGAAATGTTGAAAATCTTGTAAGGTCAGTGTACTGTATTTTAGAATGCTTTGTTAATGTTCACTTTAAAAGATGTGGAAAACTGACATCTCAGAACATGAATTTTGGTCTCATATTTTTTAGCTGGCAAAGTATGATCCATTGTCCCTGCAAACAGAAAAAAAACCCCAAAGACACAGCTCTTTACCTGTTGTTGATGGAGCATTGAGATAATGTCTCATGCTTCTTCTTCTGTACAGTTGCCCTGGAATTGCAGGGCACATAAAATAACTGCCCACAGATCCTTTCCTAGCTACATACAGATCCTTTTAACATACTGATGAAATAATTCTGTTTAATATAATATGATAAGCAGGATATAGAAGACTGAGAGTGTGGTTTTTTATGCTTAGGAGAAAGAAACAGCATGAACCTTTTGCTCATAGACTTCATTGTGGGAAACCATCAATGTTTGAAACATAAGATCTCCTACCCTAGGTCCCCTCGGGACACTCAAGATCCATCACTGGAAAGCTTCTTGCCATAATGACAGAATCATAATGCAGGGACCAGTAGACTTCCCTAAAGGCAAAGGTGCAAATCCTGACTAGACTAGATGTCAATACACCTGTTCAGGGGTACATGAATCACTCAATTTCTGGGAAAATAAAAGTAAAAAGATCCACTAGTCTGCTTCTAGTCTGCTTGTCAGTGTGGAAAAAGGAGCACTGAATGTTTAATCCTGTTGAAAAGAGTTATAGTGAAAACTTGGTTGATTTCTATCTCGGAAACACTAATTATTGTTAGGCAATGTGTACCATGTAAATGAGGATAATTCATATCTCATTAGGGTTAACTAACTGAAAAGGAAAATAGTAATCATATCAATTTTGTGAACTTCGTTTCGTAGCTTTAATAGTAAATGATGAAAAATCCAAGAGACAGTACAACATAACAGAGTGATAGCTACAAAGGGAGGAAGAATAATATAACCACAGCAAAGTAACTAGTGTGACAGAAAAGAGATCAGCCTAATTTTTTTCATTTTAAATTTTACTTTAAATCTAAATAGTGATAGTTGTTACAAATGCTTAAAGACTGTAAACTTGCCAGCTGGTCATGTATAACAGCATCACTGATGTCAAAGAAATACCTATATATGTGTCAGAGCACAACCTGTTTAATTTATCATATTAGAAATCTTTTAAATCAATGAAGAGAACTCTGTGTTTAAGAGGGAAATTAAGAAAAAGAAAACCTCAACATCCTGCGTACTTGAAAGGCAAATGAAAGATTCTGAGCAGACTTTTCTCTAATATGACTGCAGATTTTTCATGTTAATCAACATACAGCCCGGAACATTATATTTCTGAGGCCAAATTTCTTGTTTTGGCAGACCACTGGAGGAACAATCACTAAACCTAGTTGAATCTTGGCATCATGACAGTCTGGTCTCAACAACACAAACAAATGCAACAAAAACATCCTTGCAAATTTAGGTGTTAGAGTGGCACCTTAAAAAATATATATATTACTATTAAGAGTGTAAAACCCAAAAGAGAGGATTTGTTAGTTGATTCATGCTTAGGTCTGTTAGGCCAACATCCCAACTAACTGCTATGAAGCACTGAGGCAGGTTCTTGCTAAATCCAGAGCCAGGGTGCAAAGAATAAATGCATGAGATGTAGAGGCAAAGGAAGGGTAAAAACAAAAACCAGAAGACTCTCTAGTCATTGTGATACACATTTCATTTTCTACTACATGATAGCATGAGTTCTTCACTTATCTGGAAAACACAGTTTGGTTTATCTCATTGTTTGGAGTTCTAATCGTGAAGAAATAACTGTTTCCTTCAGTCTGAATTCAGCCAAAGTTATGCCACACTATGTGTGATTAAAAGCTATTTGCCTTAATATACTGTATTCTCTTTCTTTCTCACTTACATGTGACAAGGGAGCCCCGGTGGTGTAGTGGTTAAGCATACGGCACAGTAATTGCCGAGGCCCAGGTTCAATTCCCGGTCGGATGCTCCCCGGGCAGGCAGAGCTCGTTAGCCCTGCAAGGGGGCAATCTGCCTACGTCCTGAGGAGGACCTCAGCTGCCACTGTCCAGAATCGCTTTGGCCCGGCAGATTGAACCTCGGGATTAAAGGGTGGGCTCAGATCTGCGCGCCCTGTGTCTCACCTAAAAAATCCAGTGCGCAGGCTGGGAGGTCTGAAAGGAAAAAGAGGCCTTCCCCGGATCTTCGTACGCGAAGGCTGGCCAGCAAAAAACATGTGACAGAAAAAGCTGCAAAAATGAGTCACATCCTTGCTCTTTGTGGGTAGAATACTGTAAATAAGTATATGTGAGAAAATAAAGGTTAGAGAAATATTCTAATAAATAGGTTTATTGCAGAGGCAGAGTTCCTCAGGAAAGTAGTTAAAGTACAGAATATCTTTTTTATTTTGATATTTTAATGACAAAGACACTTAAATATAATTGATCTGATATTAATAATATTATCCTTTAGAAAAAAGAAAAAAAAACCAAAAACCCAATGTTAACACAAGAAAGTTGGGAATAAACCCTCAGGGAGTATCAATCATAAGATTGATAATATAAGAATCCTTCCTGACTTTCAACCAGAAATTTGGTCAACAGAGCTGTGAAGAAATTACTCATCTCATACAAACCTGATTACATTTGTCTTTATTTAATAAAACATTGCATGCAATTGGAATGGTCTGGGATGTCTCAGTGTAACTAGTAACACTGAGGTTATTGAACTAGATGAACAAACAATAAATGAAAGTCCTTTCCTCAAAGAAGTTAAATCTACATTTAAGAAAATAGGAAACAAGCTGATGGAGCATGAAAACACAGACTTAATGAGGAATAGAAGAGACTGCTTCATGACTTAACATGAGAAACAGAACCTGCTCAGCAGGGATGAGGAGTGACTTCTTGATACTGATCCCTGAATCGCACATATGACCATCGCCCGACATAAACAGAAGAGCCCACGGCAAACTGTCAGGAGATCATCAATGGTCAGGAAGGGTAAGCAAACAGAAGGAACAGATTACTAAAAACAGGTTACACACCTGACACATACCTAGGTTATGTGAGCATTTTCCATAATTGGACAATGAGTCTTTCCATTGTCATACCAACAAAGCTTCTAAGCAGAACTGACAAAGGTGAAGCCAAAAGAAAGATGTTATGTGGGTTAGAGGAAAAGAAGGAATATCTCTAATGAGCAGTCTCTTTCACTGCTTGCAGTAAATGCAAATACTCTTGATGACATCATTTGGAGGTTCAGGAAGGGAGAGTAAGCACAAATGGGCACTGGAGCTTATATGAAGTGCAGTACTAAGCATGCAATTTTGTGAGGGGTAATTGCTGGGGGCAGAACAATTGGGTGTTTCCCGTTGTCTAATATGCAACTGCTTGCAAACTTCAGTTTACAGAGTAAAAAGCTTGGTTGTCCTAGGTTACAACCTACAATGTGCACAAAAGTATGTATTCTATCACCATCTTCGTGAGCTGTTGAAACCAGGTGGGGCAGTGCTCCCTGCCTCCTCCCTCGGGACTGTCTTCTGTTAGTGGCCCATCTGTGCCTTTCCATGACTCACCATCCCATTGTGAGATGCTCACCCACAGGGAAGAACCAAGCATTCCATCCTGGATATAGTCTAGGATTTCGAACATCACAGGAGCCTTTTACACTGGAATTCCCAGAGGACAGGAGCTACATAGCTACCACTGGACCTTCCGAGGAAGGCCAGACCCTTTTACAAGACCACCACGTCAGCAGAACCACATCCATCACTTCAGGAGGACTGCAGCCACCTTCTTATTGGACTGCCACTGCTACTGTGACTATCAGGGTGTCAGGTGATATCTGACTCTGTCAGTTCAAACCAGTGGTTTTTCTGCCTTGTTATATACATATATATATTAGTAAAGAACTGTTATTCCTATTCCCCATATCTTTGCCTGAAAGCCCCTTAATTTCAAAATTATAATAATTTGGAGGAAGGGGGTTGCATCTTCCATTCCAAGGGAGGCTCCTGCCTTCCTTAGCAGTCTTTCAAATCAAGTCAATGGTGTTGCCTCTAAATCTGAGATCCCAGATACACCTCTTTAAAGGATACAGAAATTGAGCTATTTCAATAGTGTCTCAGGATTTTCTGTTAGGGAACTGAGCTTTGAAAGCATGGAAGACTTGAGAATCCCAGTTAGGTGCCAGGCAAACACTTTCCAGGCCATGAATGCGGCAGTCACAGGGGCTACATCATAGTTGATAATGCTTAAGGAAGCAAAGAAGTGAATTTTTTAATCATAAAAGCTTTAAGTCTGTTCTGAGACTCTTTTTTTTTAATCTTGACCTCTTCTAGTCATTTCTTTATTACACGCTTTTGTACGACTTATTTTGCTGTGATTTAATTCACAATTGTTAACACATGAAGAAAATTTTCTTTTAAGAATGTTTTCTTTTGGTGAGCTGCCCTTGAAATTGGGCTCCTCTGATGTCCAATCATGTATGCACAGTGTTCATTTCTATCATAAAATACATGAGATCTCTAATTTCAGCTTTGATCCGTGACTGTAAAAGATTTTACAGTACTAAGATTTAAAAGCCTTGAGGTGATGTTGAGTTCATTATAGGAAGCTGGGGACACTTCTTCCACCAGATAAAATAAATTTAATTACTGGCATCTACAGGAGACAGTTGTGTTGACTTTGAATGCTCTGATTTCTCTTATAATCTAGCTATTTATAATTTCTGTGCCGTGCATTTTTCCTGAATGGCTCTGGTACTTCAGACAAGGTTTTCAGCAAGAAATCATCATAACAAGAATATCTTTCCTTTATTTTCTTATCAGAAGAATGAACATTAATTTGATGCTTGAAAAGTTTCTGAAGCCTAATGGTAGAACTTCAAAGGTCTTATTTATTTGAGATTTTTCAGCCAAATTCCCAATGTGTTCTCTCATTCCTGACTTCTGGCTGATGTAGAGGAAAATCACCAGCTATATAAAATGTTGTTTATTCTACATATAAAATATTTCATCAGATTGAGGTTACATCATAAGTGGGTTGTAAAATTTTGGGGTGACAAAATCCATAAATTTTTAAGCAGACTTTTCTTGTTTATGTCTAAGAAGAATACTGTAGTCTATCTACTTCGATAAATTAAAGAGGGAAATACATATATACAAGGTCTGGCTGGCCTTGTTGCACGTATTTTTAACTACTGAGTCTCAGTAATAACCCTAGCTACTGAAAGCTCGGACAAAGAACATCTCCAGCTGCTGGTATTGAGGAAGAAGAACTGTATTATAATTTTCTTGCAAGTCAGAGGATAGGGGAAAAGTAGAACTTAAGCACTCATTTGGGAGTGTGTGTATATATTTGCTTTACGTAGCATCTTTGGGGATCTTAAAGCATTTTTTGGCCGCAGCTCAGCACAAGCTGCCCATGTTTTGAATAGAAATGGATGTAAGTAGTTCCTTGGTTTTAAATATGCTGCTTTTCTGAAATGGGCCTTTCTGTTCATAATATGAAGGTTGATTAGATTAACGTTATCTCTAATTCCTAGATTAAATTCCTATCTTTAACAGTATAGGTGGAATTTAAACAAAGTCTGTTGCTCTGCAATGGGCATGGCATGCATACTGCAAGTCTTCATAACCTGTTGGTAGCTCTGTGCCTGACCTGACAAGCCAACTTGATCAACATGCCAACGGATTTTAATGGAAATTTTGCTTGTGCAAGAATGCAAAATGTGTCTTTTTATGATTAGTGGCATTCTGAGTCCTCATTAGATGAAAGCATTAAAAAATCTTACAAAATATTTTTGAGTAACACCTAACAACTGAATCACAGGATCACAAAATCACAGAATGGATAAGGTTGGAAGGGACCAGCAGTGGGGTCATCTGTTCCCACTACCCTGTTCAAACAGGGTCATCCTAGAGCACATTGCATGGAAAAATATAGCCACTATCTTCCTTACTGGATCTTGGACACAAACATTTAGATCAACATGGATCCTCTCAGAGAATCATAGAATCATTAAGGTTGGAAAAGACCTCCAGGATCATCAAGTCCAACCTTTACCCAAGAAACACCATACCCACAAAGCCATATCACAACATGCCACGTTTACTCATTTTTTAACATTATTTGAACAACCCCACACAAGGATGGGATTTGAATTTCTTTTACTGTTTCAAAGCAACTATTAAACCAGTGAAAGGTATTTAGACTGCTTGAGGATGAGGTAATTTTATTTAGAATCTTTTACTATTGCTGTAAACAAAGGCAAATTTTTCAAAAACTTGTAAAAATCCAGTCTCTTGTTCCTGGTTGATAGAAGTAATTCAAGGCCCATCATTCTTTGTTCAAAGTTCAGGTTACTTTTCCCATCTGCACACTTGGGGTTCATTGTGGCTGAATTTTATTGCTTACTGTCAGAGGTCCTGTGTAACTATGACACTGTTCTAGATTAGTACATATTGGTATCATTCTGAATAAGTTTGTACTGTCAGCAAAGTTCACCGAAGAGAACTTTCTAAGGATATTAAAGGATATTTTCTAAGGATACTAAAGAACAGGTTGTTACACAGACCCCTTGGGGTTACACTGGTGTCCCTCCTCCACTGAAATAACTGATTGTCCCTTCCTATATTTTTGCCAGTGCTGGGTTGCAAGTTTGAAGGAAGTGAACTTGGAGGATGGTACACAGGAATTTTTGAAAGAGTGCTGTTTTGGGATATGTCTTGAACTTTTGAAAAGGTTTTGATGTGATGTCATTGCCTGAAATGCATTAACATTTGATCCATGCCAGAGTATCTGGAGATAGAATGAAACTAGACAGTAATATGAAATGGAGAAGTAGATGTTAGATGGAAGAGTAAATCACTGTCTGCAAGAAGAGCAGGTATCACAAAAAAATGAATATCCTGGAGTTTAATGATCAAAGAAGTGAATGCAAAATGTGAACCAAGAGGGCTGCCAGATGTAATAAAGGTATGGATGGAAAAGCAAATCCACCTCTGCATAAACTCCAGTAAAAAGAAAGAGACACTTATAGTAAGGGTTTGGATAAGGTGAGAAAGACTAGAATGGAGAATAGAACAGAATAGAATAGAATAGAATATTGAAGTTGGAACAGACTTGAAATTATCATTAAGTCCAACTGCCTGACCACTCTATGGATTACCAAATGTAAAAACACATGATTACAGTCATTGCCTACATGTCTCTTAAACAGTAACAGGCTTGAGGCATTGATAACCTCTTGTGAGACAATCCTGTTGATGCAGAAATAATTCCTAATCTCTAGTATAAACCCCCCATGAATACCAGGGAGAAGAGATGAGCATCTCCTTCTCCACATCCCCTTTTCAGGAAGCTGTAGACAACAGTGAGGTCACACCTCAGCCTACTTTTCTCCAAACCAGCAAACACCTAGACAAAATGGTCTAGGCCTATTCAGCTTGGAAACAGACAAATGGGGCAATATTTTAAAGGAACAGAATGTAATTAAGTTCATGGATAAATTACTAGGGAAAGATTTTCACTAATCATAACTCAAGATTTAAAGGCCAGAGAGTAGATTTACAATATTAAAAAAAATTGTTTTTTATAAAATGTGCATTTATTATGAAATTCAATGCTATAAGATGTTACTGATGAAAGGATAAAATTAATTTGTCAATTGCTATTAAACAAAAATGTACAGATGTAACCTCTGACTCTAGAATCCCTAGGCTTGGAGACCTGCAGACAGAAATCAGAAGCTGGCCCTGTGCTTTAATTTTTCCCCATTGAAATGTCCAGTGTCTCTCGTAGAAGATGAGATATTGAGATAACGGAATTGTGATTGGATGCAAATTTTCAAGATACGAAAAAAAAATCTTTAGTGTATTAAAACTGAGGAAGTTTTCTATGTTAGTGTGAAATGAAAGAGTCTTAAAGTAAAACTATAATCACTATTAGGAAAGCCAGAAAGGAAATACAGGTAGAACATTCAAAACCTTATCTCAAAAAAGGAAAATTAATTATGTGCACCATTCAAATGAAAGGAATACAAAGCAAATGATTTCCCTCATGCTGTATGTCCCCTTACATTTCTATTCAGTTCCAAGTACATTACATTCTGTCCTTTTGTCACTTGTTACATCTTCAGCTGTAATTGTTTTTCTGTTTCAGGGGATTTGTAGGGTTTTTTCTCTGTCTGAGTGTTCCTTTACTTCACGCTCTGTCTCTTTCACATTGTTTTATCTTTCCATCGCTCTATTTCTTTTCTCTCTTCATTTAAATAATCCATCGAACAATGCATTAGATGTGACCACATTTTTAAGCTTGATCTGAAATATTTTTATCTGATTTTAGCTCATGTAGATGTAGTCACCTTTGCACTATTATTTGACTAACTTTCTTCCTGACAGACACTATAAGAGATCTATTCTTCTTATCTTGCTGTGTTTGGGCTTTTTTCTCAAGTCCACCATTTACTTTTTGAAATATTTAAGGAAAAAAATTTACTAAGTATATGGACTACTATGCATAAAAGAGCCTTTATATTTAAACTTCCCACAGATTTTCAAAAACATAATTTTGTACCCACAGACTCTTATTACAGGGGTTTAATTTTACTGAGTATCAACCCTACAAGTGTATTCAAGAGAAGTAAAGCTAGACTGCTCTTTTTTTCTGTAGAAATGAGTTTTGACAGTTCCTTTTAGGAAGGAATAGAAAAGAAAACAAAATGAAGTATTGCAAGGTGTGAGTAATTTTGCTCAAATTATTCCCTAAGATACAATAGAAACAAGTTAACTTTCATGACAAAGCTCAGAGTAAGCCTCTGAAACTCAAAATTATTGATAAATTTTAGATGTATTTGTCTTAGGAAAGTAAGGAGAATACAATTGTGAATTACTGCAATGAAGTCCATTTTGTCAGTGTTCCAAACTCTCTAATATGCACTCTACATATTGACCATCTGCTGAAATCTCATACCTAGTTAAAGAGTAAGATTAGACCAATCAGTTCTTTTATGCCTCAATTAGATGGAGACACAAGTTGCATCCATCAATTTCATAATAAATAGCAATAACAAAGAAAGAGCCTTAGAGCCGCTGAGCTTTGAGATAATAGCTCAATAGTCACATCAAGAGGCTGTGACTGTACAAATCGAAAAATCAGAGTGTAATTTAGCATGAGGATTAGCCCCAAAATCAGTAGGTGATTCCAAATTTGCAATAAAATGTACCACAAACTTTCCATGGAACAGATTTAGCCTGGTCTAGTGATTGCACATTCCTTAGCTGGGGAAGAGAATGCTAACTTCTTGTGATTAGAGACTTCATACCTACTTTGATTTAAAAAGTCTTTTGGTTCTGTGCAACCCAATCCTTGCATTTGCAGTTGTAACAGCTGCATGTCCTAAGGAGGTAATATTGTGCTTGGGGTTTTTTTATATGCTGTAGTTGACAAAGAGAATTAGCAATTTATGGTTTCGGGTTTTTTTGAAAGGCAAATGATCATTTAGTAAAGTGAAAAATTCCTACTTTTTACATGCTATCCCAATATTTAAGCAAAAAACCCCATAATCAGCCACTCACATAAAAGTGATCCTGGATTTTGTATCTCAACAGAGAGCATAAGATGTAATGATAAAATGACAAAGGCAGGCTTGGGTTGTGCAAACCTTTAGAAAGAAGAATATTCAGGAGATCTGGATCTGTAACATCTGTTAACCTACTCAGGATTGGTACAGAACTAAGAGTTCCCAAATTCAGGAGAATTAAAAATGAATCCTCTGCATGTTGCATTGCTGAGAAGCAAGTGGGAAATCTAAGACATCACTTACAAATACTTTCCATATGTTGATTTTTAAACAATATTATCTTACCCAGCAGCATAAGCCTGTCTGAGAATACACTAAGCAAATACTACTAGTTGGCTGTAAATTGACCTACCCTCATATTTATTTTTTTGTACTGAATAAGCAAACCTCAGTCCTTAGCAGACAGAAATCAGTCCAGGTCTATCACAGTATTTTGGATGATCTTATGTCCAAAGAGTGCTGTAGCAGAGAAGTCAATAGGAAACCACACAAATGAGTAAAGGAAGAGGACTGACATTGGTATTTCAATATATTAATGACAGATGAGGAAGAACTCCTAACAAGGGAACACTCAAGGATGCAGCTGATAAAGATTATCCTACCAAGGAGGCTCTGGGGTTCAATAGTAAAGTTGATAAGGATAGAAAAGCTGAAGGTTCATCATCAGTCTGTGGAAGTCCTCGGAAAGAAGCAGCATTGCCCCAGAAATCCATCTTTTTCAGAGACAGAATTAGCTGATTTAATCTGTCAAAATTTATCAATGGAGAATTAAGAGAAAATATGCATCTAGAGATATGTTTATATCCTATAAATTTTGAGATGAATAAAAATGTTTTCTTCTGAAGATGACAGTTTTCATCACTGTAATCAGACATTGACAATCCCCAGAAGAAAAGAGATGCAGATACCAAATTATGTTAATCCTGTTAACTTGTCTGAAAGTATCACTGCACCTTTGAGAAAGGAGCAACTTGGCCTTGGGCTGTTGCATTTGAACTGAACCTGAGTGATGCAAAGATTTCAAAAGAACCTCACAGCTAAGGCTCATCCCATAATTAAAGTATCGCTTCCTGCTCCTTTCCAGACAAGGACAGTCCTTTGGATTTTTTGAGAGATGTAATTCTTGGGTTCATTTTGGGAGCCTTGATCTATTTGTTTTTGTTCTGCATATGAGAAAAGAGGATCTCTGGTTCTAGTTATTTTGGGGGGTTTGCAGTAAAACTTAGAAAGTAAATGTGGTGTGAAAGAGAAATACTGGAAAAAACACTGAAAACAAACTTTATTCAGAACAGTCAGAAAAGTTCAAAAAGTGATGCCTTAGAGTAACAACTCTGAAATCTTTTCTATCATTTATAAAACTGGTCCAGCTCTCTGAAAATCCCTTGAGTTTAAAGATAATTTTTTGTACTGAATCGGTTTGCATATTACTAGTTATAAAACTAGAAACCGTATTATCAACCGTGAAACTATATAATTAGTTTCTTTATGAACCTGCAGTTTTTGCTAGATAAAATAAAAACTGTCACCAAATGCAGATGCCATTACGAATATGACAGGTCATTTATGGAAAAAAGGTTGTGTAGAATAACATTTGATAATTTGTTGGAAACATTAGCATATAGATGGCTATGGAATGTGTGAAATATTATCAGAAGAATTCTAATCTAAATTGCTGCAATGTCCAAATAGGATTTAGTGTTTTGTTACTCTAATGCTCATAGCAATTCAGACTTAAACAATTTATAGACCTAGCATTCAGCTGTGAATAGAACCATGCATTCTTTCTCCCTGTTAAAATATTGAAAGCTGTTGAGCTGAGGGCATAGATTATTGTTATTACACAAAGATATGTGATCAAATGTTCAGAAGTGACTAATAACCCTCAGGAGAAATTATGATTTTTTGCTCCAATACATTTGTATAGCAGAGGAAACTTTTCTCCTAATCATATTTTCTAATCATATTTGACTAAAACTAGTAGGAGTGCTTTCACAGTTCCTGCATGCAGAAGATTAGGTCAATATTTCCTGAAAAGGATGTATTTTTCTGAAACTATGCACCATTAGGGATTATGTTAGACAGAAAAAAACCCCAAACCCTACTTATCTGCAGAGCCAGTGTCTGTGAGAGGGACAGGAAAAAAAAGAGATTATACAATTTGATGTGTAAATGGAATGGTTTTAGGCAGGTCACCCTCACCTACGGATGAAGGTGATTCATTGAAATGGAGACCAGAAATTTCCTAACCCTGAAATCAAGATTATATCCAATGTGATAAAGTAAAGGAGCCGTAAAAAAGTTGGAATTCCCTTCCTGACTGCTCACTACTGAGCATCCCTCATGTCTCCCACTGCATGGGCAGTGCAGTTCTTCTCAACTTTGAGGTCAGTGCTAGAAATCTTTTGCCATATCAGAGATAACACCTAATTTTTCACAAAGGTGCTTGCCGTTCTTTCTAAGAACTTCCACAAGAGCATTTGTAACAAAACCAGTACTCTTAACATAGTAGTACTGCAAATAGTAAGTTTGAAAAATCCTGCAGTGCACAGAAGTGATAAAAATTATCAACCTCACTTCTGCCTGTTAAATAGGTTGCTCTATCTCCTCCAAGTTTATGATTTCTAATTGGAATTTTTCTCCAGGAGTTTGCTTGGGCTCTGTAGACCTTATATGCAGTACTAATATTCTTGCACTCCTTGAGTTTTAAGGACTTTTTGAATTCTTTTCCATGTCTGCAAAGACATAGGGGATATAATTTTCCACAGTTAAGCACATCTTAAAAGAGCTGCAGACTAAATATAAAGAAACCAGATTCCTTCTAGTTTATTTAAAAGAAATCTCTCTTTAATCATGCCTTTCAGTAATGGGAAATAAGGATTATTTCCTCAATAAATGAAGTCATTTTACATCTCTTTGCATATAAGTAGGTCAGAAAACACGTGTAACTTCTGTGATGGGCAGAATCTAGTTCTGAGATGATTTGGGGGGAAAATTAAGTTTTTAATTATGAATGTTATTTACTGTGACAAAATGTAATATCAACTTCTGATTTTTTTCTAGATCTAAACTGGATAAAACAGTAAAAGTTTTTTCTATTACTTCCCTTATTTAGGATCAGAAAACTGTTTTATGGAGGAAAGAGAGATGAAGGATACACTCTGGTTAGATTTCTTTGTTTAAATATTTTTTTAAGAAGATGGTTAATTATTGAATTAAGTCTTGCAAAAAAAAGAAATATCACAATCAAACTTCAAGGTATGCATCTCAATTACAACTGGTATTTGTGTTCCTGGAAAAATACCTATCTATATTACAGCTGGAAGAGCTTTCAAGTCATTATAAATCCAAAATTATTTGAGGACATTTCTATAATTAATTAGGATCCCAAAATTGCTCATTTTGAAAATATAGGGCCACATTGCCTGTTCTAAATGCATGGATCCATCTCTTTGGCTGCAATTTATCAGTATCTCAAACAAAGCAACACCATGTGGTCTTGGGAAAACAAGAATCTTCTCTAGAAGTGCTGTTGTCTTTCCTGCAGCAGCTGCAATGTCTTAAACTGTGTGTCCTTCTCTCCCAGGTAACCTAAAAGAGCACAAGATGATAAAGCTGCTGTTAATTTGAATGATACTGCATGATCTCCAAATTCCAGACATCTAATGATGAATCTGTATTATATTGGGAATAGGGGGAAAAGATAGCTGGATACAAGGAACTGAAGATGAACTGAGACACTGTTACATGTTCTGTCCTTAAAGCAAACATAAAAATATAAAATGAAACCTCTTCATCCCTCTGAACAGGTCAACTAATCACACTGGTTAAGCGACTTCTCTTTCAAATTTTCCAAGAGTAACAGAGAGTCATTTGACTTGATTACCTGCTGTATTAATTGTTTTTTTGAGCATTTGAATGTGTTGATTTATTGATTCAATTTAAATTGTGACTTTGATTATCACAGTTATGGGCATCACCCTCTGCCACTTTTAATTAGTTCTCTGAAACTGAAGTGCATCAAATTGAGAATGTATTTGTTCAGTTTTAGTAGAAGGATGAACAAGCAAATAAAAAAACCATTAAAAGTATGAGTTTGGATATCCTCCATCAAATTGACACAGAGGTGTCAGAGACTGAAAATAGTTCATGCCTCAAACATTGATATAAAGTTTTGCTCACTATAAACAAGCCACTACCAGAGAAGCCTCCCTGAAGTCTGGGAATTTGGACTGAAAGTCAAACTGCTGATTAGATAAAGCAAACCCATTGTTCAATCACTTCAGGTGGGGGGAAAGGTTTGCATCCACCAAAAGACCAAAGCCACCAGCTGTGCTGAGGATCATCTTCTGCTGAGTTTGGGGTGGAGAGCACAGCTCACAGAAGCCAGGTTTGGGGTGAGGGCAGAGCACAGCTCACAGGAGCCAGGTTTGGGATGGGGACAGAGCACAGCTCACAGGAGCCAGGTTTGGGATGGGGGCAGAGCACAGCTCACAGGAGCCAGGTTTGGGGTGAGGGGAGAGCACAGCTCACAGGAGCCAGGTTTGGGGTGGGGGCAGAGCACAGCTCACAGAAACCAGGTTCACAGAGACTCCCCCCAGCCGAGGTGGGGCAGGAGGAGGTTTCAGGTGCGTGGAGTAACCTCTGGCCAGAGGCACTGAACACTCATCCTCCCTTACACAAACTGGCCCAGCTGTGGCACACCCAACCCCACAGGCCACATCCACAGGACTCTGACATGAGAGGCAGCTGAGGGGGAGTCACAATCCATCAAAGACCCCCCAAAGTGCTGGGCCTTGCACCCCAGGGCTGCACATGATGGAACAGACCCAGAGTCTGCCGTAAGAGACTGCCCCTCCCCAGGGGGACCTGCCTGGACATTGCCACCTGGCTCGAGGGGACATAAACCCATGGGATTCTTTTGGGGGGATCTTCACCACCAAGAAGAGGAGCTGGGGAGGATCATCAGGACACTAGTAGGACACGTGGAGAGGTGATATTATTTTGCCCTGTCTCTGTGCCCCTCTGTCACCCCACCCCTTTCCCTATTTCTTCCTTCCTCTCTTTTCTCTTCCCTTCTCTCTCTCATACCAAATAAAACCCATACTATTGACTGGCATATGGTCTTGTTTGCACCTTAATTTGGGTCAAGGTATTTCTAAGAACGTTAATGATAACTGGATCTTAACAATGAGTCGTACTCAAGGGCAGACAACACTAATGTACTTGCAAGCTGCTTAATTCACTTTCTCAATTAATATTAAATCACTCATATTTTGACTTGGTCAATAGAAATGAGAATGGAATATGTTTCTTTAAGCATTAGATCATATATATGAAATATGAGATGTTCAGATATTTTATGATATGTTCTTTTACTGTTTTAAAGAAGCCTAATTTTGGATAAAAATTTTTTTAAATAAAATCAGCATTTTAATAAATTTTCTTTTTTCTGATCAAGCAGAAACTAAAATGATGTTATCTTTTGGTAAAAGCACTGAAATCTCCCTAAAACTTGCAGAAATATCAGCATCAGATTTGAAAATCACCATTTTGAGTACTTGGGTTTCTCTCAGAAAATAATTCACTGTACTCAGTGATGTAATTAATCTCAGGAAACAGAAGCTGGACTTTCAGGCCCACTCAAAAGAGTATTTTAATCCATTAACATTGCTTTTCTACTTTGGCCTTATTGTTACTAACAAGGGTGTTGTGTCCCTGTTGCATCTTCACAGAGCATGGCCATGATCCTCAGGGAAGAGTCTAAGTTCACTCCAATTATTACCAGTAACAAAAGAATCCTTCTAACTAGGAAATCACAACTGAGAGTAATCTCCTGACTTTAGGTGCCAGAGGTGAGCTGGGGAGGATCTGCTCTGTGTCCTTTCCCTGTTGCTTTTCTGAGACATGAGGATCATGTGAGGACCAGGAAACCAAGACCTCAGAGTGCCTGTTGAGTTTGCGTCCTGGTCTCATGCAAGAGCACAGTAAGCACAACTTAGCAGACCTCTTTATCCATTTTTTGATTTACTCAAATATTCCTTTAAAACTCCCAGCTGCAACAGATAAAATAGTACCTCTTAGTTCAAAACATCTCAATGCTCTTCAACACCTCCATTAATGACCGGGGTGCAGAACTCGAAGGGATACTAAACGAGGCACAGACAATACAAAACTGGGAGAAGATGTTGAGTCCCTTGAGGGCAGGGAAGCCCTGCAAAGAGACCTCAACAAGTTGGAGGACTGGGCAAACACTAACCATATGAAATTTAACACAGGAAAGTGCGGGATTCTGCACCTGTGATGGGGCAACCTTGGAAGTATGGACAGACTGGGGAATGAGATGCTGGAAAGCAGTGCCATGGAAAGGGACCTGGGAGTCCTGGTCATTGGCAAATTGAACATGAGACAGGAGTTCCCTGGCAGCTAGGAGGGCCAGCCCTGTCCTGGAGGGCATCAGGCACAGCATTGCCAGCCGGGTAAGGGAGGGATTGTCCTTCTCTGCTCTGCACTGGGGCAGCCTCATCGTGAGCAGTTTTGAGTGAGCTTACCTGTGGCAAGTTTTGGTTGCCACAATATAAGACATATTAAGCTATTAGAGAGTGTCCAAAGGAGACCACAAGGTAGTGAAGGGCCTTGAGGGGAAGCTGTATGAGGAGTGGCTGAGGTGACTCAGGCTGTTCAGCCTGTAGGAGACTGAGGGGAGACCTCAGTGCAGTTCCCCTCGTGAGGGGAAGAGGAGGGGCAGGCACTGATCTCTTCTCTGTGGTGACCAGTGGAAGGACCCAAGGGAATGGCCTGAAGCTGTGCCAGGGGAGGTTTAGTTAGGATATCAGAGAAAAGGTTTTTCACCCACAGGGTGTTTGGGCACTGGAACAGGCTCCCCAGGCAAGTGGTCACAGCACCAAGCCTGACAGAGTTCAAGAAGTGTTTGGACAATGCTCTCAGCCCCATGGTGGGACTTTTGGGATGGTGCTCTGTAGGGCTGAGAGCTGGACTCAATGACCCTTGTGAATCCCTTCCAACTCAGCGTGTTCTGTGATTCTGTGACATGCTACCAAAGAGCAGTTTGTGGTGACCACCTGTTACAATCCAATTTAAACCCAGAAAAGCCAAGAAAGCTAAGAGTCTGTGCATAAACTGGAAAAAACTTAAAAGATTCTAAATATCCCCAGAAACAAGATTAAAATCAAACGAGATTAAATGTTGTTGCCAAAAAATGGGTGTATTTTATTCAATAGTGCAAGAGGCAGAGAGAAGGAAAGAAAAAAAAAAGAAAGAAAGAGATAGGAAAAGAAGTGTGCATGGGGGGACTAGGGGGACAGGAAGAGGTGACAAGGGTTAGGTGGAAGCATATCGCCAGTCCGAGTATCCTGATGACTCATTGCTCTCCTCTGTCTGATCCTGCTGGTGGCGAAGATCCCCTGTTGGTGCCATGGCCATGCGACTACATGCTGCCACATGGCACAGCATGGCACATGCTACAACGCCACACGCTACCACATGCCATGCTGCCACATGCCACGCCAAAGAGTACAGAGTCCCGTGGATGAATATACGTTTTGAGCCAGGTGGGAACGCCCATGTTCCTCCCTTGCAGGAGCTAGCTTCAGATACTGTCCCTTGCAACACTGTGGATCTGTTGCATCATCTCTGGCCCTCTGGTGCAGGGCCTGGGAGCCGCTTTGGGTTGCCCCTGTGCTGGGCATGTCACCCCTTCTGCTGCAGATAAATTTCTCTCCCTTCCCCCGGGGAGGGGAATCCCTCAGCTGGGTTCTGGTGCACAGTGGAGAATGGGCAGTTCCAACATATCCAAAGCTTCTCCTCCCCTCGCCCTTCATGCGAGGGTCTGATAGCCCTGGGCTGTGGTTCCCACCCTGGAAGGTGGGAAGCTTTGAAAGTCCCCTGGCTCTGAGTTGTTGTCTTCATCAGCAGGCAGTATAGAGCCTTTAGTCCCCATGCAGGGTGTGGTACTCTTCTTCGCAGCTTTTGTAACACAGTTTTAAAAGCAGAAAACGTTTAAGTCATAAACTATAATATTTCAGTCTCTGACACCACCTCCCACTGCTCCTCCCACCCTGCAAGGGGTCATGAGAAAACATCTGAGGATGTATTTCAGTTGCAAATGATGATGGGCCGGGCTCATTTTCTAACAGGTACCTCAAGATTTATCACTTGTCAAAGTACAACAGCACTGTTATTTATTCAAAGAACCCTGATACTCTGACTAGTTAAGCAGGAAACGCTGCATCATTGTAGCATCATTACATTTTAGTTTTGTTTACAACTTTTGGCTGGATTTCCAAAATCTGAAGACAAAAGAAAACATTGTTTACAAAGACATTAGTGAGCTATTCCTCTTCTCTTTGGTGACCAGTGACAGGACCTGGGGGAGCAGTCTGAAGTTGTGTCAGGGGGAGGTTTAGGTTGGATATCACAGAAAAGGTTTTTCACCCAGAGGGTGGCTGGGCACTGGAACAGCTCCCCAGGGAAGTGGTCACAGCACTGACAGAGTCCAAGACGCGTTTGGATAATACTCTCAGGCACATGCTGTGATTCTTGAGGATGGTGTTGTGCAGGGCTGAGAGTTGATACAATGATCCTTGTGTATCCCTTTCAACTCAGCATATTCTGTGATGCCGTGATTCTGTGATTCTCCTTTCTTTCCATTCATTTATATTATTGTATTATGCAGTGCTAAAGCTCCAGTTAACTCACAGAAAACTTCCAGGTTCTCATGATTATTAATCTCTGATTTTTAAAGAGCTAACTGAGTTACTGTTTTGTAAACTCAGAACATTATTCATGAGGCTCTGGCTAAAATGGCATTTCTTTCAGTTTTCAACAAGATCAACTGTATCTTTAATGAACAGGAGCAAATGGGAAATAAATCCAACAGAGGATTTTGATATTGAATTTGAACAGACTTCAGTCTATCCGTCTTGGCAAGAAAATTGCATAAAAAGAGAGAAATAACGTTTGAATTATGCATGTTGAAAAAAAAGAAGGAAACGTGTCCTGGTTGCATGAGAACATTAGGAATATTGCAATGCTCAACTTTACTGTGTGTACCTCACAAATATCACCAGGTACACCATTCCCACTTCGTAGCATAACATATCAGATAAGTATAACTGATAATTACGACTGCAAAAAACCTTTACATTTCCATGAAGCCTTGCTTTGTACCCTCAAATAAAATCTCATTAATTTTTTTGTTTTCCCTTGGACCCTCTAATATATTTAGAACATTATGCAACAAACATGAGACAAAAAATGAAAATAAAATAATTTAGGTATTTTTTTCATCACATTCTTTCTATTAAGCTAGCGTCTGCTGGGAGATGGTGAAATTCATGATGTAATAGGAAAATCTTTTTTCTCAAACTCCTTTTCATAGTAAAAGTGAATCTTCCCCCACGATGACCATTTTTCCAGCATATGCACCATACTACAACAATACACTTACTCACTGTTCTTAGTACCCACAGTAAAAAGACAGCAGGTTTTGGCATCAAGTAGCAGCCAGGCTGCGAGGGTCATTGGTGTTCAGTGCTACCCTCCCACCCAATACACACACAGAGTTAAATCCCTGCCACTGAGGTAAGACATTCCTAGGAAAGTTGGGGAGGGATTGGGTGCCCTTGCAGGGCTGCAGCAGAGGTTTCTGTCCCCCTCACTCTGGCAGATGGGTGCCCCGTCTGGAGACCTGAAGCTTCCATGCACTGGCTGTGTTGGATTTTTCTGTGCTTCCATGAGAACTTTACCACTAAGCAACTAATCTTTTGGCAGAAATAGAGAAAACTTTACCATATCCTTAAGCTTCTTGAATGACTTTTTTTAATATGCTGATAGTCAGCAGCTGCTGGCTATTCTACACTCCACCCAAAATACATTAACACCTCAATCACTTTTTTCTGTTGTCTTTTCCTGGTACTACAGCAATCTTGGCCCCTTTTTGTCGGTAACTGTGTGGTTTTTTTTCGAGGTCTATTTATTTGGAAAATCTTGCCACCCAGGCATAAAATCAGAAATGGATACAAAGAAGATGGGAGAGTCCTGAGGAAACAATGAAGTTATTATAATATAAGGAAGGAAAGATGCTTATGTCAAAACCAGCCATTAAGCCAAGCAGGTAATTTGATGTCTGCAATCATATAAAATCTGCACATGAGGGAGGATCATACCTGCAAGATTCTGCATGCTGGTTTGTCTGACAGTGTGTTGCTAAAACTATATTCCCATCCCTCTGAAGATGAATAAAGTTATTTTAAAAGTAAATTAAGTTTTCATAATTTTGAAGAGATGAAAGAGACTGAAGAAACTAACGTGCATAGAAAGCGCTTCTGTCAGTTGTGGAATCTGCACCTTTCATAGAAAAATTAATTTGGGGCCAAAAATTTCATTCTATTTGCAGAGTTACTCTGGCCATGGACATGACCACTCAAGATACTCTTGCATGTCACTCAGATTTGTCATCTAGAGCACAATAATCACTCATATCTGATTTGGAAAACCACCAATGATGGTTTATTCTCAGAGATGTGCAGTGAATTTATATAAAAGAAATAATTAAATAGATGTGAACTAAAACCAGGAGAAAACATACATGCAGAGTTGTCACCAGCTATATTCACTCTGTGGTGTTCACAGCTTCCTAAAAGGTTTCTTTTTTAATGGTCTTTGCCTCTGCTTAGGTAGAGTATGTTACTGAGGCACTCTATTAATAAGAGAAAGAAAAAGAAAACTTCTGTGTTGGGGGATTTTAGTTCCAGCTAATTTGTGTAATATTGCTACATCATTTGTACCCAATTCAGTGACAAGCTCATAAAGGGACTTTATTACACTCTGTGCCTGCAACCAATTAAGGGAAAAAGAGTCTTTGTTCAGCTAATCATCTGAGTGTTATCAAAATGATCCTTCTGGGCCGCATTTAAAAGTCTAAATACCTCTGGCAGTTGAAGTATCTGCATGTAAATAATTGAAATTATAAATATCTCTAAACAAATGAAATTGCTAGTGATCTGGTAGCTTGCCAATAAACTCATGCTCAGTGAATTCACTGAGTTGAGGACAGAAAAGAGATGTTGTAATCGGACAGCATATGACAAAGTTATGTTTAAAGTTTCCAAGTAGTGTTTTGTTTTCTGACTTCTTTCAAAATGGTTTGCTATGGAAACAGAGGGTATATTATTCTGCTTTTGGTAGAAGACAGATGTTCCAGGCAGCAAGAAATTAAAGGAATATTCTCCAGGTGTCTGACTTTATGTTTTTCTTTGGTTTTTTTTGCCCCGAAAGTAATACCTCAGGTGTCAAATCTAGGACTTTCAGTAATTTACTGCAAGAAGTAATTTTACATTCTTTAAGAGATCACACCTCCTGTTCGAAATAATCCAAGGAACTTAATGAAACATTTTGAATCTGTAGACTCTCAATTTTTGTTTACTTGTACTATAAGTAGTAATAACATCTTTATATTCAGTAATACTTGATGTACAAATATATTTTTATTTATTAGAAATAGCCAGAGCTGAATTAAAATCAAGCAGGCAAGGAAAGGACTTTTCACAACATTCATGAGATTGTCATTTGGTCTGGAGTGATAGTTTACGGGTCCAAATATTTTTTTCTGTGCATCATTTGGAAACATCTGTGGATTTTGATATTAAAAAATTCACTTCCACTTAAAAAGCTTTACATTTCAGGTGCTTGAGCAGCACCTTAAATAATTAATTTCTTTTTATATTTGAATGGAATTTTTTTCCAAAATTTTTTCTGTGAAGTTTACATAAACACAATATTAGTCTCAGAGAATAAAGAAAACCCAACCTCATTCTCATATCACTTCCATTTTGTGCATCTTTGATTAGAACTAGTGCTTGCAGAAATGAGATTTACAACATCGCATCAAATCTTGGTCACCTACAAATGACTGTACTGGATGAGAAAAATGACCCACCATTATCCTATCCCCAGCTGTTGCACTGAACACAAGCCTAGGGAAAGGAAAAGCACAGCACATATTTTTGCTATCTCCCACTCAGCCTTTGCCTGTTTTATGCTGAGATGGGATTGCAAGGCTGATGTTGCATTGTCATTTAGTTCTCCTAATGTGATCCCTCTTTGAAGAACTTTTTAAGTATCCTGTGAATCCACTTCCTCAAAATCCTTTGGAAAGGATTTCCACGGGAGGAACACTCTCTGCAATGCCCTGGCTCTCCTACTGACAGAAATAATGAACATCTTCTAACCCTGCTCTCTGTATCTCCCATAATTCTACCCTTCTCTCTCATATCCCCTCTACATCGCATATGTCTGGGCTGCAGCAGACTCAGCAAGTGAGTCCTGCCTCACACAGAAACTGTTTCCTACTTTTGATCATTCCCATCAGCTTTCTCTGAATCTCTTCATGTGTCTTTTACTAGGATAAAGGGATCAAAACGGCACACCATGGGCAGGGTGGGGGGATGGGAGAATAAATAAATAAATTTATTCCCATGGCATAAATGACCTCTTCTTTTCCAGAAACTATAGGACAGAACCTCAAATATCCCTCCTAAGCACTAACAGCACATTTCTACTTATGCATTATGTTGTATAAAATGGATTTCCCTACCTAATCATAATATTTCATGAAGTCCTTTGTAATTTTTCATTACCCTGAAAAATTACAAATTACCAGTATGCTTTCTTCCGTCACTTTACTCCCTGTTTTATAGATAATCACAGTGCAACATTTCCTTAGACTTCCTCTAGCCGAGGTGATATGACAGTTTAGGATAGAACAGGTTCCCAGACCAGTGTTTTTTCAAGTCGCTTCCTAGCAATATTCTCTCACATCACCATTTGCTGTCTGCTCTCCTAGTCACTGTTGTTTGTTTCTGGATGAAGTCAGCACATGACAAGGATTTATATTTAGCAGACTGATGGAGAGGAACCTTCATCCTGGGCTATAGTGATGAATGACTTTCCAACTGCAAATTCTTGCAAATTTTGATACATAATGTATTTGATGCATTATAGTCACATTTACAAGTCTGGGAATCTTGGAAAAAAATTAATGAAATCAAATAAAAGTCTGCCTTTCAAATTGCAGTAAGACAAGTGTGATTTCTGTTATTGTGGAAATGGTAATTAGTTACATTACATCTTTTAAGCCTTGGACCAATATTGGTGCCATTGGTTGAGACAAAGTGATATTTCTTCAAAACCTCTACAACAGCATGTGCTGGAAGAGCTGTTATTCACCACTATAAGCTGTCTGTCCTAGATTAGTCTGGACAACATCCATATTTATTTCTTTGCTTCACAGGATTCTTCTCACAGCTGATTAGATTATTTTTCTTGTCTCTTTTGGTGTCAGTATGACCAGATAATGTTATTCTTTCTGTTTGCTTCTTTTATGCTACTTTTTTAAAGTGAATTGTTTTCTGTCTTGTCTGTTGGTTTTGACAAACATTGCCATCAGTATAAGGGCCAAATTCAGTAAATATTTTTTTTTTAATGGAGACTGCCATAATAGTTTACACCTCTGTGTATGATAGAATTAAATAAAAAACCTTCATCAAACTACAATTAAAATAGAAACATTGGAGAAAATCTGAGGTAAAGAGGTCTGGAAGTGTAACCTTTCAAAGGGACTTTGCAGGGCTTCTGACTTTGGCTCTGCTACTGTTCTTATTGTTGTTTCAGTGTTATGATACATTTTAGCTAATGATTCTTTTTTATCCTGTAAATATATAACATTCAATATATCTCATGAAATTTCATATTTTCATATATGAAATATATATCATTCAAATTATCAGGAATATGACAAGGAAAAATCACCTATTTAAACAAAAAAAATGGAGAAATAGCTCCTCCTTAACTTTTTGACACAGTAGGAGGACATTGGTTTTATCTGTCATGAAATAATAACTCCAGAGGTCACATCACATGTGACAGAATACAAAAGAATTCAGTGTGACTTATTCATCTCAATCCTTCAAAAGCTGAACAAATACACAGGTCAAGATTTTCAAAGCAGGGTTACTGAGGTCTTGTTCAGATACATACATATATATATATATATGCATACTGAATAAAGGTCTTAGACCTCAGGTCCTAACTCTGAAATCCCACAAAGAGTTACTGAACTGAGGCAGAGGTTCCAGGCAGACCACACACAGAAGTGACCTGCTTTTCAGAAGATTATTGGTTCAGAAGTTCCCACTGAAACTAACAGGGCCTGCTGAAATCTTGGCACTTCTGACAGTACCACTTCTACGGGTCCAAAAACAAGGCAGGAGTTACATGAAAGATCTGATAACACATTCCTTATATGGAAAGAGATGGTGTGGGAATTGCTGATTGCATTTAAAACATCTTTAAAGATGCTTCAGAATTATTCGTCCGTACTGCATACAATTTTCAGTTAGTATGTTAACTCTTAAAACTAGATTCCCCTCTTCATTTCTGCCAAACATTATTTTCATTCTCCTAATCTAAATTGAACTGTGTCATGTAGCAAAGTACATTTCCTCAGTGATAACTGCAGACTTACATAATTTTCTCACATCCTAAAGTCTAATGTGAAGGATACAGCATGAAGCACATAGATGGGATAGCAAAATTAAGATAAAAATGTCATTACTTTACTTCTGGGGAAAATGTAATTGCAAGGCTTGAAGCTAATTTGAATATTATTTGAGAAACTGGATGACTGTGTGCAGAGCTCTGCAGGACATGACAAATATACTTGTAACTCTCTTCCCTTTGAAAAAGGTAAAAGGATTTGGCCCTAAAGTGAAAGTTATCTGGGGTTAATTTACATTATTTTTATGTGGTTCTCCACCTGACCATGATAACAATAACTGGTCTTTTCCCTGGAAAAAATACCTACTTTGTAGTATGCCGGTTAGCTCCTAACATGTGCCGATGGCAAAGAGGCAGGAAGGGTCTTTGTTGGGTCCACAGAGGTATTTATTTATTCCAGTCGTGCTCGTGGACAGTTCAGTGACCAAAGACAAGGCTCATGGGAAGATCAAGGGTTGAGTATGGGGAGGAAGGGGTGGAGAGAGCATCAGGGACCAACCCTCAGGGGAAAGGGGCAGTACAAAGGTGGGGTTAGGGTATGGGAGCCAGTGGGGAAATAAAGGGGGGTGGCTGAGGGACAGGGGTCTGTGGGGGGACCAACAGGGCTGACCGAGGGAGTAGAACAAGGGTACATGAGCATAGCAGAACAGGGTGTGCTTGAGAGAAGCCTCCTGTGTCTCCCTAACTTGGGGAATGCCTCTCAGGGTCCTTCCCTCCCAGGGGGTTCTCAGGGACCCTTGTGTGACAGGCTCACCGACCTCCACACAACTTTAACTTAAATTTCATAGGAAAAGGAAGTTTAATGATGTTCAAGGCAAAAATTGACAGGATTTTCAGTAGGCAAGGGATAGAAAACTTCAAGAGCCAGGGTTCAATACCGCGTTCAGGGCCAGTACTGACCTACTTGTTTAGGCAATAAATCCTTATTAAGCTGTCATAACTACAGTCTCAGAAAATAATCAAAACTGATCTCGTATGTACCTCTCAGTGAAAAATTGAAGTAGNTTCATAGGAAAAGGAAGTTTAATGATGTTCAAGGCAAAAATTGACAGGATTTTCAGTAGGCAAGGGATAGAAAACTTCAAGAGCCAGGGTTCAATACCGCGTTCAGGGCCAGTACTGACCTACTTGTTTAGGCAATAAATCCTTATTAAGCTGTCATAACTACAGTCTCAGAAAATAATCAAAACTGATCTCGTATGTACATCTCAGTGAAAAATTGAAGTAGTTTCTCCTTATTAAACAAGTAAGGAACTGAGTAATAAAGAGGTTAAAATGGTCTCCTCAAGGTCACACAGGGCATCTGGACATGGATTTTCTCATGGCTCTTTTTTTTACTGTTTAGGCTAAAGTCTATTTGGATTTGGAGCTGAGGGTTTTTTCTAAATCCTGTGTATGGCCTAACACTTCTGGCTCAGTGTTAAAAAGGTGAAATCCTAAATAATATTATTAATCAGAAAATGAGAGCTAAAGAAGTACTGTAGAGGAAAACCAGAAGTCATGATTTAATTTTAAATGTTTCTCCTTTTAATTACTCAAGAGAAAAATCAATTCAGACCGTTCCACACTTCATGTGCTTTGGAGCATGTAATTTTAAATGCTCAGTTTTGTACTTTGTCTCACTTTTTGTATTACTTTTCCTGGAAAAGTATAGAACATAAGTTAGAAAATATATGAAAAAAAATTACTTTGCATTTTTTGAAATTTTTTCATGGAAAAAGAAAGAACAAATATGAAATCTATTTTTCTCCTTAGTTACAGGTTTCCCAGGCTGTCTAGTAGGAAAAATGAAGAAAAGAGAAATTTGAAAATACTAGGAGTAAAATTATCCCATTGTTGTTAGCAACATATATTTTAAGAATTTCTCCATCAGATATGAAAGGCTTGCAGCTCGTTACAGGGACTCCACTGATAGTCTGCTGCTTCGATGGACTTGTTTGGGGATATGGAACAAAACCATTTTGGAGTCAATTTTGAAAGAGCGACAACACTCCCAGGGGCCCACACTTTTGTTGAGTATGTTATCCACTCCTGGTGACTGCTAGCACCTCTGAAGGACTCAGGATAAACAGTTTACAGAGTAGCACACCTTACTGATAATGGAAAACTGAGAGGTTAAGGTTCTATGGTTGCCATTGATAGTGACTGACTGCAAAAACAAATTTAACACAATATACAGGCAAAATCTAATCACTGATGAGTTAGCTCAAGGTAATAATTTATGGTCCATAGAGTGAGGTTCTTATTCAACAGCTGTCACTATGAAGCTGGGGGAGAGGCCTAAGGCAGGGGAGAAGACAGGGTCAAGCTGTCACCTAATTCCAGAAGGTATGATAGAGTTTTCCTTAACTTCTCCCCATTCTTAGATTACTTTTATACAATTTCTTTACATTTGGATGGAACCTGAGTGACTCTGGTCTTACATAGTTTTGTTACAGATTGTTGTAAAATTCTCTCACTTCAGTCATAAGATGTAGTCAAGAAAATATGGACTGCATGCTCAGGGAGGGGTGGTCATACCTTGCAAGTGGGTAATTTTGGGATGGAGCTGTGCATTAGTATTACAGATAGGTTAAAATGGACCAAGTTCCCCTGAGAGGAGGGATTTCACCACAGTTGCTGGTTCAGCAGCAGGACATTTTCTATCTCCCTTGGCTGACAGGTACTTTGTGGTTCATTGGCTACGTGGAAATACCAAGCTACCCCCTGCCAGGATTGCAACAGAGCCTGGCTGCAATGTCTCCACTCCACTCCACTCCACTCCACTCCACTCCACTCCACTCCACTCCACTCCAACCCACTCCACTCCACTCCACCCTCTGTCCTGTCCCCCTCAGCAGGTGCTCAAAGTTCCAGGCTCTGTCGTGTGGAGAATCATGTTGGAATAGACTTTGTGCACACCAACTTCATTCCATCCAGGAAGCAGCAACTGCATTTCACTGTATAATATCTGTAGTGTTACAACTTCTGTTAGAATGTGAGTATAAATGCCCAGTTTTCTACAATTTTACCCCCAGTCATCTTCCCACAACATGAGATCATCGTAATGTTAGACATGGTATGGATACATTGGAATAGAGTTCTTCCTCTCAGACCACAACCCTAACATTCTTCTTCATCTTAGCCTAGCAAGATATATTTTTATATAGAAAATAATTCATTTATCTGGAGAAGCAAATAAATTATTCTGCCAAACTGATCTATTGAAAGGAGAGCCATGGAAAAAAAAATCAAAACAAGAAGCAGTCCCAGATTTCAAACACCTTTGAATTCCAAAATAGTCCAATGAACATAATGTAAAAGCACACACCATCTGCAAAGTTCATATTTCCTACAGACTGATTGATGTAGAGAGTGGATAGCTGGTTCCAGACCATGTGTGAATGGGTGGCAGATTTTGTTCTCTACAATATATTTAACAAAACTCACACTGACATTTTATAGCATTACCATGTCATCACATGGCATTATGAATAAAGATTAAAGAACATTTAAGGCATTTAACTGACTTAATTCCAGCAAATGACCTTTGCTGACATTATTTAAATGCTGTTTTGCAGGAAAAATAAAAAATTAGGTTCAATTGTTCACAGCCTGTCAGCATTTTAGATTATTTCAGGAACAAATCTGATTTTCAGAAAACTGGCACCTTTCCCACTGGTCTGGATAGGCAGCTCTTGAACAACCTCAGGCAAAGAAAGAGCAAAAGGAGATGGTGATAATGCTTTGGGAATACCTTTACCAGAAAGGTTTTTCTCCACAGGCTGACTGATCTGTCCTCTAGCTAAGCTGAAACTTCAACATGATGCTTTTTCTGACAGAGACCCAACTATATCTCTGGTTTTTCTTTCAATTATTTTTGGTCTTGTACCACCACTTGACATTTCCAGGTGTTTGTCTCAAACTATGTAACATCACAACATGTTGCAAGGTGAAATTTCTGAACACCTTCTCCTCCAGTATCCTTCTGGGAAAGAACAGTTTTTTCTGTGTTCTTACATGGAAACTCCCACTTACCATAACTACTTTCATTTCCTTATATTCGTGTGTTTTGAACAAGAAACCATCATGAATAAATACTAATCCAATTTCTCCTGGCATCCTTCCCCCTTCACTTCTGGCCTAACAAATTTGAAAGAGCCCTTTTTGCTGTTCATACATCTGCATTTTCTTCTCACCAATACTTAAAGTATGTTTTTAAGCTTTAAGTTGTATACAGTTTACCTTTCAGATTTACATTAGAATTTCTGTGCCTTCAGCCTTGTTGAAAATTAATATTTTTCTTAAATTATTTTTCTTATCTCATTGACAATTGAATATTCTTGTCTGCAAGGATCAACCAAGTTGACTCACACAGCATCAACTTGCATTTCTAATACTTTCACAGGTCATTACACATCCTATTCAACCCCTAATGACAATGATTTATGTGCATGATCTTCTTTTTCATTATCCTTGTCCATCTCCATAAACTCTTCTGTCTTGCTAGAGAACTGCCCGCTTCAGTAAAATTTTCTCATATAAAACTAAAGAGAATTTAATTTAATTAATCTATACTATTTTAAAAAAGGATTTGGGCATGCAGAAAGATGCAACTTTTCAATGAAAATAATAGACAATCAAAGGTATGGTGATGTGCCATCTCCCTATTAGTCTTTTGCTAGGTACAAAACTGGTTTTCAGCTAAAGCAACACGAGCAGCATGGAAGGTCTAATACACCATCATAACTTTAGAAGGGTTTCTTTGGGCTCGTATCTTAATTTTCCTTTAAATTTAAGTTAGAAATTAGTCCGTTAATTTTTAAAAGATAATTTAAATAAGAGCCTTCATTTCTAGTTTAAATGAGAGCCCTGCTCTGGTGCATGCATAGCAGCAAAACGGAAGCCCCTTTGTACTGGCAACAAGTAGATGAAAAAGCAGAGGGGCTGATTACTGATGCTTGTATGCTTCAGGTTTGTTAAATGGTGCACAGCAGCTTGGCATTAATAGCTGTGCTGCCTGGTAGCTTTGTCTTTGTTAAGCTCAAGTTAATGTTTAAACGTAGTGATTTTTCAACTCCATGGCAATTTGAAGTGTGAGTTGGTACTGGGACATGCATCCTCTTTTGAAATCTGTATGAGATCTCTTCCTACCTGCTGTGCCTAATTTCAAAGCTCAGTGCTATCATTAGGAAAAGAAAGTTGTTTTCTCTTTTGTCTGTGTGCGCTACTTCACATCAATTTCAGCAAAAACCTCTCACGACTCTTGCTATAAATTGATCCTGTCAGCCCTGCCTGACATTCAGACCCCACAAAGTTGTATTTTTTCAAAGTTTAAAACCTTTCTTTATGACAGATCAAATAACCTGGGACACATTTGGACCTATTATAATTCCATTGAAACTATTTTATTTCCATAAAGAATGGAATTTTAACTGAGCAGTGCATTTTCCTAGCAGTAAGTACAGTCCTGCTCACTCCAGAGTACAATCTGCTTTTATCCACTGGCTGAAGAGAAAGAAGGAAAAGGAGGAAAGTAATTCCAGGCCTCACCTCGTGGTTGCTGGATAAGTAAAAATACTTTACTTGAGAGATCTTCAGGTGGCTAACTTGGAAGATTTACTGGATTTTCATGGATCTCATAGCTGTGTACAACTTACACTGTTATGTCCTGGAATCCATCTTGCTCTTCAGTTTATTTTATTCTGCAATTTATACTTTTGTATTTTAGTGCAAACATCTGTTTATAATACCTGCTCCTGCAGGAAATATTTTTTATATCCTTTTCCTAATGCATCCCTTCTTTAGACTTCTAGTTGTAAAGGCTGTTATTTGGTACAGCTGTTCATCAGTTTTTTTTAATAGCGACAAAAATAAAGTGGGTTTCAGCCACTCCTCACCTGTCTTTGATAAGCTGTATACTTAGGTACATTTCTGTATTTCAACTCCTAATTGGGATATTTCCAATTTTAAATACAGGGTTTGGGCTTTACCTGTTACTAGGAGAAAGGTATTTTTTATGATGAAATAAATATTATCAAGTAGTGGTTTTGCACAACGTTATTTTAGAATATATTGTTATCAGATACTAAATATACTGGTAGGCAAAAGCAGAGTAAGAAAGGGGCTGAACAGAAAAGAGAGTGTTCTTGAATCCCAGCACAGGCACATTAGCTTCTACAGCTCCTCTTCATGGGACACAAGCTGCTTTTGTAAAGCTAGAAAGCAGTGACTTTATCAGTGTTCTCCTAATACCACTTGTGAGCACAGCATTCCTAAAAGAAAAGAGAAAAGGCAGCGGGCAAGGCACTCTAAAAACCTTAACACTGTCTTCATAAAAAGGAACATTTTTTGTCTGATTCTGAAATGTTTCTGAGTAGCTCTAAATTTTATTGTGATTGTTGTTGTTGTCATTGTTATTACTAATTGTTTAGGGTTTATTATTTGTTTATTAATATTATTCCATACAAAGATTATATCTGAAAATATGTCATATGTAAGAACTGCACCTGTTATGAAGACTGCTAAAATAAAATGCTGGAGTTTCTTCAGATGGAGATGAAGTGAGTTCTAGGGTTTACAATCAGAGAAACTCAACTTCATTGCTCTGCTTCTTTCACTTCACTCTGCAGTGTGAAGTGAAAGGATTTCAGTGGGAATTCCTCTGGAACTGGAATACTGGAGTCATGCCTACTTTCTCAAAATGGCACCACAGATTACTAAACAAGTCGGTTCCATACCAATGGATCCATGCAATATTTGCTCACGTATTTGCTTTGAGAATGCCACAGTGGCATAGATGGTGCAGTTGGGTGCTTGGCTTTGCTAAGTTGCACTTGCTTTTATGGTCTTAGAACATAATGTCTGTGGCCATTTTATTTCTTGTAATACGTTTTCAGAAGGTGGAAGAGTACTTGCTGTTTGCAGTGGGGTCCTTCTATGGCAGCAAACAACGTCTCTGCAGGAATACAGGGCCACTTTTTTATTTACTGGTGCTAATGGGACCACATGACTTTTGCTGTCAGCTGGAAAATGAGGCCACAGTCTGATGTGTGAAACAAAATTGCATTTTGTACTCAAATGTTTTTCTCAGTGAACTCAAAGGAAGACTGCAAAGACAAATGTTCTGACTAGTAAAGACAATCTACCTTTTTAAATTAAAATAGAACATGCGTTTTATAAAGGAGTTAAGGAAAATAAATTATAAAATGTGCTAAGTGCTGCAGCTAAATTAAAACTCTTTTTTTCCAGGTGAAGCACTTTAATTTATTTCCCTAGACTTCAAGGACTTTTTGACTGCCTTCTGCTATCAGCTAAGAAAAAGGAGCTTTTTATTTTCACAGTGGCACTCCAAGATTTCTCAGATCTCTGGAATGAGTGATCCGGATGTTAAAGGACACAGCAGGACTCAGTGGGGATTTGGAAAAGACTGGCAAGTAAGTAAGGTCATAGCTTAAAGAGCAAGGATGGGTCTGTCTAAGTTTGAGAAAACACAGAAGTTCCTATAACTAGAAGAAACTTTGTCAGCCCCTGGATAACTGATGAATGAGCCCTTTATCCAGGGGAAACACTCAGATTTGGTGTAACTACTGGAAGTAAATGTCTTATGGAAATCCTGCTAAAATTTCCTTTTCTTTAGATAACTAATAAATAATCAGATTTTCCTCAGTGTAGTGTCTTTTTCCCAACTCAGACAATTTTACTGTGTCAATCAAAAGACTTTTCTAATCACATCTCAGCCCTCCACAAAATTCTGAGAAGTATTAATTATGGTCAATTAAAATGTAAAATGTAAATTAGAGTTAAAATACCAATCAGAAGGATCATATGCAGGATTTTTAACACACCTTGCACAAAACAGATTTAAATTTAGCAATTTAGCAATTAGTTAAATTTAGCTGATATTTTAAAGACTGAATTAATAACAAAGATCCCTCTTTCAACATGATTCCTTTGTCAATATATTTAAAAATTAGGAGACGCTCTCAGTGAAATCATATAGCCTTTTGTCTTTCCATTTTTCCTCCAGTTCTTCAGATGTATATTCTATTTCAAAAGTTTTTCTAATGCTTGAAAATTGTACAGAACAAAAAATATGTAGTTGCCTGATTTCCATATTGCACAAGCATATGTAGCATGTGTTCAGATTTGTACCGAAGTGTTTCATCTCTCCAACACATTCAACTGTGGGAATTATAGCAATGGATGATAGAGAAATGTAATTGAAAATGCAAAGAAAATGTCTCACATCCAACTGGCAGCAAAGTTAGACATGCAGAATATAAAAACCTCTGTTCTCCCTTTTTCTTTTACACCTGCCTCCAAAACACACAAACAGATCAGCAGTTTCTCTCCTTGCTATTTCTCAAACCAGCTGAGTGTTCCTTCAATACCAGCTCTATTCTCTCTTGTAGTTTACCTTTCACCCTAATATCTTTTCACAGGAGGATCATGTCTATTAATTGCTTCTCAGAATCAGCATCCACAAAACATGCTGTGCAAGCAAGTCCAAATCCACAGAAAATTGAACATATATCAAATTACAGACTCAAGTGTAAAGGCACAAGAGAAGAATATCCTGCCCTCACCTCTTAAATGAAAAATTTTGTAAACCGCCTATATAAAAATATGTTCTCTATACGTGTTTGCATGGTATGCCTGTGTGATACCTTTATATTGTGTCATATAACTTCTCAAATGTTTATGAAGGATGAGCCAATTAGCCTGTTATTGTTATAAAGTTAAGTTATAAATGGCAACGCATGTCATAAATAAATGCATCTAATATAGTATTGGACATAAATGTGACCAAAACACTCCCCCTCCTCGACAGAACAGGATGAGAAAGTTAGATGTAAAAGCTCCTTGGAGAGGTAAAGACAAGGAGGTTGCTAACCAGACCCCCCTACTACCAACATCTTGACAACTTCACCAAATACAGGATGGTAGTGTGGGACAGTGTGTGCGAAGGGACAGCCAAATCCCTCTTAGAGAGGCTTTCCCTCAAATTGATTATGCTATGGACAAACTGCAGGGCAACCATGACTCAGATCGAACAGTAACTACAAAATTAGAGACAGATTATTGAAATTATCTGCAAAACACTACGAAAGAACTGGAGGTGTTGATAGAGGCCTTGGAGTGGAAAACCCCTGATGGCACTGCCATCCCCCCAAGACATCCCCATCCTTGGTCTGGGCTCAGCAGGTCCCTGTGGGATGCGGGAGCACCTGCACCTGGCAGTGACCCAGAGTGAGGGGGTGTGGGGACACCCCTGCTCAGCAGGCACGTAAGGACACCTGGATCACCTGTCCCTGGCGCCACACACAGGATCTGCAGACACAGGGAGGGGAAGGAGGTTGCCTGTGATGCCAGAGGGTGCATGGAAGTGTAGGGGGGCATTACTTATGGAAGGGCATTTGGAAATTCTTAGGGCTGTGTTAACGTTCTTCAAGCATCTGAGACTGTGGCTTATCTGTTGTGTCACCAATATTGATCCTGAATGGATAGTTCACTGATTGCCAGTTGCAGTTACCTCTGTCATTAATAAATCAATAAACCACTTAAATCTTTATTTGATTTAAACCACATGAAGTGAGTAGTTTTTCCCCATGACACATATGATCTATCACTACAATCATTCAGAGGCCTGAGACACACAGAGGAGGATACCATGCTTACATTCATAAATAAATGAAGGTTCTTAGCTTAGATTGTCCAGCAGTGGCAAGGTTAAAAAATAGTGGAATATGGAGGATATTATGCTCTAGAAAACAGAACTTGTAACTCTATTTCTAGGGAGAGCAATTTGAGAAAATTATACTGTATGTTTTGCAAAAGCAAAACTCCATGTTTAGTAGTTACTATTTTTTCAATTTATTGAAATACCACAATTTCCACCTTCTATTCACTATTGATTTATAAAGAAGCTAAAACGTTTGTGACTATTTTGGCTTCTGCAAGCACAGAATGTGTTTCACTTATTGGTTTTGAATGTCAGTGCTCTGTTGCTGAGTGTGATTTCAAGCTGTCAAGTTTGGTTATCCAATGCTACACGGAGATGCAATGGTAACCACCATGTAAAGCAGACAGATTCAGCTTTCCCTAGGAGAAAACAGTCCTGCAACAGGGCACAGAGTCAGCCCAACAGAGACATTAGTGAGAAGAAAAACCTGAACCATGTTTCTCACCCAGAAATCAAATGTTTATGAAGAGTTGTCAGAATATTTATCAGACAGAAGAATCAAAAAGCCAAGAAAGATAACGAAATTTTAGAAAATACTAAAATGAATCAATTCACATGGAAAATTTCCCTGGATCATCCCTAATATGACAAACTTTCATGTGAACAACATTTCTCGGTGCTTCCAGAACACAGAAGCAAAGAGATTCCTATTGACATCCCAGATACTAAATAAAGATTGTGGGAATATTCAATAGTTAGTGAATAATTAGATCTTGCCTCTTAAAACATCCTTCTATCCTATAGCAGGCTTTAAGAGAAATGTTTGCATGAAAAACAATTTTCTGTTACTTTGTCGTATAGAAAGAAAAGAATTTAGACTCTCTATGCAAGGTTATAACTTTAATCTAGAGCTACCAAACCCCAAAATGCATTAATTTTTTCTTCTTACATATGTATCTGTTGGTAATTGTGACCCAGAGTATTCTACATGAATATAAGACATTTCAATTTCCAAATAATTTAATTTCATAAATTTAGTCTTTAATAAATGCAAAATAAACATTCAGACTTGAGGGGTTTTTTAAGCAGTAACATCCAGCATTTCTACTAAATAATTAATTAAAATATTTGCTTTTATTTTGGGCACAGTCTGATTTAGGCAGTCATTCATATGGAAAAATGTATTCATAAGTAATTTTTTTCTTACCAGTTTAGTTCTGCTGCACTTCAGCTCTAGATAAAAGACCTATTCATTGCCTGATGTGCTGAAAAATCTCAGCTATAAATGCCATCCTTCCTTACAATCTAAAATACTATAATTAATTAGTTAACATTAGAGCAGGATAAAAAAGTTTGGTATTCTGCTTACATGTAGATGTGAAAAGAGTTGGGTGTTTAATTATACTTTGAGTTGTAAAACCACACAAGTGGAAAATGTGCAACTGGACAAAATTCTCTTGTAAAAGGGCTTCTGAATGCAATTGTAGTACTTCTGGCTAATGCCTAAGGTAAACGACAAATTTAGTTGAATTTTGGCATCTGGATTCTACATGATGCCTCCTACAGAGTGAGAATTTATGGATGCTGGCTGCTTGTTAGGAGAAAGATTTTCAGCAGAGTTCTGTGAGAAAGAAATATTTCTCACAAACGGCCAAGGCCGTGAGAGAAGAAAAACAACTTTTCTGATAAACAGATCCCTCGGACACCTGTTGTTTGTCAAAGATGTTGTTTTGAAAAGATGTTTTTTGCACTAGTATTGTTCTGCACTTAGGGGCATTTGTTCTTTTAACCAATGGTAACTGTCCTTTGTGCTGCTTACCGCGGTTCTGTATAAAAGCAGATGCATTCTCTAATAAAGGGTTCCCTGCTTTCCTGCCTTCTGATGATTCTGAGAATGGAGTCTTCTATGTCATTCTTGCCCGAATCTGAAGTGCAACAGCGACAAGAATTGTAGAATTGCTAGTGTATTCACACACATGAGAGAGATTCATCGTTTCACCCCTCAAATAAAAATTTGAGATTCTATTCTGATTAAAGTAGGGGAGGGAAAAAGGATAAAATTACATTTCAATGCCAAATTTATTGTTATTCTTTGTAAGCATGACAACTGCTGACGAATCTGGATATAGCTGCCACTGATAGAAAGCTGAGTAAACTGCCTTTGGAGCTATGGGCAGTATTATCTGCGGCAGGCTCTCTGGTAAATTCAGTACCAAAATGCTGCAAACTAATTCAACACCTTTGTAGGAAGAGAAAGGTGAAAATAGTGTCAGAATAAAAATGAAGTACTATGTCTAAAAAATTGGTCCTTTTAAGATCAGTTGGCTGTTCTGCAGAAAGCTTAAGCTAGTTTAAATCAACTTAACCTCACCTAACTCTTGGACACAAATTCCCAGTCTTTTCCTTGTGTCAGTACAAGCCTTTATGCAATCAGGCACATGGCTACGTCCTACTGGCCCTGCTGAGAGAAATATTTTTCTGCCTTAGTTTTTAGCGGAATGACCTGTCTGAATTGGCTGAGTGGAAAGCAAATGTGAGTCATGCTGGCAGAAATGCACAGCAGAAACACACAGTGGAGAGCAGGCTGAGAAAAGTCCACTCTGAAATCCCAGCCAAGTAGACCAACTGGAACCAAGTCTGCTTTTTAAATTGGCTCCGCTATGTAAACTGTTATATCATCCATGTCACGCAGCTCCTGTGATATTGGGTTCATACTATGAACAAGTAGAATAAATGTATTATCCTCTGTCATGATCTGCATGAGAACTGAAGAGTATGTACAGTATAAAAATAGGTCTGCAAAGACAGGGGGATTTTTTGTGCTGTAGAGCAGTTGCTTTTGAAAAGAGCTGTTGATGAGTGTGCTAACACAGCTGAGATTAGGACAGACCTTGTTAAGAAAGGAACTTTGCAACAGGCTGAAATTTTGTATTTTTAATTTTTTAGTGTCACTGACATGGGCATCTACTTCTTAAGGAGCACAGGTTGGAAAGAGCTCTCCTTAATTGTCTTTTTCAGTTCCTTGCCATTGCAGACACCTGTGCTATGTTGTTGCTTTTGGTGTTTATCAAGATCAATTTTTTCAATAAATTTGTTAGGTTTGTTATCCCCAATACTACTGTGAGGAGAGTTTTAGCCCAGCTTTCAGTGATAACTAAGAATAGACAAAACAACTGAATATCTTCACACAGTTCTTGAGTATTATTTTTAAACACCAGAAAAAGAAACCTCATTTCCTCTTCCAAATCACAGTAAGGTCTCTCACACTGATATTCTTATTCTTGCCTACAGGTTCTGTAGTTAAAAATGTCTCTTCTGTATTTCTTTTCCTTGAGCAAACTATATTTCTTCCATAATTTCTTTTTGTTCTTTCAGAATCTCAACTTCAGTGATCTTTTTTGAAAAATCAAACTGGAATTTCTGAAATATGTAATGTTCCTAACACATAATGATGGTCCCACCAAATTAGAGTATGGCATCAGGATATCACCAGTATTTTCAGCAAAGGTTTTTCAAATGAGAACTTTAGATGCAGTTTTAGAAGATTTTCAAAGAAATATTGACTTAATTTCTCAGATAAAAATGTGTACTTCCATACCAGAAAAATAAAGAATTGTGCAAGTGCCTTTTCTTGAAGCCAGCAGGAGATATGGCTTAATCGAAATTGGTTATCATTTTGATTATCCTTTCACAGAATGTATTTCCATATCAACAGAAATAGTAATATATAATAATAATTGGCTCTACTTTGCAATTTAATCAATCATAGAATCAATTATTTAAATCAAACATGTCAATTTCTTCTCCAAAGCATTTAAACTTCTTGAAAAACCTGCAGAGAAATGGTTACAAAAAATGAAAAGGAAAGTAAGGAAATTCATATATGCTATACTTCACTGTATGCATGTAAAACGTTTCAAGATGTTTGTATAGCTCATGTTGAGCTACAAAATCCACTCCCCCCTGGAATTATCAAAGTAGCAAATAAAAGAAAAATACATAATGAAAAAAACCCTACCAAAAATATAGCTATTAACCTCATTTTAGTACAATAAAAATTATTTTTAAATCAAATTTTACTTCAATAAGTAATGGTGGCATTAGATACTGCTGGCATTGTTATTCAATGCTCCTTGTTATTCTGTAAAGTGTGTATCTGCAAACTGATCTTCCAGAATTACTCAGGAATAGAAAATATAAAATATACACATTAAAAGAGAAATAGTCTTGGTCAGAAGAAAAAGAGAAAATTAATCTTCTTGAATCCTACACCTCTCTCTTCCATTTGCAATCATGCCAGCCACTAAAGTGAATTCTTTTAAGCCTTTCTATTCATAATTTATAGCACCTACTACTGTTGGCTCACAGGGAATCTGAAAAGAAAAAATACTTTAATGGCATTTTAAAAGAATAAGTTGAGTGCACTTTCCTCTTATGCACAGGCCACAGGAGGATTTTCAGCAAGTTCCACAGTCCTGAGTTACTTTGTACTCCCATTTTTGGGAGCAGAGCACTGCATCTTTGGAAGATGTAATTTCCAAAACACTTTGTCTTAATAAATGTGGACAGTTAATTTACTGTCCATTTTATGGCAATGATGTTCAAACACTTGAAAACCATAATTCATAGCACAGATTGCCCTCAGCCTACCCTCTGCATCATCTACCTTCCTTACCCGTGCTTCACCCAGGCACAACAGAATGCCAAGCTGTGAAAGCTCCCTTGTTTGAATCAAAAAATTGAAATGAACCTGGACAGAATGAATAAAACAAGTTATCTCTGTGAAGTGTACACTTCATCCACCTTTAAAAAAAAAGCTTTCAAAAGCCCTAATGTGTCTTTCATACCTGTGAGAGAAACATTACACTCATGGCTCATGGGTGAAATACTGCATATTTATGGTGAGTCATTAAGACACACTCAGGCGTTCTGGAGTGACAGGGTTAACTGGACTATTTTTCTATCCAAGCACATAAGAGAAAACAGACCTGAAACAGAGTGAGCACAAGCTGTGATAATTTTAACTGGAAATTCAAAACCTGTGCTACAGTGGTGTTATGAACACCATGACTTTAACTAGGGGAGTGCTAACAGCAGCTTGCATATAGCATGGTCACTTGGATAACTCTGCTGGGTTTCATTTTAAAGAAAAGAAAGGTTGAATTCCACACTACATTTTGGCAGTTTGCTTCATGTTCTAGATATTTAAAAATAAATATAGATCTTTAAATTTGTGTTTATCAGTGCATGAGGTATTAAGAAAAACCAAAAGAAGATGTGGTGGAAGACAAAAATACTTCTTTTGCATTTTTTCTACACAATAACATTTTTGCTTTCCGAAAAAGCCCAGATGTATTTATTTTTCATGAACCACCACAGAAAAGATACACATAAGCAAACCAAAGTTCTCTTTAATGAAGATTAATCAGTTTTATGATGTTGCAAATCGTTATAAATATTAAAAACAAGTTTCTGGACAAAGGCTAATGAAGAAAAGTCCCCTGGAGTGCCTCTTTTACCTGAAAATTTCAGCATTTTGAAAACAGGGTGATTTTGAGCCTTATTGTGTTGTTAATGTCTTGTCTGACATTTTTCCAGCAACATCCAGTAGAGGATAATTTAACAGGACATGTGTAATCTAAAAAGAAACACACTTTTTATTTGAATTGCCATTATTGATCCAAATATCAGGTCTCCAGTCTGAATACATTTAGCTTCATAAGGAAAGCTATGGTATCTTACACGTGTACTGGATAATTCAGTAATGAACAAGTGCTAAATAGAGTTTGCTGGAGCTCAAATGGTACTGACAGAGTTTTTACATATGAGCTTCAGCAACTGAGTGTAACAGCATTATTCTTGTCACATAAATAAGACATAAAATATACAGGTAGATTAGACTAGCAGGATTAATCTGTCCAAATGAAGTTGCCTACAGAATGAATGTCTGAATTTGAGCTAGACCTTGCGGGATGTCTTTATAGTAAATGGAGAGAAAATAAGTACACTAGAGTACAATTCACTTAATGCTGAACCTGAATTCAGCACGTTCAGAACAGATAAGATGCATGAAAAACAAGAAGGACTAGGAATCAGGACAACTATGTTAGAAGTAGACACATACTTTGTACATTTAAAGTAAAATGAGGTTATTGATACAGGAAGGACCTTCATACAGGAAGGACCAAGACTGACAGAGACCAGCCACCTGCCTCAACTTCGCTGAAGCTAATGCCCAGCAGAATTAGTTCCATGGAGAAAAAATTTACTAAAAACAGCTCAGTCTGAATTCTAGGAGTTATTGATTCCCATACAGTTGGCTTTTATAAGAGAATTCAAAATTAATTTAAATCTTAAGGAAGGTAGTACTAAACATGAGAAGAAACATAAAGATGAAAAAATATTACTCAGCCTGAGAAAACACCTTGGCAAAACAAAATATATGTCCAATTAATACTCTTTCCATTTCTGCATTCTCCCACAGGTACACAAGAATGTCCTTTGAATTGCACAGTTTAGTAAACCATGATTGTACTGATACCCAAATCAGAAAATTGGGAAAATATGGAAAAATGTCTGAAATGGAACATATTGGAATGTTTATGAATGAAAATAGAAGAGAGTCAAATTTCCAGTGTGTCTATATAATGGTAAGCCTGACAGGACACAGGACCCACTTCTCTCATTTAGAGCTAATGAGAAAAGTCTTTTATGTCTGGTTAGACATCAAGAAATTTGGACCACAAGAAAGGGTTTGTATGTTCAGCAGTCTCGCTGAAGATAGATAGCATCAGATTCTGGGCTAAGTCTGTGAAAAAAGATGGATGGGGATGATACAAATAAATATTGAACTCATTTACTGAAAAGACCATCTCCATCTCGGCCACTACAGAGGGAAATAATCCTTTGATCCTGGCAGCAACGGTTCAATCTGCAAATACTGAGGACCAAAACACAGATAAGTACACACTGGCTCACAGATGGGTATGTTACGTCAGTAAATTAACATGGGAAGCTATTGCTCCTCTCACATGAGAAATACGTGTCAGCAGAAGATCCGATGTTAAGTTTCCTTAGGCAGAAACCCTGCATCATTGTTCTACCTGCCAACCTAAATGTTACTGACTGAAATACTTAGCCCTAGAGTTAAATACTATGCTTTTTCATTCAAGAAATTTCTGTGATGTGCCAGAAGTTAATGTGTGTGTATTTGTACACATGGTTCTTTTGAGAGAAGGATTTTGCTAAAAAAACTGTAAAGGCAATTTATGGTGGCAAACCCTCAGGAGGAATAGGGGGAAAAAGATCTATATAATACTAACATTAGTTCCATTCCTGTGCTGGGATTTGTGAGCTCATTTTAGTGACTAAAGACTGATTAAGTGGTACATAAAGTCCCTGGATTGAAAACATAATGTGATATCACCGGGAACAGAAACATATTTGAGATTCAACTTTTCTGACACACTCATTAGTGTGACTCTTGCAAAAATTTCAATATGAGAAACACTGACCTGAGTATACAAACTTTAGTGGCTATTTTTCATTATCTTGCTCTATCTCCAAGTTAACCACATGCAAGGAGTGAGACTGTACATGAAAACACCTGGAAAACATCTGTGTTTTCAAGGAACAACACGATTAAGCTCTCTCCATTTACCAGCAAGAGATTACATTTCTACTGCATTGAAGTCACATACAGTTTTCTTTTTATGATCATCAAAAATAGTGTACAATGTGCAGAACCTACCACGGGAAATATGAAATGTTCATTCCCCTTTCTCACTGAAGAGATTGGAAAGAGATGGAAATCCATCCTAATTTAGAATCTGCTTTTGTCATCCTCAACATTTTGCACTCCGTGTGCTGTAACTCTTGCTTTAAAGCCTGTCAAGTTTGTTTACAGAAGCATCATCCCTAGAGCAAGTAAGATAACCAAAGTACCCTGGTCAAATAGAAGGAAGAAAAAAACCTCAAATACAGGATGATGGGGCTCTGCAGAGGGAACTTGGATTCCTTAATCACTCAGTATTGTTTCTCAGGGGAAAGTTTCTCATCTGTCCCTTTTTCCCCCACTCTTCTTATCCACAGACAGAGGGATTAGCCCCCTTGCCTTTACATGCCTACCCTTTCCATCCCTCCACACTCAGGCATTTGAATGAAGTTCTTCTGTAAAACACAAGCAATAAACACAATGGAGGGGGGAAAAAACCCAAAAAATACAGAGTTAAACAGGAATATTCCATTTTCCCAAGCACTCCACTGATAATTTTCCCTCAAGTGTCTGCTTTTTGTTCTGTCTGTCCCTGGTTGCTCTCATGGCCTTGTTGAAAGCTTTATAATTTGGAGCCAAAGAGGAGGCCAGCTGGCTGCAGGCAGGGCCTCACCTCCATCTGCCTGCTGCAGCCTCGGCCCTCTCTCAGAGAGATGGATTATTTAATTGCAATTATATTGTGCCAGCGTTTGCCTTTGCAAGTGTAGAAACTTTTGGGAAAGCACTTTTCGAACATAAGCAATAAGTACAATTTCAAAATAGAGCAGTTTGAAGCATTCTATTTAATTCAATAAAACCTAATGGCAAATGGTGTTTAAAAAAAACCCTAACTTCTTAAGATGGTATAAAAAAATCAATGAAAATCTATTTCCCTAGCTCCAGTTGCATCATTAAAGAAGCTACACTTTTTTGATTCCATATCTATGGGGCTTTACTTGTTTGATCCCAATTCAGTCTTATACTATTCTTCCCTAGGGAAGAAAACTGACAAGGGAAAAAAAAATTCCAAAAAACAAATCCCCAAAAAATGCCAAAACACCAAAGCCCACAAAACATCAGAATATCATGTTTAGTTTCATGTTTTCATAAAATATTTGCTTACTGTCAAGGAAATAAAGGTCTAAATGAGAGACATCAAATTTCAAAAGGTGTTTTTTTCAATGGTTAAATTATCTCTTTTCCTAGTTATTTTGTCAGGTAAGGCAAAAAAAAAACATGCCTGATGCAAGATTTGAAGCTGTAAGGATGAAGAAAGGTAGCATATGTAAGTTCTATCCTACAAACAAAAAAAAAAATTAAAAGGATGAAAGAGGGAAAATACCACTTTTTATTTCACTGCCCCCAACGTGCCATTCCACACATGATACGAAATGAGCTTTTGACCAGAGGAAGCTAGGCGGGTGTGTGGATGTGTTTGGATGTTGGGAGTGGCACAGGGAGCTCCTGACCTCCTGGCAGCAGCGAGGCAGCGCCGTGCCCAGAGCCTCACCCACACTCCAAGTCCCCGAGCTCTCTCTAGTGGGTGGAAAGCAGATTCTGCTTGCCATGGGAAAGCTGCTTAGTGCTGCTGCTGTGAGCTTGGGTGCAATGCAAACACCTTCTCCTTTCGCTTTCAGGGTAGCTATGCAGTCTGTAAATTGATTCATGTAGTAGCAAAAGTGGCTGTGTTATTTTAAATTACTTCTGTTTTACTCCTCTTGCACAAAAACAGTGAGGTGGAGTTATAGAGAGAAATAATATTTTATTAAGCAACTGATATTACTGGACAAAAGCATGAGTCACACAATTTCTCCTCTGGAGTTAAACAAGAAATTTTATGTTTTGGACCGAACTACATCTTCCCCAAAAAATATTATTTTCCTCTTTTTTCCCCTCTTTTATCTTGCAGTATGAGTTTATGGCTATGAATACTTTGTTTACAAAGATACTGCTGTCTCCTCTATACACAGTCTTGCATAAAAATCATAACACCAATATGATAAATAACATTTTTTCAACTTTTCTTAAGGCAATTTAATATGGCATTTTTGTCTTAATTTTTATATATTATACCTCTTGAGACAAAATGAAAGACAATAGGAGATGAAAATGTTTACACATCTGTTAGCTAATAACACTGTTCCCTCTTGAAACTTAGCTGTAAATCCAGTCCAGGCTTCCACTTACTCCTTCCTGCAAAACCTTGTGCAAGGAGGCAGATCTGCATGGGGGTTGCAGCCCTTGTGGTGGACTCAATGGATGCCCAAAGGCCTGGCATGAGATGAGGGAGAAAAATTTTGAGGATCCCCTAACACCACAAGGGAAAAATTACATTTTTCACTAAATTTGAGAAAGGAGTTGTAACTAATTGTCAGGTCCCATCACAAAAGCAAGAGGAGTTCAGTAAGATTTCATGGGAGGTGCCCTCTATACCTCATTAAGCAAGTATGCTCACTCATTTCTTAATATTTGCCAGACTGAAGGATGCGAAAGCTCAATTACATTTTTTTGTTATGATCACACATTGCACAAATTTATGCGTATTTAGGGTCTCCCAAATGAACTGATAAGATGTTTGCCATATGAGCTTTTTTTTAAGACCTACAGGGAAATTTATGCTTGTGCTGAATGTAGCTGCCAACTTGCTTACTGGAGTGAGAAATAAGTCATTCTCTTCCAAGAACTCTTGTTTAATTCTGCACAATGTTTGGCTTTTCCTTTTCATCAGTAAATCCTTCCATAGTTGAAACTTTCTTCACTGCCATGGCATTGATCTGCTGAAACACCTAAACTAACTTCCTTTAACTTTTGCACAGAAAAGCTTTCAATCTAGAAAAAGTTTGTTTGAGAGGCCATCAACTTCTTTATGTACTGTGACTTCAGCAAAAGACCGGCATTGTAAAAGTTTTGGAAGCATAACTGCAGTAAAAAGTACTCAAATATAAATAGGTCAGGACAATGTCAAGAAAGTAAAAGAGAAGTGAAAGGAAATGGAAGATAATTGGCTTAGCTAGATTAGAAAAAGATATATTGTAAGATGAGACAATCCTAAGTTAAACACACCTTTAGACCATGTAACACCTCCACCTTCACTCCAGCTTACTAGAATGCACTGGAAAAACTCTTCCCTTCCCCGGTATAACTGTGTTTACATTAAGATTGACAACAATAAACATAGAAAACAGTACTGCTAAGTGTTGTGACTTTTTTAGTGGATGCAGTGATTTTTTTTGGGTCAACTGACATAGCTTTATAAAAATAGACAAGTTTTATTTATTGAGAATATATGTCATTTTTAACACAAAAATATTTCTAACAAAGCTACTCCTCCTCTCAGGCTTCATACCCTCACAGCCTGCAACTAATATCACCATAACATAAAAAGGTTCTAGCATGGACCTATCTTTAAATCAATACTTTTAAACCATTTTTTCCTAGTGTTTTTTAAATTACAGACAATTTGAAAGGTCCTTTAGTAGAGATAATGGTTCCTGTAAAATGAATTTCACCTTAATGTCCTTAATTAGCTTCAGCAGATCTTTGTTTAGACCAAGGATCTTGAGAGTCCCATGGAAGCGCAGATTTTAATTAAGTTAATCTATTTTGAAACAGTAGACATTTGCATCATAGTTTTTATGTGATTTTACCTACAATCAGTCTGAATAATTGCTGAGGATCAGAGAGCAAGCAACTGGCAGAGATGAGAAGAGGCAGTCTTGTTTAATGCTTAGCTGTACACCACTCAAGTCTTATCATTAATTACTGTTTTTGCCTGAAGCTGAAGAGAATGTCAGAGGAAGTCTGGTGAGAGCAGAGCACTGTCTTAGGAGGAGGGGATGCTCAGAAAAAAATGTACTACAATTAAGACATTATTATGCTGGAACTGGGAAGATTTCTGAGGTTTTTTTGGTGCAAGACAGTGATCCACTGAAATCATATAAATTCTAAGATATTGTGATTTTTTAATAAATACTAATATTTATATTAGTAATTATATTTATATTATAAATACTAATATTGTCCCATTAATATTGTATACACATTCAGATCTTGTTGATTTAGTTTGTTTCCTAAATCAAAAAATATATACCCATTTACACAGTTGATATTGCATAAGCAATTAACTAAATTAAAAGCTGGAATGAAAATAGGAATGTGATCACCATTTTGCAATTCAATGATTTCACAGCCAAAACTCTGCAACATGAGGAAGGATTGTACAACTGGACACCTTAGTGTACTAAGTTTTAATGAAAACTTTCAAAATTCGTAAGACTTTTTTGTCCCTTGGTGAGGTTTTGCAGGAAATTTGTGAAGTCTAAATATAAGTAGATAACAGTAATTTATTCTACAGAGGCTGCCACTTTATTGAATTGTAACTAGCATAGTTCCAGCTACACCTTTAAAAACGAGGAATGAACTCATCAGAGTATTTCTTCTTGATTAGGAAAAAAAGAAGTGTAAAAGCCTCTACAAATCCTGAGTCCTTTTGTCTACGGCATGAAGAAGCTGTGTGTAATGCATAGATACTTATTAGGCATTTATTTGATATACTGAAACACTGCTACTTAATAGTTTGTAATGTATCAGCCTCTTAAATAGAGGTTCAAGCTACGATGTGTCCATACAGACTAATTTTATTTGCACGTTTTGAAAATACTCACTAGAAAACTCCCAGGTCTTCAGATGAAGCATTTCAACATTTATTTCTTGGACCTTTATATGAGCATTTATTATACTGCTGAAGGGTTATCATTTCACCCCTACCTTTTTAAACTGTTTAAATAGCTACATAGATTCTAACCCATATATTCCTGCCTCCAAGTGCTATCTCTATTGCACCTTGCCTACCAGGATTTAGTCATTACTAGAGACCATGGGCTTCATTCCCAAATTGTTTGTGACTGCAACTTCTCTTCTTGCTTGCCTCCAGAGGCACAACTGCAAATACAGTAAAAAATAACTGCATTTGTTACAACACTCCCTTATATCTCTTACTATCACTCTGCTTCCAGCTGTAATTCCTGATTTGTAGACTACTGCTGCAGGCAGTCCTGCAACACAAGTAATGAGTCATGCAGAGCAGTACAAAGTGCCCAGGCAAGCAGGGGAGATCAGTTACACACTCAGGAGTGCTGCAGCCAGGGAGGCAACATGGAGAATTTAGACAGTGGCAATATATCTAGGGCATAGCTGAAGATATAAGCCCTTGCTCTTTCACCTAGTCATAACACAGCTGGGGAAGATAGAATTCATGGTTGGAGCCCAAGAGGAAGGTAGCAACAAATCAGGGAGAAGAGTCTGCCAAAGGGAAATCACACATGGGGTCCCTGTCTAAAACATGCTAAATGAAGGGAATGAATACATGGTAGGGATTGAATCCCTTGCATTGAACGAGAAACAACTCAACAGTGAAAAAGTGGAAAAAAGGAAAAAAACTCTCTTTTTAAGGCTTAGTAGAGGAGTGCAAGTCGACATATTGTATTGGCACACTTCTGAGTTACAATATATATGGAAAAACTAGCATACCTGGTTCCATCCTCTCTCTAAGATACATGGTTATGCTAGTGAAGGAACAGCTGCCAGTGTGGCTCAGGCACAGATGTGCTCTTCAGGGGTAGGTCCAAACTGCTAATTGCAAGAGATGTTCTGGCCAACGGGACCTTGGCCACACCTTGAGTTGTCCTTTGCTGGGGTGAATACTGATCACAGACTGGTTTGGGCCTTTAAGGGTCATCTAGTCCAACCCCCTCAATGAACAGTGACATCTTCAACTAGATTGGGTTGCTCAGAGCTCTGTCCAACACGACTTGGAATTTTTCTAGGGATAGGGCACCTACAACTTCTCTTGGCAACCAGTTCCATAGTTGCACCACTCATTGTAAAACACTTCTTCCTTATGTCTAATCGAAATTGACCCATCTTCAGTCCTAAACCACTACCATTACAATGATGCACACTAGCTTCCTCTCATACTGCTTCACCTCAGTTTGTGTGAAGGGATGGAAACCTTGGCATCCACTGCCAGTAGGGATCCAAAGCATGTTATACTCTTTTCCCATTCTGAATGACTGAGGATCAAAGATTCCTTTCCTGTTAATTCTCGTAAACACAAATATATATATGAGTCATGACTTACATTCACTTACCTCTTAATGGGAAAAATGTAATCTTCTCTGCTAGTAAGCACAAAAATCACTCTTCATCACACCTCTGACAACATCACAGTGTCAGTATCACCCTCTGAGACTACAGATGGTATTTGTTCAGTGCTGGTTTCGAAGACCTGGGGCTTCCCCTCCAGTGCAACAGCATAAAAGATGAGTCTGTATCATAAGGGTGAGAATGCCAAAGTTATGTTCTTCCTGAAAGCCATCGCTTGCAGCAGACTCCTCTGGTTGTAAATCTTCAGGTTGCTCTGTAGAAGAAAACAATTAAGTAAATCACACATGAGGATCAAATTAAGGGCTGAACTTGTTGGGTTAAATTCTGTCTTCACCATGGTGTAATTACAGAGAAGCTCTACTCATGTCGGTGCATTTAAACGCGATATAAAATGAGGGTAAGTAAAACAAGGGGCAAGGCTCCAAATACTAAGGAGTCTTCCCACTCCTTGGGGTAGTATTATGTAAAATTAAGTCATTCAAGAGTGGAGCTTGAAAGAAAAGTCTGAAGAAAGAGTGCCCTTGAATTTTCAGAGTATGAAGTCTGATATGGCAAGAGCTGAGATTGTGGCCTACTATGTCAGGAATCAGGTTTAAAATGTCAGATGAGCAAAAATAAATCCTTTTAAAACTAATAATTCCTTTAATTGTTATTATTTACACATCAAAATGATGTCTTGATTTTGAAAAAGAAAAATGGGTGGGAGTTGTCCACTTCTATACTTAAAAATGTAAAATCTTACAAGGCAACAGACAAAAGAGCAAAGAGGTTAAAATATATCAAGGATCAGAATGCTGTGATTATTTGAGGTCATTGCACTAATATAAATAAGATTCCATATTTCTCACTGGAGGTGAGTTTTGTTTTCTGTAAAAATATTCCTTTTTTTTCTTAATCATAGTGTCTGTTCAAACTGGTTTTAGAATTAAATACACAGAGATTGTGTCTACACCATAACAGGTGGGTTTTTTAAAACAAAACAACATATTTGTCAGACAGAACTAAAAGATATCTCTGTCTGCGTGCTGTAGAGAGGAATGGCTATGTAGTAACTCATCGAAAATCCTGAACAAAGATAAAAAATGTCATCAGTTATTATGCACTTAGTTGGCAGAAAAGCTCTTAACAGCAGAAATGACACACAAGAGCAATGAAAAGAGGATATTTAAAAACCTTTTAATTTTACATAATCTGTAACAGAATAATTAGTTATAATTGTGATAATTAATAGTGCTGACTTTGATTAGTATTAGAGAATATATAAATATTAAAAAATTCTATTCTTGCATGGGAGGAAACAGCATGTTTAAGATACAGAGATCCACAGACAGAAGACTAAGAAAATACATTTTATTTTTCTTCTTTCCAAGACCAGGATCCAGCAAAACAGAAGGAAATTAATGAGAATAAAAATATTCTTGAAGTTCTTTCCTGTCTTAATAGATGTAAATTACATTTTATTATTTTTTTAGGCTTAGTACTATGCTGCTTAATTATCCATTTATTCGTGTTCCCATCTCCACTTGTAACAGTGCTGCAGGAAAAAATATTTTTATGGTTCTGTTCCAAACAGTCTCACTTGAATAATTTGGTCTTACTGAAAAAAAGGTAGATAGATATTAGCAGAACTTTAAGTTTTGCAAGTCAGCAAGAAACACTGCAGAGTTAAACCTGAGACTAATTTTCTTCTATTACCCAAGAATGTTTAAAATAAAAGTCTCTTCTGTGTTCACCACTCTTGGAAGTATACTTGTAGCCACCAGAAAAACTAAACTGGATACAAATGTGAATACCATCAAATATGGGAATCTGCTCCATCAGATGCTGAAATCTGGTCAGTAAAAACAGTAAATTACCAACTGTAATGTCTTTCCATTAGATCTCTCATCTAAGAAGAAAATTGCATTGGATCTTTTGGGAAACATTTCATTGCTTCAGGAATTGTGTGCTGTGTTCTGAAATTTGCTGGATTGACATGGTGGCAGTTTGCACAGGACTGCTGGGACAGTCATCTACTGGATGACACAAAATTAATATTTGACTGTCAACTTGGATGTCTGCTCTTTGGAGTTTCCTGGTCAAATTTAAATTTGATTATTGAAATATTTTTTGCCCTTTAAATCAGATGTGACATGACAGAAGCAGGCTATATAGACTTTTCTTCCATTTATTTTGCTCTAAGTTTGTGGGCATTTATCTTGTGTATGGCTCTGTAAGAAGAATCTGTCCAACCTCATTTTTAAAAGGAATTATGTGTAATATGTGTGGGGAAACTATACTGTGCTGGACCCAGTGGCCCAAGAGAGGCTGAGCAGACACACCCAGCAGGCACATACACGCAGAACACACACATGCACTTCATACAGACTCCTGGAACAGTCCTGAGAGGGGCCCAGGCAGAGCATCCCTTCCTCTGTGTCCTTAACTTGTGTTCTCATATGTCGTGGAGTTTTCTGCTCCTCTGCGGTTGTGGAGATAAGCTTGTGGTGAGCTGATGAATCCTGGATAGCCCTGGGAAGACCGAGAACAAGGTATTATTTGGATTCCCTCCAGGTACCATTACTTCTCTGTGTTTCTGTGTATATAGGAGAGCTTTTGTGACATAACATACAGATTCTGGTGCTCACACAAACTAATTTTGTGTCTAGTCTTTGATCAGCTTCAGGAAGTGCCACACTGAGGATGTATGGAAAGACAGAAAATGTTAGAAGAATTTGCCTTTGGGATCATCTTTGACAAAGTCAGTATTTCAATACCTCTTTCAATGTCATTTCCACAGGCTCATGATTTTATGAAGCAACAGGTTTCCAGCTCACACAGTGCACCCAGAGAGACACATCCTCTGGTGTCACAGAAGAACAATGACTGCAAGAAAATGCAAGGAAATACTGTGTGATTAATCAACTGGTTTCAACAAGAGAAAACAGATTTTTTTTTGTCATTTGTGAAGGTGCATAATGCAGTACATAAATGGAGAGTGTATCTCGCACAAGCAGTATGAGCCGCATGGTTGGATCAATGACAGGATCAATGGAAATATCTGCAGCCCTGCAATCAGGATAACAGGTGCTAGTAACATCCATTTTTGTTCATCAAAGCAGCAAGGTGGATAGTGCAGACTTTTCAGCCATGTATTTTACTCTGAACAAGTAACCCAGATCCACAAAATTGATGCACTCTGTGTCATCTCAAGAATTAATGAAAATGATACAAGGTGACATTGGCATTTCCCTTTTCATTCCACACAGCTTCTGAAATCAGCACCGAGTATTTGGTTTTAGAGGTTTTTTTGGTTTTAATGGTATAACAAGCAAAATGACAGCACAGAAATGTTGCTGGCATCTAAAAATTGTGCCATGACAAAGGCTACCCATGGGCTCCCAGAAATGGCCTGTATAGTCCGTAAATTTTAGAAATATATTAATCCCTTTTATTCCTTCACAAGAAAGCAATAAACAATGTGGACACTGAAAGTGACTTTGGCTGAGCCCTGATCCAAATGATGGGTTGCATTTTCATTTCTGGAGTCAAGCACAGAGACAAGGGGATGACAGCAGCATTTCAGCTCTAACACTCATAGGACAGAGCAAGGATCTTTAGGTTTCTCGGATCCAGCAGTACTCAGCTGAAGTAGCAGCTGAGCAGATGGAAAACTGCTATCTGCTGGATGCTGTTGCAGTACCAGCTTTTTTGGCTCTTTGGTGAGTTAGGAGAGATGACATATCAGTCCTATGGTGTGCAGTGACTCTTCCAGCGCTTAGAGTGCTTGAAACCAGACCATCTTTAAAATGCCAGATTAATTCATCTCTCAAGTATGTGACAACTCCAGAGAAGTCAACAATTAACTGAGTGACCATTGGTCTCTACGTGGCTTCTTTAACTAATATTTGATGTCTCAATGCAATATTATCATTTGACACTGTGGGTCATGTGTACTTCAGGGTCAAAAACCGGCTCTGAGTAGGGAAGCTCCATCAACACACTAACCATGAGAGGTTAGCTGTTTACAAAGTAGCTTTGTAAGCTATCTCCCAGATAACTTCCACTTGGAAACTGCCTCTAGAGGCATCCTTCACAACCACTTCTTTGTTGATGGGTCATGGCCAAGTATTTATTTGGATGAAGGATGAAGCCTTTTGCCTGAAGCAGCAATATGATCTCTGTTTTCTCTTGCTTTTTCACAATCAGCATCAGCCTTTCTTTCCCAGTCTTGTGGTTTTATTGATGCCTGTACATCTGCATGAATGTTCCCTTTCCCCTTCCAACCCTCAGCACACCAAAATTTGACTGCAAACAGTTCTATGTGCATATATCCTTAAGAGCACTGCCCCAAGTTTTCAGTGAAAATATTAGAAAATATTAGCCACTAGAAAATGTGACTGATCTTTGACAAATGTGACTTTGTTTTGAAGCTATTCATCAAAACAAAACAACAGTAAGTTTTAAACTGTTGTTTTGTAGAGTTTCCTGTGAATGCTGTTTTCCCAGTGCCTAGTGAAGACTTCATGGTATGGTAAAGTATCCCCAAAGGAGAACTGAAAGTTACTCTCGACTACTTAGTTAATAAATGCATATGCTGTTAAGGCAACCTACAGAACCTTAGGATTAGTTCATCCTCACTCTCAAGCAAGGTCAGCAATGGCAGAGCAATGTCCAGAATACCTGTGCTAAAGAGATCATCTCACTCCCCTTTGATGTTTAAAATTCTTTTGTTAATATGTCCCTGTGTGTTGCAAAGCTACCACATTTCTAAGCAGAATTGTGAGCATCCCAAAGGAAGCACAAATTTGAAGCAGTAATGGGTGGCCACATTCCATGTACATCCTCAAAGTCAAACTGATTTATCATTTTCCTAACTCTACCTGTCAATGACAGATACCCCCACATCACTACAGCAGGAGTAATAATAGCCCAAATAAAGCAAGGTGCTTGCTGGGCCTTGCTATAACTTAGTGATTTATTGTATATAACATGGAAGCTTAAAGGTGAACCTCATCGTGAATCTCCATGATTTAGCATGTATTACAGAGACACTTAGCATGTAATTCTGTTGTAAATTTATATTGATTTGCTTGCACAATATACAGAACCTTATGATGTAGCTTCATTGTGTGATTCTTCTTGCTCACTTCCAGTATCATGCAGCTGTCCCTGTAGCTCCAGTGTGAAATGCTCTGATTTCTGTGTGACTCTGCTGTGACCCTCGAATGATGTGCTCACTGAGTCCTGTTGGAGGATAGGCTGGACTTTAACAACCACTGATGCTACCATATGGCAAAGTATCTGCAGCCAATGAAATACTTAAATATAAAAGACAGGTTTAAGAACACAGAATCTGGATTAAAGCACATTTGCTTCTGATCCAGACAGTAATATGGTGTCATAAAACATGATATGTTCAATTTTTCCACAAAAATCCTAGTATCACCAACACTACAAATCAATTACTCCCCTCTCCAAAACCACCAAGATTTTTATCTTATGCTCTTAGGCCAGAGGCACAGGTGTTCAAGTAATAATTTGTAGGAGGTTGACTGCAGTCAGCAGCTAAGCACTCCCACAGCCGCTCGCTCACCCACCCTTCCGTCAGGATGGTGGAGAGAATTGGAAGAGCAAACACAAGAAGAACTTGTGACTAAAGACAATTAAATGTGAAGGAACAAGGAAAAAAAGCTCATGTGATATAAAGACAATCACTCACCTCCTCTCACAAACAGATCAGTGTGCAGCCAGTTTCCAAGCCAAGGCTACTTTGAAAAGACTCCTACCAGATGTATTGCTGACCACATATTTTATATGATATAACTTTTGAATATAGGTGTTCATGCTCTGTGCCCTCCCAATTTCTTATCAAGCCCAGCCTACTTGCTGGCAATGCAGACTTAGAAACAGAGAAAACTTTGGTGCTGTGTAAACCCTGCTCAGCAGCAGCTAAAACACTGATGTGTTACCAATGTTGTTTTACTCACAAATCCAAAACATGGCATTGTATGGACTCCTGTGAAGGAAATCTACTCCATTCCAACCAGAGCAAGTACACTGTTGTACAATATCTAAGAAAGCAAATTTCAGTAAAATTGTCAGCCTTAATTTTGTGAATTAAACAATACAGTACAGAAAATAATGTAAATTTTTTTGCCCTTTGGCAATTCCTACCTGTTGCAACAAGCAGCTAGAGTGCATGGGAGCTAAGTTCTCACTGAGGTGTGCCACCAAAGCGCCTAAAATTCTCTGGGGTGAGTTTGAGCCCAATAGCTTTGAATTCACTTTTATACTCTACAGAAAGTCCACGTAGAGTGTGTATGGAAGAGGCACAAAACAGTGTCAGTATTAGCTGCAGTTCTCTAAGTGATGACAGCAAAACAAGAAACCCAAAATGAAACAGCAACAACAACAAAAAGAGCAAAAAACGAAGGACATAACATTTACCAGGATGGACCATCATAGCCAGTGTGAGATAGTAGAAGGCTCTATTTGTGGATGTTGTTATGATGAGAGCTTAGTGTCAGCAAAGAAATCAAAAAGCACTCTGAAATTACAGATTAAATTGAACAATTGTTATTGTATACCTTCAATCAAAAAAAAAAAAAATTGCTCTGTAGCTGCAAACTCATCCAAGTGATTTCTCACCTTCAACCAGTCATTCTTCATCCAGGAGCTGGTCTCTTTTCTCAGGTGATGAATTACAGCAAAAGCACTCTCACCTGCTCAGTCCTCTTCACATCTTTCTCCCGTTGCTCAAGACATATTTAGTGGAATTTCTTGCAAATAGTTCCTCCCCTGTTTACTTCCTTTACTGCCATACCCTGGGGCCACATCTGTAGATTTTCCACAGATGGTGTATTCAAATATGTTAAAACAGTAAAGTTTCAGAGCAGCTAAATTAATGTTCTGCAACAACCTTGCAGGATCAATTTTTATTTCAAGCATTTGAAGAATTTTGAACATAATTCAGCTCTTTAGTTAAAAGAAACCAAACAAACTAAACCAAAAAACCATGAAGGTGTTGCAAAGAAAGCATTGGAAGAAAAGGATTGCTAAGACTTGAATGCTGCAACTTTGTGAAGAAATTCAATACCGAAAAATGTGAGTTGTGGTAGCAGATTTGCAGAGCAAAGCCACATAGATATATGTAGTCAGAACCACTGAAAAAATGGCTATCCCATGTGTTGACAGATATCTAGAATGTGTATCTACATTTCAATAATTCAGATTCTGGATAAAGTTATGTTTCTGCTCAGAAATAGAAACGTGGTTATAATAGGTATATCTAGGGTGTGTTTATTCACTATGCATTTAGGATTTTCCCCCAGCAGATGGAAAAAAAAAGACAAAACAGTTTGGTAAAATGGAAGTTCCTATAGGCAAGCAGACTTCCCAAAATATTTAAGTAAGATGGAAACATGAAAGAAATTCCAGTAACGGCCTGCATTAAATTACAAAAGTTGAATACTGCCATTAAATAATTTGTATTTTTGTTGCAATGTTATTAGATGATACACACACACACGTGAATATAGATGGAAGCCTTTTACTAGATTAAGATTTAAATGCTGTTATCAAGAATGAAAAAATATTTTGGATCTGTGTTCCTTTACTGAGAAGTCCGTACAAATTCAACAGATAATTAAGCTTAGCTAAACAAATGACCAAAATATGCATTAGCTTTCAGCTGCCACACTATCTTTTTAAAAAAAAAATGTAAGTACATATATAAAATATGTGGGTGGATTTTGATGGTGTGTTTTTCAGCACAGCATGACAGTTTGAGATCCCAGAGGAACACTGCACAGTGCACTGCTGCCCTCTGGCTGGAGCCTGAAAGAATAAAATTTGAATATTCACTTACATGCATGCTATCACCACCTTGACATGCTGGAGACATGTTAGCTAATAAATTCAATTTTCTTTTCATATTTCATGAAACCTGAAGCCTGGTTAGAAGTACGGCGTTTCCAAATTGAAAATAAGCTACTGTATGGAGGGGTCTGTAGGTTTTGTATTATTGTTCTGATCCTGAATCACAAAAGAGATCAAGTCATGCTGTGTACCAGGGGTATGAGGTACCTTCACTGTTCATTGCATACATTCAACACAACATTTGCCTGAGCAATGACAGTATAGTGTTTCAATACATTTTTACTGTGTCCCTAGTGTTCCATTACGTGTAGCTGTACACCAGTTTTTCTGACTGCTTTGCTAGTCTGTATCTTCTGGTCTGTTTTCTTCCTGCATGCACTCATTATGGATAGATTTCTCTCATTAAAAAGAATGTGATTTAGCTAATTTTTTATCTCCTAAAATAGATGAAGTATTTTCCCTTCCTACAAACTTAGCTAAGAGCGCATTCTGATCAATGATCACACAGCAACATGGGACCCAGCAAACAAGGAAAATAAGCCATCCTATTATACCTGTAAACATTATGGAGATACCATGCATCAGGATATACTATCTCTGTACATCATAAATTACCCTTTGGAGTCCCTTATCAAAACACTGCCACTTTCCACAGACATCTGATTGCAGTTTCATTCTCTTTAACACTCTAACATATTCCAGACTGTCTAATCTAAATCTTCCTTGATGAACACCTGCTGTTATGTTCTAACTGCAATGGACAGGAAGAAAAGACAATACTCTGCTCCTTTTTTTGTGCTTCTTTTACATGCCTGAAAACCATTAGTAAAACCTTTACTCTGTCTCCCCTTTCTGAGATACATGAAGTAATTAAGTTATTCCTAGTAAATAGGTCCTAGTTAAATGTGTTCATTTCCTTTGGTCCCCAGGATTTTCTCCAATAAATCTGCATGTGTTTGAAGTGTATCACCTTATTATCAAGTCCTGAGAAGAATTTAATTGGGCAAAATGATCAGGCTTTTGTTCTTGCAAGCCATACCTTTGTTAATATTTCTGATCTGCCTCTTCTATGAAATTGCTGAGCTGGTGAAATGAACACTACCCAGACTCCTCTCTGAACAAGCACAAACTGAGGCACTTCACATCCTTGTCTCAGTGTAGTACCCTGCATTTACTCTTGCTTAAGTACATATTTTTCCCAGAACATTGTTGTTAACACCATTTTTTCTTTCATCTTGTTCCCTGACACAAGTAGCTAAAGCAAAAACAACAACAACAACCAAAACCAAACAAAGTTTAATGTTTCCGAAGACACTATGCCTATTTCATTAGCTGTGATTAGAGAAAGCAATGAACACTGGACTTCAGGACAGATTCCTGTTGAATCCTATTTTATATATTCTTCAGTTTGGACAGGTAAATATTTTATATTTATCCATTTCTCTTTTTAGATTTTTTTCTGTAAAATTTACTTCATTTCTTGTTCCACTGAAATCTAACACTAAATTCACTAAATCACTACAAGTTTCAGATAAATTGTTGATTTTATTAATAAACTACTTGTGATTTACTAATAAATATTTATTTTAATATTTAAATATTTATTTTATTAATAAACTACTCTCTCTCAGGGATACACTTTCTGTGGAAAAACTCCTACTTTCCATTATACTCAAGGCTGGTAATGATGAAAATGCTAAATAGGTAATACAATTTATGTGATATGGAATATTCTTTCATAAGAGCTGATATACTCTAGATGTCACTTATAATAAGGGCTTCTAACTTTTCCAGAAAAAAGCTACTTCACTACTTTGCATGATGTTTATTTAATGATTATTATTGGTATTGATAAAAAAGGCTTAGCTAGCCTAGGAACTGATTAGTTACTTACATATGTGGAACCACAAATTTTTATAATGCCTTTAACCTGCTGGCATTTTAAAAGCTACCTTCCAGAATGTTAGACTGCTTACAAGTTTATAGAAGTCCTCCTTGTAATTCTTCTGTGTTATGGTATGAAATCTGGTACAGGAAAACATAGAAAAAGCAGTCGTGATGTAGCTCAATGTCAAAAGTACTCCCGCTTTGACAACAAAGATATAAATATACAGTCTGCTTAAAGCTGAAAAGATTAAAATGTGCTTCGTTCATATCAGGAATGTCTTTTTTTTTTCTTTGCAACCTCCGAGTGTAGTATACAACCAGTAAGTCAGCTTCATAGGACACCCCACTTAAATGCCTCTGTGCCAATGTACATAGCGTGGGCAATAAATGAGAGGAGACAGGGATGTGGGCACACCTGCAGGGCTGACTTTATTGGTACCACAGAGACACGGTGGGATGGCTCCTGTGACTCCTTTAACAGAAGTACCAGGATGGGTATGGCCTGAATTACATTTGTGTACGAAAAAGAACATTTGTGTACAAAAGCACCACAAGAAGGATTGGGGGCTGATTGCTGGTGGGAAGCTCAACACGAGCCTATGCTTGCAGTCCAGAAAGCCAAACAGCTGCACCAAAAGTCCTGTGGCCAGCAGGCTTGGGGAGGGGATTCTCTCCCTCTATTCTGCTTTCATGAGACCCCACCTGGAGTGCTCTGGGGCCCCAGCACAAGAAGGGCATGGACCTGTTATAGCAAGCCCTGAAGAGGCCATGAAGGTGAGCAGGGGGCTGGAGCACCTCTCCTGTGAAGATAAGCTGAGAGGGTCGGGGCTGCTCAGCCTGGAGAAGAGAAGGCTGTGGAGAGACCTGATAGCAGCCTTCCAGTGCCTAAAGGAGGCTTACGAGAAGTCTGAGGAGGGACCTTTTACAAGGGCATGTAGTGATAGAACAAGGGGAAAGGCTTTAACCTGAGAGAGGTAAGTTAGACTAGATATTAGGAAGAAATTCTCTACAGTGAGGGTGCTGAGACACTGGAACAGGTTGCCCAGAGAAGTTGTGGAAGCCCCACCCAGGAAGTGTTCAAGTCCAGGCAAACCTGTTCTAGTGAAAAGTGTCCCTGCCCACAGCAAGGGGTTTGGAACTAGATGATTATTGAGATCCCTTTAAACTCAAACCATTCTATGGTTCTATGATTTTATACTGATGATCTATGATGATCCTGGAGAATCATCAGGAGCTTATGCAAAATTACAGATGCCTTCTTTTTTTATTTTATAACACCGCACATAATTATATTATCTAACTAGCAATGCTCTAGACATTAACCTCAGACCTGTAGGAGAGTGAAGAGTAATTTCAGGCAACACTTGAAATGAAATGTTGGTGATACAACAGTTAATAATAATTAATTTCCGTTGAGCAGAGTGAATTAATTATCTTTTTCTTGTAGTCTTTCTAGGAGATATGCATGAACACTTAGTTGGGAATACATGCAATTTTAAAATTCATAATTGCTCATGTCAAAATAAATGTTTTTATGCTTTCCCACAGAGTTGGAGTTACTATATAGAATATATTTAATAAAAAGTGTTGAACAATATAGTGACCAAAATTTAGGACACACTAGCTTCAGGCTCCATCTGTGAACTTTCTAATAAAATAAAAAGGTATTCGTTTGTCAGAAACAAGAAATATTTCCATTTAATGTCACTGTCATCAAGTCACTGTCTTTTCAGGGCCTATGTCATTGAGAACTACTTAGAAAATAGCTGTATATTTATTTTATTGATTTACTTTATCTTGCTATAACTGTTTATAACTTGTAGAGCATCAGTTCTAGATATCTGGATGTTTTGTTTATAAATAATGGCTTTCTATTAATCTAACCAGGTAGTTGGACATATACAGCAAGGGGTTTAGGTCTGAGGTTATTTTGTCAATGTTGTGATAAGAAAAAAAGTCAGATAATATATGTAGTGTATATTATAAACTTCATGTTTATTAAATTCAGTTACAGAAGCCCATTATATACTATCTTTTTAAAAGTGAAAGTATATAGTGGTATAAATCCAAGACAAATGAAAAAATGTCTTAGAAACAAACACCAACAAATAGGTATTAATGTGTGTGACTGCTGGAACTAAACATTAAGTATGGTAAGTAAGCTGTCTGAGCAAGGAAACAAGCTGCCAAAAGCTTGTGAAAATGGTAAGTAATGAGAAAGAGAAGAGAGAAGACAGATTTCCAGAGCCCCTGCAGTGTTAGGGCAGCAAAAGAGAATTTTTTTCAGAATGGGAAGTTCTGCTTAAATGCAAGGTTAAACGTTGCCAATGAAAATTAGCCTGTAGCAAAGAAAAATAGTCCCATATATGCCCCAAAATTGGGCATTCAAAAAATATATCATGTGAGTAAGAGAGAGAATCAAATCCACCCACCAACCACAAACTGAGACAGAGGAATTCATCATGTTTCTTTAGATTCTTTATTTCCTCTTGCTACCTGAGTATAAAATGAGTTCTTTGGAATCACACAAAAAGCTTTAGCATACCAGGTGCTACATTTCAAGTATAACAGTCTATAGAGGAAGAATGGAATACCCATCAGCAGGCAAGTAGCACGTTTCTGTTCACACCTTCCTAATTCTGCAAAGTTGACAGAAGCATTGACTGAATCTTGTTTTTACTCCACTGATGACCAAACTCTTTCACTCACAAACTCCTACACATAGATCAAAATATTGTGACAAGATAAAGAACACCAGAAATTACTGTTAAAGTGGAGGTGGTGTATGAAACAAGGGTTATCTTTAATAATATGGGATGACAGCAGGAACAAAACCAAAGAGCAAATCTAAACCCCACCTCCTGCCATTCCTAAAAATTATTTTTCTTTACACCAGCTGCCATTTCTAATTTTAGGATTGAGTCTTCTGTCCCTCTGTTTTAACCATGATTTTTCAGTCTCTGAATTTGCATCTTCACTCTTTCTTCCTGGTTTTAACCTACTCTTTCTGTTCTTTTCCTCTCAGTCATCTTCTGCTTTCTTGATAAAATCAGGTTTCCCAATAAAGTACAGTTTAAGCTCTAAATTCTCAGGGCTTTTTGCCCTTTTTTCCACATATGCCGTTTAACTCTGAATTAACCCTTTAACTGTCAAAACAGACATAAAATCAGCTAATTTTTTATTGCACAGTGGCCTGACACTGCTGCCTTTCTATGAATTATTTCCTCTTCAAGTCACCATTTGATTTGTTTTAGTATCTTTATTAATTATAATTCTTGAAAACTCCATTCAGCAGCAGAATTAATGACGTATAGGTTATTATATAATCCCTCCTGTCTTTTTTACTTATGTGCATTACGATACTGATTCCTGCCTCTCAGGTTCTACAACCTCAGTCCTTTGCCCCTCTCTCCACAATGTTCATTGTTCTAGCTTATGTTTTAAATCAAACTCAGATTCTTTAGCAACTTACTGAATAGGCTGGGACAAATCCCATAATCATGCTGAACAAGAAATTCCCTTCCTTCCTCAGTTCTAAACCCCACCCCTCATCACTGTGCCCATTACTCCCACTTTTCTGCACATTTCACCTTCTCTTTTCTTCTTTCCACCAGCAGGTCTGCCCAAAACAACTCCACCCATTTTTAAAAAGCCTGTTAATATTATTTCTCAAATATATCAGCTTTGCACTGAAGACCATGAATGTACATGGACAATAAAGTGAAATTACCATGTACTATACAAAGGAGGGGGAAAAAAATCCCAAACCATTAAACCATTTTTAAATATATGTACTAATTTCAAGAATCTTAGCCATTCACTGTATGCATTTACACAGCACCACTACAGAAGAGTGCTCCTTCTAAATAAAATATCCCAGGCATTTATTCCTTTCACTATCCATTTCTTCAGTTTCTAACTCATAATGTTTCATGGCGACAAAGTATCGGATGAAAGTTTCGCCTAATGCTTCCTTAATGCATGAATCTTTCTCTAGTGCAACCAGAGCATCTTCTAGTTTCAGAGGGATTGACGAATGTTTCAGATCACCAGTGTGATCTTCTTCTTCGAGCATATCGTCATAGCTAAGTCCTCTCTTTACTCCATCTAGACCTGCAGCAATAGTAGCAGCAAGGACCAGGTATGGGTTTGCTGCAGCAGAACTTAATTTATTCTCTATGCAAGTGCCTTTTCCACCATGACATTTGACATTAAAGGCGCAGCTGTTATCATTATATGCCCATTTTGCATTTACAGTCTCTTTTGATTCTTTACTGTATTTAGAATAAGGCTTACGGCAACTGGTGGTAGGAGCCATCAAGCAGCTGATAGCTGCCGTGTGTGCCAAGAGACCTGATAACCAATTTTTCCCAAGCTCTGAGAGCTCCTCAACTCCATAACCAGCAGAAAAGAGATTCTTCTGGCCATTCAGATCCCACAGGCTGTGTGATAGAGCCCCTGAATTGTAGAATCCTGATTCTGAGAAAAAGCTAGCCACGTAGTTATACTTCTTAGCCACCTCTTTAAGGCCTGTTCTAAATGTGAAGGCACTGTCAGCAGCATCCAGGCCAAATGCTGGATGAAAAGTGATCTCCATTTGCCCAGGCCCACTGGAAGAAGAAAAGCTTTCAATGTTGGCACCAGCATAATACATTCCTTCAATGAGCTCCTGGAGGAAAGTCTGGTCATGGTTATTTAGTATCGTGGCTGCAGGAAAGGATATTGTCTTTGAATTTACAACCTCAGTAATGCCATAAATACAAAATTCATAAGTGAATGCAGACTGCAAAGAAAAGCCATTGTCCTGAAGCTGGCTCAGCTGTCTCTTGGCAATGTGCCTTGGGGAGGTCATTAGTGGGGTGCCCAGCACGGTGAAGGAATCACATATCACTCTTGCCGTCTGCTCAGTCCAGGGTAGTATTCGAAACGTTGATAAATCAGGGTTCAGGATTATGTCACAATTGAAATTGGTTGCATTTATGTAATCTAGTTCATTATCTTTAGGATTCAGCGTCAGCTCAAGGTAACTTCTGGGCATGGCAACACCATGAATTGCTTTCTCCTAAACACAGAGCAGAATGACATATTACCAAATCAGAAAAGAGCTCAATGGTATTTTTATGTATATAAAATATGTTAAATTCAGATTCTCAGGCAGAACAACAATATTTTCACAAAAGAACACTAAAATGTAGTGATCACTGATGTGAAGGGTAAGAGCCAGTTACTGCACCATTATAAAGCAGAACAACTTTCTGCAAGATTGGTATGAAAATTATGGCATCAATTATCACAATGATGATTTTTTAACTTTCCATTAAGAACTAAAAAAATGTTCAAGACTCTTTTGTATGGTCTTTAGATAACTATGGATATCACCAGTTAGGTGCAAATTTTGCAAGTCAAACTTTTATCTATAGTTAGTCTATTTAGCTTCCACACTCTCTGACCATTTTGTTTACATAGACACAAGTGACCACACAAGACTCATATCAATACAATTCAGGCTATAACTTCTCTTTAAATGCCATAACATGCACTTCACTGTACTTCAGATGCAACATTTGGCAGAAACATCTCACTTTCTGGACTTAAAAGGTTTGGGATAAAATGCAGGGGAGCACTTCCAGGTGAGAAAAACTCATAATTTTACTTCCTTGAACAGAAAGCTTCAACTGATAAGAATAAAATGCAGATAAGACCCTGATCGTCTTATACGATATGCCCTGATCTATCTTCAGTCAAGCACCTTTACAACTCACATTATGATCAAACATTTTTCTGATGAAAGCTGCAATTAGGCCAAGTGCTACCAAGTGAAATTTGGCTCCTGTTTACATCTTACCTTTATTCTTCTAAGGGAGAAGATTGACATTTGTGTGAGCAGAGGAAACAGAACAAACCCAGAAAGCAGCAAGCTCAGAGCTGAAAAAAAACAATTTTGCATATCCAGATGGCAAACTGCATATGGTGGCTTCTCTTAATAGGAAGGAAGGAAGGAAGGAAGTCTTCTATTAAGCAGGTGGCAGTCAATGGTATCAATATGTGTGACACCCATAACCAAAACTGCACACTCTGGTGAACCCTGCTCCAATATGTCTAAGCTGCCCATTTGGCACTGAAAAAGGTGTCAAAGGACACCTTATCCTATAGCAGTACCTCTCCCTCCTCTAACTCTGCTACCTAATTTATCCTGCTTCCTAATTTGGTTTTTATTTCCTGAATCATTACTGTGGCAAATATTGCTGTTAAGTCATCGTGCAACTCAGTGATATTTTCCTATGTTATTGATAACTATAAAATTTCTCATAACTAAAATGATTCTATTTTCAGTCATTTTATTTCTTTTGGTGTTTACTCCCTTCTTTTTTGTAATTTAGAGATGGTCAGTAAACTAAAATTTTTATGATGTATTGATTCTGAAAAGATTTTTCTGAGGGAAGAGATTATTAGAACATCAAAGAACTGAAATTATTAGCCTTATTTAATTAGATTACTATTTGGAGGAAAAGAGGAATAAATGATTGCAATGATGAAAGAAGTCTAGATCCTTTGGGAACATGAGCAAGGAGAGGGAACAGATAATTTGTTTTAAGTTGGAGTTGCTGCCTGCACTATGGAAAAAACACAGTTTAAGGATGGGGGCATGAAAACACATAAAGGTACAACTAGAAACCAAAAAACTTACGTGAAAAAATCGAGAAGGAACATTCTTTGATCTTGACACACCATGGAGGTCTATTGATTCAAATCTGACAAACTGCACATTGTCCCTGGCCATCTGCTGCTTAATAAATTCAATATGAGAGAAGAGGTGAAGGAGAGTTGGGTTTCCAAGGCCGTTTACATCAGGGTCTCTGTTGAATGCTAGAAGTGAAGAGGAATGTTCACATCAAACAAAATAATGAACGCTGGAATAAGGCTGTTCTCCTAAAAATTGCAATAGTGGGAAATTGTGGCATAGAGTGTAAAAACAGAAATGAGAAAAAGATACGGATCATGAAAAAGTTTTTAAAATAAAAACATGTATTTTTCCCTGACATACTGTATAAAATCTCTTATTTTTTTGCAATGGTCTGTAATTTAAACTTTTTTTCAAGTTAAGAAGAGAACATGTGGTAAAAACCAGGAATTCATTATGTTTGTTGAGTGTTTTTAGCAGCAAAAGTAGTAACTGGTTACCTATTTTCCACTGAGAACTGACAGAATACAGGTGCTGTTTCTTCAATGACTGTAAAATTCATTGATACAGAAACATAAAAAAAAGGGCACTTGTCTTCTACTAAACGTTTCTTGAGACCTCTTGAGGAGGATTGCAGTCTCCTCCAGCACAGGCAGTGACTTTTAAGGGATGTTTATGCATTTATGCATTTGCTGTTATGGAGTTATCTTCTCAACTGTATTACAGAAGCTGTAGGGCTCTATAAACCTCTTAATGTGAAGGCAATAACACCGGAGTATAACTTCTATAATGGAACAGAAAGATGGGCACAGTAACTTCCTTTCACCAACCTCTTGATCTCTTAGCCTGCTTTTCTTGCGAGTATGTATCTATTGCTCTTATTCAAGTTAAACTACATATGGCATTAACTTCCACTTAATACAATAAATTAAACAGACCAAGAGTAAAATTTTATATTAACATGCAATAAATTGTGAAAAATCTATTTCTTTTCACATTTCTGGGAGAAAAGTCCTCCATTCTTCCTGAGGATGTGATCGGATGAATTTTTGCAGATATTTCAAATCTGCAGTGAAAGATCACCAACAGCAACCATTCACCTTCAAGGGGGAGTTTAATGCTGAGGCACTTTGAGGGTTGGTGGGAGCAATCCTAATCTCTCCAGTAGCAAATAACCCAGACTGGAGCAGATCTCCTCTAGCAGTAGCCAGTAGGCACAAACACATCTTTTTGACCTCTCCTTTGGAGCAAGTAGGACTGCCAGTTGTGAGGCTGTAAAAAGGCTCACAAGCTGGCCCAGCACAAGGCTGTCAGATTATTCCCTGAGAAGGCCACAAATTCATCTGTAGTCATAGACTTCTCAGAACCTTTGAATATTGCTGGAGCATTCCCCAGCTTCAGATGGCAAGGAGGATCCTTTAGCTCAGACAAGTAAGAAAAAGTTTAGTAATAACTGTGCTCCTTGAGGAATGGCAGCTGAAAGCACAGAACAAAATTTAAGTAAATAGGAGAACAGAGTAAAAATTGAATAGACAAAACCTAGAAAGTGATTTTGTCATATCCACTTCTCATGACATCTTTCCCACTGGTCTCTTTCAGTTCTAAGCTCCTTATGGAAATAGCTTTTTTTTCCCAATGTCTTCTGTAAACACGGGGGTAATATGTCCTTTAAAAGATGAATATTAAATAAGGAAGCCTTGTTTAAATATTTTGTGTAACACTCACTCTGTTACAGGTACTGCCAAAACACAATAGCAAGCAGGGAGGACTGGTCTTGGTCTTGCCTATGCCACCAAGTAAGTTATTTGGATACCACTTCAGCCATCCTGTTACGTTGTTTTACAACATAGATATTTACTGGCATTTACCAGATTTGACCTCTTTATGAACATGACCATTATTTAGAAGTTTATTAACAGGTATAAACTGTGGCTGTTCCATAGATTAACAGAACTTCAAAAGATTCTGAAAATCTTCCTAAAGTTTATATCAAGAGATGTTTTTTACACCTCCAGGCACAGAAATCTGAGGCTTTTACCTTTAAAGCAGGCATCAATGCCTTATTACATACATGTTTAATTTTCTCTGCAAAGATGGTAGACACTTCTTGTCAACCCCCTGTCACACAGAGATTTTTATGTCTTTGTATTACTCAAAGTAAAGCTTGGCTGACAACACTTGATATCAGTCAGTTTTTGATGTAAATCTTGCAGGTATTTTTTAAAATGTCCTGAAATGACAAATGCCATTTAAATTCTGTTAAATTTCCATCTACTGAACAAATATTTTTCAGGTAAAAATATATAAATAATTAAAAACCAGTAATTTTAATTCTGATCCTATTAATTCTTTAAAACAGTATTCCTAAGAGATGTAGATTGTATAGAGCAGTGTCTAAGAAAAACACAAATGTTATGTGCATTCATATTAATGATGCATAAATTCATTTAAAAAATAAAGCTACAAATATATTTAACTTAAACATTTGCCAACGACAGGTAATTTTCCAAAATTTATATTTATGTGTTGTCTTTGGGCTAAAGGTACTTGAATAAATATATAATTACATAATGTGAACAAACATTAACAGAAAATTCATAAACAGAAAACGTTTCTAAAGAACATTAAGAAACCAAAAATTAATAACTAAAGAAGCAAGAATTTGTCTTCTCCAGTTGGACTTTTTATGATCAAAGGTATATCTTGTTAAATTATGAGACTGAATTGTATATCTTGTATATATACATATTGTATATATATATACAGATATATACTATATATATATAATTGTATATATATAGACTCTAAAATTAATCTGTATACCAGTGTAGACACCCTGCTAGTCAAAAGACACTTATTCATTTACAAGAGCCTTTTTCCAAAATCTTTTAGAATCAACAGAAACAGTCATGCAGCTTTCATATACTTTTTAAAGTTCCTATTTTATATCATTTGCAGATTAGCTTTCTCATTGAAATAATGTTTCTGTAAATTGTAAGATAGATAAAAATGTCACCCTTATTTAATATCTCTGATTGATTTTGGAAATATTAGAGGAGATTTGTTTCTGAAGTAATAATTAGTGAATAACTGCTGACTACTCACTTTTATGCAGCACAGGACCCAAAATATATTTTCTTGGTAGCCACTAAATAAATCACTGTCAAACTGCATCCATGATGCCAATAATTATTAAAGTCTGGAAAGGTATAGTAGGGAACTGCATACTCTGTCTTTACTCAGTTCATATAGTCATTATCCAGAACATTAGTTACTGCAGGTAAAGTAGCTAATAAATAAGTATTTGACATGCCTAGCTGGTTTAGAATCACAGTCTAAAAGTTTTACATTCTCCTGAGGGAGGATTCTGTTCATGAATGTAACTTTTTCTCTAGGTTTCTGGGCCTCTAAGAATAGGGGCATCTTCCTCTTCATTTCTGAAAATCTCCTTAAAGAAATGTATAAATTCAACAAGATGCTCAGATTTTTGTTCAGGTTTTCATTTTAAAAATCAAACAAAATCCAGACTGGTCATCTTTCTTTAAGCAGATCATTAAATATCTACATCAGTTTGGCAGGACACAGAAAAGAACCTAATGTTTGTTTGTCTACAGTTCTGTCTGCATTTCTCATTTAAGTTACCACTGAGAAACAATTGGTAATATTCCTGTTTCTACTGTATTCAGTACAAAATATCTACAAATACAAACTATGTTCACATATTTAAAACATATTGCACAAAACTAAAAATATTACCAGTAATAATAATTGTTGTTATTATTATTAGTAGTAGTAGTGTTGTTATTAATAGCAGAAGAGTGGTGCCTCTCTTAGATTATTAATATTGAGATCCTCCAGATTGCCAAGAGCAGCTAGGGCAAATAGCTGGCATCAGCTTTCCCTTTTCAGCAACAGAAAAGTGCCAAAACAGAAATAAGTGCACATCCCAGATCAATCTCTTTTTCAAATTGTTCAAGAGAACCCTTTCCCATGGTCCCTTATTAAACCACACCACAACTAAAGTAAAGAGTATCTGAGTTCTAGAAGAGGTTACTATGTTAGAAATCTAACACAGGGTGCTCTGAAGATCTATATTTACCTCCTTTATAAAAACAGATACCATGTGCTGCTATTCACTAGCAATGAGTCCCACAGGGTAATCACACAACTACACTTCTAAATCCTGTGGAAATTCCTGTCAGAAGGAATTTAAACATGTCTGTTCTTCCTTGGAATACTCTGGTTTGTATATTTAAGAACAGCCAGTTGACTTGTTTTGCCCAGCATGTTATTTGCTGTTCTCACTTTTGTCTTCAAACATTAACCTCAAACATTAATTTCAAACATTTATTTCTCAAACTTTTATGTCAGCTTTTCCTACATTAGATATAATTTTTATTGCTACTTTTCTATTCCCATCTGGCTTTTTGACATGGTAAGTAGATGTGAGTTCCATTTCAATGCTTTCTTGATGTGAATAGTGATCAGAAGCATCTTCAGTTGAAAAAACACACAATTTCCATTTCTTTCTCATCTAAAAAAAGTTTTGCCAAAACTGTTTACTGATTTGATTTCTGCAGTCAAGTACATAAAAAATTGTTTCCTACGTTGTATTTTTACTCACCTATAAGACTCCTAACAGAGGAATAAGTGGAAGCATACTAGAAACTCCCAAAGCATGAGATAGTAAAAATATTTCCCTGATCTGTTTGAGAGTGAAACTTCCAACGTGTTTTCCATTGATTTCTTTGTCTCATGACAGTCTGCTTTCTTTTTTTAAACTTAATTGCAAAGCAGGCTTTTTACTGGCATGACCATGGAGAAGCTCAGCTTTTTCTTGAGTTCTATAGCTAATTTAGACTGACATACAGCTTCAATCAGCCGTGAATTATTCTTTCCAAACTGTATGACAACAGCTTCTCAGAGAAGATACATCTTCAAGAATCAAATGCAAGTATTTGTCTCTCGATAAATGAGAGCTAAAATAAATAACCTATATTTTTCTACATTCCAGGATATTTTATAAAAATGGTTCTTCTGTAGTGAATGAGAAAATGATCACAGTTGTATAGAAAATTTAGAGGATTTGAAAACAAAATGTGCAGGCGTCTGAAAGAAATTTAAGTTGTGTAATACCCAATGGTGCTACCTAACTGATAATCCTAAATAAGATGAAAATACACTGGCCTATCTTTCTTCAAAATCAAACAGAAAATTTGGATTTATGGAAGGAATCACTGAGCAAAGTTGCGTGAACCAAGGCATACGCTATTGCAAACTAGGAAGCCCCTTCTGGTCTAAAAATATTTGTCCTAATTTTAAAAAATCAAGTGAGAATCATAGAACAGTTTGGGTTCATCTAGTTAGATATCATCTAGTTCCAATGCCCACGCCGTCAGCAAGGACACCTTCCACTAGACCAGGTTGCTCAAATCTCCATCCAGCCTGGCCTTGAACACTTCCAGAACGAAAGAGAGCACAATGCTAAATGGGAAGCAAGGTTATTTAGGGAAGAGATTTTGTACAGTATTGAAGGTAAGGACTAAACCTTTAATGTATATGTTGTAGAAGGAGAGGCAGCTGGCAGACATAACAAGTAGAGAATGCATTTCCCTTACTTTAGGTCCAATCTAACTGTTTTTGCAACCTTTAACTATTACTATAAAGACAGTAAGCATCTCCAGTGGGTGGGAAGAATTACTGTCTGAATACACCTCTTACTCACACAGAATCATGGGATGACTAGCTTACTACAAATACCAGCGATAGATGAGTTGAATCTCACCTGAAAAAGGACAAAATACATCAGAAAGACCGGATGGAAGCCCTGTCTGAGCATTTTTCTTTTATATAGATTAAGAGGAAAAATGGTGAATCATACAGAGTCACAGCGCAGGAAGATTTCAGCTATTAGCATAAAAGATGAAGGGCTAAAGAGTTTATGGTTGCTTTGGTTTGTTCTCAGCGTTTGTGAGGTAAAAAAAATATGGTGAGTTGTATATAGCTCAGTTCAGAGAGAAAATGAAAGAAAAAGACAAAAAATATGATTTTTTTTCCAAAAGAAAATAAGGAGAACCAAGAGGCTTTAGAAAGCCCTGCTATGCTCAAACTCAGTTCAAAACGTAAGAGAAAAATGCTGTTGAACCACAGATAAGGCAAAAGGAAAGAACATAAAGGAACAGTATAGCTTTGGTTCTTCACATTAGGAAAGCTGTAAGAATGGCACAGATGGTGTAAAATGCAAAGCAGAAAAGGGTACCAAGTGAAAAAGGCTTAAGTCCCAAATTAAGACATAGATGCTATGCTGCAGGAACTAGAGCAGAGGCAGTGAGTATGAAGTGACCACTTATATCTCCTGATTGTCTGCTTACAGCTCCCAAAGAGTCTCCATTTCTACTTCCTTGTGACAGACTAGATGTACTGAGCAGAATCAATGGGGCAGACATATCTCCTCCAGGTGGGCACAGAGGACAGCGAAACCACATGGGGAGTTCAAATTTGGTTCAGAGTATGTGAGCAAATTTTTGTCAATAGAGAAAAAAGCCTAGGCTATTTCTTTGTTGAAGGATTCATAATTCCGTCCCAGGCTACTGCAGTATTAATACTCTAATTTAGTAGCATGCAGAGCAGCACATGGTAAGATTTCAGTTCAGAGAGGTCAATATAGCACTTTATGTGCTATATACACTCTACAAGTACCACGTGCATGAATTCATCCTGTGTGCATGTACATGAATGGTTATTTAACACTATATACATGAAATTTCATCTTATTCTTTACTGTTTGGAATCAGCCCTCTTTGTCTCCCAAGAATGCAGGCATTGAACAGAAGCACCTGCTAATTAATGACTACATACCAATTTGCAGAAATGCACATCATTATTAGATATAGACACTTAGGCAAATAAAATTCCTAAATTCATTTTAGTGCAGTCAGTATATTCAGCTAATTAGCTGCATGTGTTAGTTTCTATCTTTCCATGGAAGACAGCTTTAGCTCCATCCAGTTAGCTTTAGCTTTAGCTTCAGCTTCAGCTCCACTTTCTCTGACACTGTTCAAGTAACATTTTTCTTACTAACCCAAATATCTGACATGTCTGCTTCTTTTCTATTATTTTTTCCCATGCCCAAGCACTTCTTTTACAAAAGAGCTGACAAGAAATGGACAAAATGCACATGCAGTTATATTTCCACATTCTCCAATCAGAATTTTGGAAAAAAATATATGGATTTATCATTTTAGAGAGATGTTAACCATGTAACTAACGTGACTGTATATAAATCCTCTGATGTATTCTGAATCTCTGACACTCAGCTGTATGTTTTAACCTTTCTACTGCTGATCTCTAGAAATTGTCCCTTAACTCTGTACTGTTACAGCAATAAAGTATATTCCTGTTTTGGCCATATCTCAACACTGAGTGGATCTGAAATAGAACCTCTTGTAATTTTTCCAAACATTTTGAACGAAGTCTTCTGGTTTGAGCAAGTTCAAATATTTGAAAACTTGTAAATTATTAGAGATTGCATTTCAGATCTACTCAGTGTCAAGATACCTTTAGATCCAAGACTTCAGGCACTCTGGTAACCAAAATATTTAATATAATGTTTTAGTCAAAAAAATAAAATATTTAGGACTTGATCTTATCAATTAATAAATTACCACGGGCAGCAATAAAATACTGTTTATGCAAAGGCTCAGTGCAGAATTTTATCTAAAACTTTATTTTCTTCAGTTAAGTTATTGAACATCTTCAATGAAAATTAAATTTTGAACACATACCGTTCTTATTAAGTAGAAACTATTTCTGTGCATTCCATTTACTAGTAGAAATGCACAATGAGCCCTACAACTTGTTTGGTCAAAGCCAAATGGAATCCAAACCTCATAAGGTTCCAAAAACATTTGATATTAAATGCTTTTCTGATGAGAAAAAACAGTTTTCCCAGCTCCCCTCACAGTTAGCTTTTATCTGTAGGTCTCTCACAGTCATCACTATCACCAGTGATACAGGGCAGGATTAATCCCAGGCAGCTTTAGGCATCTCAGAGTCAGACAAATGATCCAAACCATCATGAGACTTCCTTCCCATTGAGTGGAAATATACACCCACCTTCAAAGGTCAGTTTTTCATCCACATCTAATACCTTTCTGAAGACAAAATGCCTGTCTTTACTGACTAGGTAATGAGCTTGGATTAGTTACTTCATGTTGAGTGGCTACAACTGTGTTGAAATCTCCCTGTGGAATCTACAATTAATCTCATCAGTTCCCTCTACCTTGCAAATAGTGCTATGACTATTCCTACTATTCTAGTAAGAATACTTACTCCTATGTTTTAAAATATATTTGCTGGTTTTGGAGACAATGAGACAACAGTACTGTTATAAATTTGATAACGCATTTTGTTAACCTTTTAGCAATGTGAAAAACAATGTAGTCTGGAAAGGGAACAGCATCAGGTGTAGGCTGATAAGTAATGCTCTAACCTTTTTATTCTAATAGACACAAATAGAGAATGGTTCAAGTGAGAAATATCTTTTCAAAGCTTCTCATGCTGTGCCCTGAGTAAGCACTGATAATGTTCGTGGATATCTTGTTCAGACTTGTTTAAACTGGGTAACACAAAATGTCTACCAAGAAATCCTGCAGTAGCTAACAACAATTGACATGTCCAAATTGTTTGTTTTCAGGGTATTTATAGGAGGGTTTCTACCCATCTGTCAGGAGACTTGGAAAAAAAAGCAGAATAAATTAATATTATTGTAAACATTTATTTGCTATTATCTTTTGTTACATAGTTAATGATGGATAAATTATTTTATCAATGAAGAGGTGTGTATTACTTGTATCAGTAAGATAAGGCAAAAGGAAAGACATCTATCCTGGAAACCTGATAATGTGATCTCAGACTGATGCTTCTGGAAATGTATTCATCTGATATCTATACAACTGACAAAATGGTGTTTTTGTGCTTCCTGGAACAAAACAACAAACTGTTCAAGCCCATTACATTATCACAGCTAATAATAGTTTTCAGTTTGTTGATCCAGTTAGCCCAGAAGCTTTTACAAAGAAATCACAGCCTATTAGTAGCAATTAATTGTCTCTATAAACACTTCCAAAATGGACTTATTGAACAGCATGAAAATAAGTGGAAGTTCTCTCTGCCTCATTTGCTTTTCTTCCCCTATAATTTATAAGAGATGTTTTTGCATTCCAGTCCTCTCACAGGACAAATAATTGAAAACATCATCCCTACATGGGAGCAATTCCTACTGCTGGAAATGTTTAAAAAAAAAAGGAAATTTTAAGAAGTGCAGATGCTATCAGAGCTTTGCAGTATCTAGCAGACTTTTGGGAAATGCTGCCTGTATTCAGTTTAAATGAGGAAATATTTCAGTTTTAGTGAAAAAGACATGACCACTTGTGCGTGGCATTTTTTGGCAGGCAGTTGGGCCTTAAAAATGCCTTGCTTTAAAAAAAAAAAAAAAAGTAGCATAGATGTAGAGCACGATATCCAATTCATCCTGATCACACAGAAACCACAGGTGTCAGTTCTCTTGTGCACTAGCTCTGACCTAAGTTTGCAGCTTAGCAAAACACCACAAAACAACAGGAGCATTTTGATTAAGAGGAGAGCAGGTGATGTTTAAGCATCCTTACCGGCGTGGCCTGTGGAGGAGTCAAAATGAAACTCAGGAGCTGTGCTTTCTGCAGGTGTAGGAGCTGCTGGTAGTCCCAGAATAAGTTGATCCACATCGCTTCCCACTGGTTGCTGCTGATCAGAGCCGGCAGAGCTGAGGACCAGGACGGTTTTGCTCTGCTGCCCCACTCCGTCTTTGTGGAAGCTGAGATACTTTTGCTTTTCCTCTCCAAAATGGGGACTAAAAGTCTCAGAGGGCCGGCCCTGTTTGTCAGCTGCTTTCTCCCAGGGTTTCAGATGTTTCTGAGCAAAAGTGCCACCCACCTTGCCACAGAAATTGGGCCCATGAGAAGGCAGATGACCTTCACTCAGCAGGTTTTTCAACTCTTGTAGACTTCGTTTAGAAATGCCAGGTGCCCCTGTGAAGGACTCTGCCATATGGCTCCCTGGCATGGATGCAGCACTGCCGAGGGAGCCCATCTTTGTCACATGAAACTTGACAACTTTTTCTTCCATTCCACCTTGTTCTTCTGGCTTACCCCCTCTCTGCTCACTGTCCTTCTCCTTCTGCACTGCCTCTGTGCAGCCACCTTTCTCTGCACCCCTCACAGGCTGCACAGCTGTGGGCAGCTTCATCTGAGCTGCTGTATCTATTTCTTCATGCATTTTTCCCATTATTCTTTTCCCAATTTCAGCATTTTCGGGGATTTCTTGTGTTTCTCCAAACCTGTGCTCTTTACCACCGCTGCCAGAATAGGAATTGTCATGACCTCCTCTGTCCTTTTGTACTGGAGGAAAGGTAGTGGGGTTTTGGAGAGACTGGTCTGATGGCAGTTCTGAGCAACCAGCGGTTCCTTTAAGGGAGCAAGGGTTTGGTACTTTTGAGGTGTGGGACAGTTCCATCTTCTCATTTTCTAAAGGAGGAATGTACTTTGTAGGACCTTTGATTCCCTTTTTCTTTCTGAAACCACATATATTGTTGCCATCAACTTCATCATTGTCACTTTCAGATGTGTTCTGTAACCAGCAATAAAATATACAACCAAACAACATGCATGAATGACATAGAACATGGCAATGGAGTACTACCACCAGCTGCATTTACCTTGTAGCACTTCCATTACTTCTTGATGATGGAAATCTCTGTGAACACTTATTTTGATCTTTAAAAAGTCTCACAGAATTCTTTTTCTTATGTTTTAGAACAAAATTGGTGAAAATACCTTCATCATGCTGGTTTTAGGCAAATTTAGTAGATTATAAGGCATAGTACATCGTGTGACATCATTTGCCAAACATATGTCCTTTAAATGTGAAAAAAATGTATTTTTGTACTTACAATTATGTATATTCCTGTTCATATTAAAATTATTTGTATTCATAAAGGAAATTTATTGCCCTAAAACACCCAGAAAACTGTTAATTCTTATAAATTTGAAGACCGAAACCTGAAAAGAAGCAGCTTTTAGATTAATTTCAGGACCTAATTTGGACAAATAACTGAACTTAGACCAGTGGTCAAAAGGAAAAACTCATATTTGGATCTTTAAACAGGAAAGAACCCAATGTTTACCTTTATATATGATATTGATATAGCTCATATTGTAGGGGTGGGAGCAGATTTTAGAATTCATGTAAATATGTGGAAAAGGTGCAAAAAGGAGCTGCAAAAATTAATGTGCTTGCATTATGCCCAAAAATATCAAGAAGTGTCTGGATCCCAAAAAATATCAGGAAGTGTCTGGATCACCATCTCTCCTGAGTATCCTAATCCTACCTCAAGTGTGATTAATCTGATGATGACAGGGAAAGGGACAGGAAATCAAAACCAGACACTTTCAAATTAAAAAGTAGCTCAGATTTCAATATTTTGAGTGATTAATTATCAAGGTAGTGATTGAATTCTCCATCTCACACTGTCTTAAAAAAGACTCCCTGACATAGTTTAACCAAAATCACTGCACAGCCAATCACAAGTTATTCTATTACTTATGAATACCTACTCAAGTATGTATTTAAGAAATATTAACAGTCATTGGTTTGCTTGGGTTGGGCTGGAATTAGCACCTGTAAAAACACAGGGAAATCAAGGGATATCCTCTGAATGAGACCATTCTTTACCTTTTCCACAAAGGAATAATCTGCACTCTCTCCAATTTCTGAATTTCCAGAAGAAGGGATCTGCACAAAAGCAAAGTGAATGCCAGTCTGGGTAAGGCAAAAGTGATTTCTGTTGGCACACAAAAGCACGTAGAAGGAAAGGCAGCATCATCCAATGTGCATAGGGAAGGAAGCAGCTACATGCCCTACATTAAGTTCATTAACAACTCCCTTTTTTCTCATTATTCCTCCCTTTCTTCACTATTTTCTCACCAGGATATTTTCCATTATTATGTAGTCAAAAGAGGTTTATGGCTTCTCTCCCAATGAAGAGCTCACAGAAATTTTTCCTCCCTCTCTCCTGCCTGCTCCTAATTTCCGTGGCAGGCTGTGTGCACAGCTGCTTTGGGAGCTCACTGAGACACTGCTGTTAGTGTGGCAGGCAGCTGCCAGCAGCTCTGCGGGCAGGATAAACCTGCAACTCCCATGCACATATCCTGACAGGGACATGCCCATAATGCCCACTTGCAATCAAACACTGTTACTGGTGCATTCACAACAGAAGTCCTTGCCTACCCCAGTTTTAGCCCTCAGTGTTTAATGAACCCATTTCTTCATCCAAAGGCTTTCGTTTATTCCCATAACACACCCTGTAATACCCCATAAAATAATTCTGGGTGTTTGCTGATCTCCCTACACATTCACCCATGTAGAATAGGCCTAATTCCTACATCTCTGTATCATTATGGAATAGAAATGTAATAAAATAACTTCTTTGAAAGGCAAAGTGGACAAAAACAGACTATAATTCAGAATTATAATTTTAATACTTTCCTTAGTAATACAAATAGGGCATGATGCTGGGGGAGAAACAGTAGGGGTGGAGGAACCAGTGTCTGCCAAATGGAAAAACACAAATCTTCAAATAAAAGATTAATCATACTATATAATATATAGATATCTAACATATAAAATACATACAATATATCTAAGCATATAAAATTATTTTTTGAGAGAAATAGGGAAGAGTTACAGCTATGAAAGCTATAGTCATTTAAAAAAAAGTGTTTTGCAATTTATGACAAATATTTCCTTAAATGTCTTTTGTGGCAGAAGCTGCCATCATCAAAATATCTTGATTTACAATTTATGAGGTTTTCAGAATTCTTCTGTTTCCTTGGAATAACTTGAAACCAGTAACATAATCATAACACCATATGCATTTCTGCTTTTTAATGTGTGCTGACAACTACTGAAAATTTTTTCCTGTTATCCGTATTGTAGAACTCTGAAGAATGTTCAGCAAAATGACTGACGGAAAGTTGAGCACATCCTTTTTTATAACATCTGTACTGAAGTCAGACAAAGGATTGTTCATGTGTTGAAAGCAAAATGTCAGAAAACTGCTTATTCACATAACTAGCCATTCCAAAGGATTTCACGAACGCAAGGTACCATTCCCACATTACAATCCTTAGCAAAACAAATTCCTTCTGAATAGAGATGAGCAGGACAAGGACTGATCACTTGTAAGTCTGTTAATGGAAATGCTCTTTTGCAACAGATCTCTAACAACTGATAGTAGTCTGCAAAGGGTTTGTTTTCCATGAAGAAGTAGGCTATGGTACTGCAGTTTGATTATAGACCCAAAAGAAATACTGCACCCATTACTCTTAAACAAAAACAGTGATCATTTTTACTTTCAAATAAACAAAACTCTTACAATTATACAGAGAACAACCTATGCATTACTTTAGGTCCTCAGCAAAAGGCACATTGTGATTTTGGCAGGAAAATGACTCTTTATTTCTAAATAAAGTCAGACATTATGGATTTTCATTTAGAAATCATTCACAGTATTTTCTGCAGTGAAACAAACATTTTATATTCTTGCAAGGTACCACTACAGCATCTCTTCATATTAAAGACAGTCATATGCATGACCTATAACAAAGACTTAGACTCACTTGTCTAGTAGTTTGTGTGACGTCTACCATCAGAAAAGGCTCAGTATCTGAGCACAGAGGGGAGAGCACCCGGGAATAGGACTTAAGAATTATCTGTTTAACTTTTTATTTCTTGAAAGGTTTTTTCCCCTACAGAAGACAAAGACAGTTCAGTGAAATAGTGTCTTGAATGAGATCCAGCACAAGTGAGCTGGCTACAAATCATAATTTAATTTAATTGAACCACGTGTCATGCTGTGCTGAAAGGAAAGAAAAACAGTCATGGCACTAATATAGCAAAAATTCTGATTACTTTTAATTTTCTTCCTGAATGTTCTACATTTTTGTTGCTCTGCAGCAACAGTACCAGTTTTTTCACCTAACATTTGTTTCAGCATCCATTAAATTCTGTTTGCTGACTTTCAAATATTTACTTGCACCTTAAGTAAATATTCAGAGGTCTTGGCAGCTTGGAAGTTTGCTTCTCTGTCTTAGCAAGTGAATGCTTGGGCAGCGATTCAAACATTCCCGCCAGAAGAATTAGGTCCAAAATATAAAGAATGTAGGCCACATTATGCAACAAATCTGAGATTTAGGTTTTTCTTTCTAAGGTTTTATCTCATGCTGGTTTTCATTGATATTTATTGGTACTTCCCCAGGTTCTTATTTCTGTTAGGACTACTTGTCCCAGTGCTGCAATTTGTGCTGATGCATTGATATCCTCTGCACTGGAGTTTGCACCTGGTAAGGCTTCAGGAGGAGGTGGACCAGTGAAAGCCCTACAAGAGGCAGGGAGAGTAAGGCTGGATCACACTTAATTTCCCTTTATGGATAATCTCAGCTCATACAAATAACAGCTTTACTTGTCTTCACTACATGCCTGCTGTGTCACTCTGAGTACACAAGTCTGGATGTTTGACTATCAACAGATAAGGGCTACACTTAAGCTTTGCAGCAGCATGTTAAGGCACTGTGCAGGTAGGAGGAGGAGAGTCCAGAGGACAGTAGCAGCAGGCAAATATTTCAGCACTGTGCAGATGAAATTGCTTGCTCTATTTAACCAAATTAAGTGCCACTTCTGGCAAGCGATCAGGATTCTGTATCTGAGGGACATTTTATATCTTGTGGTAACACAGAAAATATAAATCTAAAGCAATTTTTCTTAATCAGTTTGTGTTCATTTTTAGGCTTTGTACAGCTCTGAAGTAGAGCATTAACTATATTATGAAATATAGCACTGCCAAAAGGCAGTTCATCTGTAAACCTGCCAAGCTGACAGCATTGGAAATGTAAAGTGTTGCTTTTGGGAGGAATAACAAATACTGAGGTTTGTGGTGTGTGAAACAGGTGAAAATCCAGGGCAATTCTTGAACTTCTGCTTTAAAATGATTTTATAGATGACTGAAAATATATCTGTAGTGTTCTATGTGGCAAATTCAGATGCTGCAGAGGGGACCTTCTATTTTTCTCCTACTTTTTGTTTGTGTCATGAGTTCAGGCAAGACTGCAAACACAATTGTAGCTTATGAGCCACTCTCAAAAAGAAGTTGACAAAAAGAGACATGGAAATGAGAAAAAAAAGCTCTCACTAAGGCATTTGAAAGAGGGCAAAAAGAGAGAAACGGAGGTAGTTTAAAAGGTGCTCTGAGTAACTGTAGATGAATAGCTGCAGAAGGGTTTCTATCAAAGGAAAAGTTGAAAGAGGTAAGGTGCAATTCTAGCAGGAGCTTTGGTATATCTAATCAACAAAATAACTCAATGTTCCTGCTACTGACTTCCTAAAAAAGTGATGAAAGTATTTAACAAAATACAATAGAGATTCAGTTACGTTCTCTTTTCTGGTTTTATATTGTTAATTGATTGTTAAGAGGTCAAATTGTGACGATCTTTCTGAGTTGGTGCTATAGATTTTTCAAGAATGAAAGATTATTTTTGCAAAGAACATCAAAATGTCAAAATCTGGTAAACCTGAGAAGTAGAAAAACATGGGAAACTAAAACAAAAGCCAAAAATATACAAGGTTTGGTTGACTGAATTTTTTTATTTATGAAAAGTTAATTGCTTCACTTAGGTTTGATTTTTCTTTTTTTGTATCATATAAAGCACCATTGAAAAAATGAAGTTAAATGTTTCCAGCCTAAAAAAATGTAAAAATATTGTTCAGGTAATACTGACTTGTGACATTATTCACATTGTTTGAACTTTTTTCAAGTTCTAATTCACAAGTCAGTTTTTCAGGGTTTTCAAACACTGTCATATTCTAAATGCTGAGGAACTTTTTGTCCCACTCTGGCTGTTACCACGTTACCCTTTAGAGCTCCCCCAGATTGGTACATCAAGTTTATTTAATCTTTTTGTGGATTCAGATTTCAAATGAATTTCAAATATTTGAAGCCAAGTCAGCAGGAGGTGCTGGTTAAGACCTCACACAACCATACCCATAAAGCGAGTAGTTCTGTGTCCAAGTGCTTTCTCTGCCCCTTTCCCTGGCATTGCCCTGCTGCTTCCCCAGAAACCAGGCAGCAAAGGAGCAGAGGATGCAGGAACAAATTATCTACTGCTGGGAATTAATGCAGCTTCACTGGAGCCACTGGAGTTACGAAGGTTTGAATCAGGAGAGAATCTGGCCATGGAGTTGTGCCAAGGACAACACAGATATTTCCAGGGAGTATCTCCAGGCATGGAGAGGGGTTTTGGCTCTTGGGTGTAATGCTAAAACAAGGTATGTGATGATAAACAGACACTGGTTGTTTGTAAGTGAGAAACATGAGGATCACATACTTTGTCAAGATATTGCTGTGACTAATTTCTCTCCTCAGTGACCTTGTTTGATAAAGTGGCTCTTTGAGAGTGATTTACTGCTACAAAAACCTCGTTGTGAAGGATGTGAAAGTGGCATAAACATTAGGTACATCTCATTATTCTACAGTTGGAGAGGTTGAAGCACTAACTTGCCATAGGTCAAGGGAGATGTGTGGCAATGTGAGGAACAGAAAAAAGTCCCCTTCCTTCTTTGAAACTTTTAAATATACTCAAGATTATTAGCATCCTTCATGTGGAAATGAATGGAGTGAGGTTAGCTCACAATATTGCACTACTTATTTTCACATCTGACACCTGCCTTTGCCTGTTACACCCACTCAAAGCCTTCATACTACATACACAATTGCCAGATGGGCTTCTCAAGGTCACTGATTATCTTGCTGCGTCAAAGAAACAGAGCTGTCCTTGTAACAAGATTATTTGCAATTACTTTCCCTTGACTATGCCACCTGCACTGTGTAAAAAAAATTCCCTAAATAAGGCAAAGCCTCAAAATGAGTAAGCTGATCCTTCCTTCACAGTGGTTTGGGACCACAGAAATATGAATTCAGGACCAGAATCTGTTAAAATGCATTTACACAGAAACTGAGCAGCTCTACTTGGGTCAGTAGCCTGACTCAAGAGTGTCACTTTTTAATCCAGGTCAGACCCTGAGCCACAGATTGCAGTGCTTGCATTTACATTAATGAAATCAAAGCCAATGTGTTTCCCCAATAATATCAATACGATCATATTTAAGACATTTATTTCTGTTACTTTTGATAAAAATGAAATTAATAGGAAGCCAAAATCTGTTAAGAGTTGTTTCCTAAAGCAAATGGGTTTTTCTCAGCTGAAACAAGAAGCCTTTCTTTGACCTCCATTTCTTTCAGAATTATACCATGCTCAGCATACATGCATGAAGAGCCTTGCACATAAATCACAAGGAACACACACTCACTTGAAATCTTGAGGTAGGTTCAAGAAGTATTTTATATCAGTATATCTGCTTGGAAATCATCCACCATCAGCCTCTTACCTGCTGAGTAAGATCTTCCTTTTTGCTCATGTCCACTTCATTCTAGTTCAGGTCACCATCAGAAATGGCCAAGTAAAAATCTAGTAGAAAGATATCTCATATTTATAGACACAGATACAATGAAGGTTAGTTCAAACAGAATTGCTGTAAAGTTCTTTTCCCAGAAGGCTGTGCAGATGATGAACCATGAAGAGCAACCCCAACGAGTCATGCCCAAGAGCACAGCTTTCTGGAACAGCGCTGAAGTAGTAAACTGACAAACACACATTATTAGCTGCCTGCCTGGAAACAAAGACAACTGAGCATAGAACTGGTTTGCTCAACTTTTCTCCTCACAAAAGGCTTTTGTCCTGTAACTAGCCATTTCTGTTCTGGAATGGAAGCTATTGTTAGGCTTCTTAGAGGTAAAACCTATACTGGGCATTATGACAGCAGTATGTTTTTGAGGCATATGAACAGGGATTTCAAAGGCACTGCACACTGCAAGAACAACATGCAGCACCATCCAGTGATTCTGGCTTGCATGTTCTAAATTAATAGCGATGCATCTGATTATATTAGAATTGGGGAGGGGTCTTTTTTGCATTAGATCTCTAAAAATATTTTGAAGATTAGATAGTTAAGGTTGTCTTTCCTATGGTTTTTTAAAATTATTTTTCAGGTTTAATTAGTATTCAAAGGACTGTTTTTAACTGACATTTCATTCACTCAACTTCCTTTGGATGACATAACATTAAAGGATGGCCATATTGTTGTGCTTACAGCAACCCTATCTGACAACCCATCACTCAGTAAATTCAAGTAAACATGATAAGATTGGCATTCAACTATGTGAAAACTCAGGTTTGGCATTTTTTAATACTCAAAAAAAAAAAAAAAAGAAAAATATGAAAAAAAAGTTTGTTAAAATTACCCCAAAATAATGACTATGCATTGGGAGATATAATTCACAAAACTCTTGGGCATCACCAGTCAAATGCATAAATATAAGTGCCCAAGTCCCAGACTGGGATCCTGAAAATCCTTCCTTTTCCTGTAGGCCAGAGATCCTACATTTGTGACTCCATCTATGCAGTTTCTGTAACTGCCCCATTCTGAACTGCCCCACTTGTCACAGACCAGAGCAGGCAATAATTGGAAGTTTGCTAGTATTCAAGAAATAGGCTTACTTATAAGACTTGACATTTTGTCACCCAGACATTAAAAAAATCAACACTCAGACCACTCAATGGGACCAGTCTCCTACAAGACAGACGGGATGGAAGCCAGCATTTTGCTTTCAGAATAGTTCTTTCAAAAATGTTCGCCTCAGACTGCCATCACACGCCTCTAGGCACAATTGCAGTTCCTTTTCTAGGCATTGCACAGGTGTCATAGACCTACAGTTTGCCAGAGCACAGTTGCTTGTGGGTCTGTGTCAGGATGAGCTATGTCAAAAGGACACTTCTGAGCAGGACTACTCACACCAAATAGTCTGAGAGGCAGAGGCCAGAGAGCAACAAGTCTTCTGGCTTCCCATTTTTACCATTTTGAATGCAAGCAGGAACAACCTCAGTTCTTAATTTGAAAAAGACACTCTTCAGGTTAAAAATTTCATCTGTCAGAGCAAGAAAAATAATCTTCACAACAACAGTGGTCAAACAGTGGCACAGGTTGCCCAGAGAGTCTGTGGGATATCCATCCTTGAAGGTATTCAGAATTTGATTATAAAATGCCCTGAGTAACCTGAGACATGTTCAAAGTTTGGTCTGATTTAAGTGGCAGATCAAGCCTGATAACTACCAGAGATACACCCAGAATAAATTCTTCTGCGATTTTACATCTGATCAATTTGTAAATATTTTTATTAACCTCATTACGTTCTTGCAAGTACAAAGCATCTTTGGCACACTTTTCATTCTGTTCTACTCTGTTCCTCTGAACAGATCATAAAGACCAGAAAGAACAGCCTCTGCCTTAAACAGTGTACTTTTTGAGGCACTAATCTTGCAAATACCATAACAAGAAACAATCTTTTCATTACTGCTGCAAGAATCAACTATTTGCCTTTACAGTACTTATTAGGTCCTCCTAAAAAGTGTTGTTTTGCTTTGCTTTGTGGACAGAGTGAAAGAAGAGAAGAAGGGGGCTCTCTGCCATCATGTCCCTCTGCTGCTGGTTTCAGAAAAACTGTGCTGGTTGCAGAATGTGAGAATTAGAACTGGAAACTGAAGAAGCCCATTTCAGATCCACCACAACACACTGACTACTGCAAAGAGCATTGTTTGGTCAGTAACACTCATCATCTTCCCATCTTTGGGAAATACTATAAACCAAGACAAATCTACTGCATCTCATGATAAAAATCATGGGGTTTATAAAAATCCAGGTTCTATATATACATTCAGAAAGGCAGTTTCTGTAACTGAACTTTTGCAAAAATCTGCTTTCACATGGATGTAGGAGTATTCTTCCTAAAACAAACCTCTCCACAGTCTTTCAAAGAAAAAAACAAACAAACAAACAAACAAAAAAAAAAAACCAAAAAAAAAAAAACAAAAAAAAACAAAAAAAAAACCCACCACCAACTCAGAGGAAGGCATCCTGAGAGGGAGAAGTATTCTGACAATAGAGACAAGGGAAGATAAAACTAATGGAAACATGTTTATTTTACATTTTTCATTGAATTCTCCATGAGAGACATTTTAAGTGGTGAATTTCAAATTCCAGAAAACCCAGTTTAGCATTGGGCACAATAAGGCAGGGTCAAAAACTATGAAGTAATGTTCACTGCTTGATCAGGAACACAGCTGTGAGAAACAGCCATGCCATGCTCATCCACCCCTTGTTTCCTGGCAGATAGATGGGTTGGAGCAGACCTGCCTCTTAGGCTTGTCCTAAAATGTTTGTCCCATCTTTCATCCCCTCCCCCTTTTCCACTTCATTGCAGCAGAGCCTTAAACCATTCAGGTAAGTACAGCAAAATTCATCTTCCTTGCTAACAGGCCTTGAGGTGGTTTCAATTTGGCATTAACATAAATGTGCTAAAAATGTTATTTTTCCATCTATACTGACTACAAAACAGTTTTTAACATCATTGTAAATACGTCAAATTCCTCAAGGGCATTTATGGTGCAGACTAATATTTTCACAGCTATATATCCTTTATGGAATCACAGGAAAGGGAGCCTGAGAAAAACAACTCAAAGAGGTGTTTTCTGGAGAAGAAACAAAGATTTACACCAAAAAAATCCCTTTATTATAGAACATAGAACTGACACTATGAGTTTGCATAATTATTTAATTTAAATATGCAGGGCTTCAACCACAGTTGATCAAATACCAATATGAAAATCTAGACACTTCTGAAATATAACCCAGAACAAACATCAAAAAAGTGGTTACTTAATACTTTAGCTACAGATACTTTGTATGCACTATCTATGATGAATAAGTGCTAATGAGAAAGTGCAAACTGCTCATTATCCCATTAGTAGCTCTTCAGCCGCTAAAAAAAGAGCCACAGCTTCTCTGGTGACAGCTACTGTAGCAAACAACTGCCAACACAGGGAACGATACGCTGGTGAGCTGATGGCAACCTTCAGACAGACTTCAGCATCATCGTGGCTTAGGACTATCTCTGATTCCAGAGATAATTCTGGAATTATATGACAAATGGGTTTTTTCATGTATTTTCCAAAAAAAAAGTTATCACTGATTGTACTCTCATCCCATTTAATTTTGTTCTCCAGAGGGGAAAATTTCTATATATTCTGAATTAACATCATTTAAGCAGCAAAGAATAAGGCTTTGAAGCATCCACCAGGAAATTGTTTTTTCTACTAACTAGTACAGGTTACATTCAGCTGCTGAGAAATGTTTTCTCCCATTTCAGAAGCCTTCAAAATAAAAAACCTGTTAAAGCTGTTCAGCATTCTTATAACATGTGGAGATTTCCAAACTGGTGCCAGCTGACTAGTGCCAGCTACCATCCATACTATACAGTACCATACAGGTATACAGGTTACAAAGTGTTTTGCCAGACCTATCACAGGAGCTTTTTTAGAAAAAAGACCCTTAAGCTCTCTAGTTCCAAGGCTGGAAATTACACGGCTGACAAAAGCAGGTGTTCACTAAGTCTCTCCCATACCATCATAAACTTATAAAATTCTGAACTAATACATAAAAGCTGGTATTAAAAAGCCAAATGAGAAATTTGAACATTGAAATCCCTTCAAGAAAATCTAACCCAATGTGTTCCTTCACCAACAGGATATATTTTTTTTACCTCCAACCCTGTACCTCGTCATCATTACTAACAACACTGTAGCTTCTATTCAGTGTCTTTTTCTTTGCATTTCTTTACAGCTGATATATTATTCAGCATCAAGATTTACAAAATATTTCAGCTAATTAAATTCCAAATTGCCATCTAGTAAAACAGATTATTAGAGCTTAGATTTGCACTGATCCATCTCAATTATTGTAGCTACGTTTCTCCTAGGTCCCCCTTTAAATTTTCCTCACATGGTTTTCTCTTCCTGCACTCTCAAAAGGTAGGCACAAATGGTGCTCGCCTTGAATAGGAACCAAAATAAGACCATGACTAGAACAAGAATTCCTGTGCCTCGAGCTCTACCCAATGCACCTTCCTTCTCTTCCTTCACCTCTATGGTGACAATAAACACTCACTTCCCTGGCACTCATACTTTGCCACAGTGCAGCTGCTGGACTGGGTGAGCAGCCATAGAGCCATGCAGCAGCTAGAGACTTTTGTCCTACCGTGGCAGGACATCCCTCCTCTCCCATGGCTGGGGCATTTGGAAGGGATAACTCAGGCCAGATTAATGGCCCAGCAAGGAGCCAGAGAGCCCAGCAGGAGGTCACCTCTAGGCTCCTGAGAGTCTGGGGTGACAACCCAGTACACATCTTGGTATGAGGACAGCTGTGGAAAGAGATAAAGGAAAATAAACATAGGTGATCAAAAGACATGGTTCTTACGTCTATGAAAGCCCACACAGTAATCACAGAGGCAGAAGTCTCTTACACACTTCTTTGGGAACGTGGGAGAAGATTTCTCCTTGGAGCAAAGTGCAAACTCCAAGTCACTTCCCCGGGAATTGAGAGAGAGGATTTCTAGATGAGTACTCCATCTGGATCCTGTGTTATACTACTTCTTAGCTAACTGTAATTTTAATGGTACCTTAACTCCGTGTGTATGATATTAGTATCCCTTTCTGTCTTATCCCTGTGTAGTAATAGTCTGTTTAAGTCTTATGTCTGCTAGTTTTGTGTCTATTAATAAATAATCCATTTTAAAATAGACCGAGTCAGCCATTATTAAAGAACTTGAAAATCAGAGTGGATTTTGGGGTGCTGGCCCACCCAATACAGCTCAATACAGCTACTGTCTGCTGCCAGCGGCCTGGGCAATAGGCAAGGGCTGATTTAAACCTACATCATCCATTCATAACACCTACTTCCTATGCCTCTTCCAGCACAGTAGCACGTGGGAAGGCTGCCTTGCAGTGTCGCCCTACGGAGAGCTCACACCCCACACAGAAGCAGGATCTGTGACAAGGTCTGGAGAGGCGCTCCAGCAAGCAAGGCACAAAACACTTCTTCCAGCGACCCTTGTGGCTGCATATGGCCCTGCAGACTGTACTTAGCACTTAATATGGATTACAGCAAGTCCAGGTGGTGCTTGAAACTCTAATCCTGCAGAATTCATCATGTGAGCATTAGTACCATTATTCCAGTTTTACAGCTTCCCCTGTAATTCTGTCTCACTATGACATGCTCCCCGAGGTGAACTGCAAGAAGCTGCACAGCAGAAACTGTGTGACAGAAGCCCTTACACCATCTGTGGCAGCTGGGATTTTCCACATTAATATACCATGCAAATCCCTGGCAGATGTAACAGACCTTACTTGACTCATCAACGCAGCAGCGTCACTGGCTGAGGTTCTGTAACTACAGATCTTCGAAAAGTCTTCACAATTTAATCTGGAACCACACTAGTTAGGGAGGCCATGAATCCATGCTGGAAGAAGGTTAGATGGTTACCATTATCTGTCAGCATGGACCGTGACCAGTGCATCATCATTTGATTCTTGTTGCCTCTTGTTGCTTGCCACCACCCTCCACATATACACTGAGACTTCAAGAGTCTTTTGACATTGTGCCTACCAACCTCATTTTAGCAGAAGGTTGGAGAAAATTCATGGCATCTTATGGCCTTAGTTCACATGGCCTTAGTTCACGTCTTGCATGCCTCCAGATAAACACAGAAAGATGTCCATCACGCCTCAATCATTTCAATTTTTCCAGGATTATCCTTTATTGCTGGAAAAAGAGGAGAAAAATGTCACTTAATAGACTTGGCCTTTTACTTAGACTTAAAAAGGGAGTTTAGATGTGCCTCCACACAGTTTCCAAATTGTCTCACTTTAAAGCAGATGGCCAGCTGCCATTAAAGTGCATTAACATTACAGTAGGAGGCCCATGGCAATACAGCAGTAAAAGGAGAAACACCTCTCAAGTACAACAGGATCAGACTGACCCAACTTCTCTGCAGCATGAACACATAGCCTGCCTGGTAGAGGATTTGTCAAGTGTTTTTCCTGAGGAACTCAGTGGTTTCTTAGTACACAGTTATGGAAATCACCGAAAGTACTATGTAAAAATAATGAAATTTACTATGCAATCCGAGTATACTAACAATATTAATGGCATTCATTCTCCAATCCCAAATTTTCTAATTATATGTCCAAAAAGAATAAATTTATATATATGAGATAAATAATGATAAAATAATAGTGTCTGTTACTTTAATTTGCACTTATAAATTGGCAAAATCAAAGAAATCAAACAAAAAAAAAGTGCATATTTGCCCACATTATATACCTGCTTGTAAAAATCTCTTAATATGCCTAACTCTAGGGTCATTTTTAGGTAACATCTGGAATCTTAAAACAAACCTAGAGGAAATTATCTTTAAGGTTCTTTTTGCAGTAATTTTTAGCATTCTATAGCTGAAGAGGAATTCTGCACTGGGTGTTATGCTTACTTTAAACTTTAGTATTTCTGATGATTAAAACTTGACACAAGCTTTATTAGCCTAATTATCTAGATATTTTGGTGTATTTGTGCTTTTGCACCATAACTCCAGTTTTCCTTATTTTTATTTCCTCGGTAAATCTGTCCACTCTGAAAGGAAATTCTCCTTTATGTTGTCTGCATGCACAGAACACTCTGGTTTACTTGTATTTGTATTCCTTTTTCCCTGGTAGATTATTTGTGTTTTTCACACAGAGAGAATATACTCTCACTCCATAAAGTATACTTATCTAGGGTACAATAGATATGGTTTGAAATCAGCTTGTGCCTGGATGGATTTATATATGTAATTCTTTTTTTAACCCCCTTTACTGACTCCCTTAATAATCATGTTCAAATGCTTAATGATTCAAAGCTGTACCAGGCAAGGTTCAAACTCAAAAGTAGGAAGCATTTCTTTGCCAAGATGGAATCTAGCACTGAACAGGCTTCCCAGAGAGGGGGTCCATGTCACTAGACTGTCAGTGTTTAAGAGGCATTTGGGCAATGCTCTTGAAAAAATACTGCAACTTTTGGCTCAGTCTTGAAGTAGACAGGCAGTTGGACTTGTTGGATTGTACATCACTTCTATTATACTAATATTTTATTCTATTCTCTATTATGCTATTTAGCTGTTGCTAAATGGATAGATTTAGCAAAGGTGCTTAGTTGTCCTTGTTAAAATTGTTCTGCTTGATGTAAACTGACTAAAAAATCATTGGGTCAGATAAAGAGAAGAAATATAAGTTTAAATCTCTATCACTACCGAAAGATTCTTCCAGACAGAGGGAGAAACAGGTTTAATCTCTGCCTTGGTAAAAATGATATAATTTATGCTGAGGTTGTCTTCCATCTACCTTTACTGCCAGTCAAGTTTTGAATTCTGTTAGCATAGAATAGACAAAATGGGATAAAATTAAGAACTTCTGCTTTAATTTAAAATATGTATTTCTATCATATTTTCATGGAAGACTTGAAAGCAAGCTAATGTGAGAGGAAACAGAAAGGAGAAAGGAGTACTAAATTCCTAACCTTTCAATCCCTGCTGGTAATTTAACAGCATTGAACAAAAAGTAGCTGCCATGTTCTTTAGTTACATTAGGTGGCACCATCCTCACAGATTTATTTATGTAAAGAAAGCTTAAAAACATTAATTCTGAAATTATCTTAATTAATTCGAGTATGAAAAAACTTGATAAAGTTGATGCTCGATTTGCAACTAATAGGAACACCTGACATCATTTAGACAAGAAAGAGTACTCAGTTTCTGTGTAAAAGAAATCTTCATTGCTGAAGAAAAGGTGCACAGAATAGCTAGGAATGTTGATGGACCCATAAACCTTGCTCTGTAATAGGCTTTTTATGAAGCCCACAGTTCACTCTTTATCTCTCAACAGGTTCTGTTCCCAGAAAAATAATAGCTAAAACTCCTTTATGATTCAACTTATTAAGCTGGGTTATGATAGTTTGCCAGGATCTTTTCATTCTTCACTTATTAATGGAAGAATTTCTCAAAAAAGTTGAGAATTGCCAATTCCACTGTGTAACATTCATCACTATTACACAGTGTGGTTCTCCTTGTATTAAAATGAAGTTAGAACTTTTAGAAGTGGAATGAAGGAGAGGGTAAGTGGTGAGAGCAACCAACATCAGATTCAATTAAGATCAGCCTCTTCTCAAATCTTCTCTATATCAGGCAGGGCATGGACTTGGGCATGGATATCCAGTATCTCTAGGTGGTGTCCCAAGACCAATGGAAATAAGTAAAAATGTTTACTGTCTTTTAAGGAAAAAAAAACACCAAACCCTTCATATATTCTTAAACAAATTTCTGCTAAATGTTTTCTCTTTGATGTTTTTCAACCCTTTGTGACAGTGTTCCAGCTGGCTATAGTCCTGTTTCCATGCCGTTAACTTGCCATCACGGTTTAAAATCTCATTAGAAAGAAATTCTTACAAGATTCATGACACTAGTGCTCCTGGTCCTGAGGAGAATTCTTGTAAGAGCTAAACTTTAAAACTCAATGTTTAGTTTTACCAAATTTGGAAAATTAAATACAGTCCATCAGATAGAAACAGACAGATGTGAACTGCCTAAATATTTTAAGACTTCAAAAGAGACTTGACGTTCTGTTTCATTCTTCCATCTCTAGGTTAACTAGGTACTCATTAAATCAGTTTAAGTAACCTCTTTGTCCTGGCCTGAGTAGCTAGAATCAAATTTATAAAGGCAAATATATGCTATTTGAAGTTTTCTTCCGTGTTCCTTACTGCTCTTATTGCTGATGATCCTCTGATACCAAATTTCAGCTCCGTTTGAGCTCATGCCATTTACTAATGCTCCACAGAGACAGGTGACCCAAACAACCTGTGATGGATATCCCTCCACTCTGTTTATGTCAACACAAAAAAGCAGCGACAATTCAAAGTTATGACTTTGGGTAAGTGATTTAGGAAGAAAGCATGTTAAAGTATGGAATGCCCTAAATATCTAGCCATGAACTTATCATTAAATCTATCATGGCATTTCAGTACTAAGTAAGACTGGACTGACTATAGTACACACATGCACACACTCTGTTTTCTTGAACGTATTGCTGCTTCAGAGCTGAATTAAGGATGACTGCCCTATTTATTAAAAACAAAAACAGGAACTTGTCTCAAATAATAGTGATAAAGGTTAGAAAATATTGCAAAATAACTGAGTATGCTTTTTCTATTGCTCTAAAAGAAATTACCTTGGTGTCACTGTTAAAGTGTTTTCAAAGATGTGCAGCAAAATCTTGCTGAAAATGCTTTTAGACACCAAAGGTTACCAGGTCACTCTAAAGTATTTTTCTGAGTTCCTACTGCTTGTAAAAGCTTTTACAGAGCAGATATAATGGGATTTTCAGTCAGCTGGAGAATGGTAATATGCAGCTGACTGAAATAATATGAAATATTATTTCATAATATGGGCAATATGCATGGTATTTATACAAGTTACAAGTAATCTGGATATATTTTCAATCCAGCAAACCACAGTAGTCCTGGAAAACAAACTGACTGCCACACACCTGTGTATTTCTTACACACTTACAGGGATAATAATACAGTCCATACCTAGAAGGTGGAGGAAAGAATCAGAGGCTTGTTCCATAGTTGATTATACTGGGACTGTAGCTGCAGCTGTGAAAAAGAGGCTTGGCTATAGAAAACCAACCTTATCAGTTAAAAGCAGTCAATACATACAGCAGCACGTACTGCAGTACAGAATATAATAAGTGTTTCTTCTTGCTGCAATTTTGCACATTTACTCGAGCCGGGTAATAGAAGCTGATTTCACAAATGTCATTTATCGTTTGTCCTAGTACTTCAAGCAAACATCCTTGAGGCTGAGCCACTGAATGAAATACTCACTACCTACTGGAGGTAAGAACTGGATGAAGTGAAGCTGAGTGTCCTGCCTCTGATGCCTTTTAATACACACATTTAGAGCTTCTACCTTAACCACTCAGAGACCACTGGGTCAAGGCTATACAAATAGATTCATATATTGTCATTACTGTGCTTTTAATCCATAAGGATGATTTAAACTGTAACAGGTGTTCCAACAATGGTATGAAAACTTCCATGTGCACAACAGATGAATGGATTGAAGGCATACCCAAATCAGTTTGGGAGGTTCTCTAGAAGTGCACTCATGGCCCATCATCCTTCCTTGCCCATAGTGGACTGTGTTTTGTACATGCTCATGTGCCAGGTGGCATTCAGGGCTTAGAACAGGCCAGTGACCTTTTCTAATAAATGGTTTAAATATGCAAAACCCATTTTGGAAAGCATAAGCTATTAAACATAAGAGCATGAGTCGAGCAGTTCCAATCAACCTGAGGATTCAAGAGCTCCTCTTGGCCATATTTATGTACTGATTTACATTTAGTCTGACAGTCCAGTATGGGTAAAGAAGCAGATGGTGTAGCACAAAGGAGGCTATCAAATGAGTGGCTCCTATGAGCTCTGCCGTGATCCTTTGAAAGAATTTCGTTGCCAGATCATTTCCTGCAACTCTGAACAATTGCCAGATCATTTCCTGCAACAGTGAGGGACTCGCCCCTCTGTGCCATAGTCCAGAGGTCATCACTTAGCACGTTTTGAATCTCTGTAAGCTTTTTGTAATAAGCTGAACAACATTGGCATAGATTGTCAAATAAAGGCATAGTGTAGATGTAATTTCTGACTGATCTTCCTCACTGCCTTATCAGGCCAGTTCACACCTAACATGTCTTCTCCAAGCAGATTAGTTGCAGTGCCATAGGCAAGTTTTCTTTCCCATATCCAGTACAGTGGTTCAAATTTCCACTCACAAATAACTCCCTTTACCCTGTAGATATTTCTAATGACAAATGAATACTTTTTGTAGACATTTTCATCTTCAACAAGTACCTGACCTTCCAAATATAATCCAGAGAGGTAATGAGGAAAGATTCCACATCTGCTTAGGTGCCAAATCTCTACTTCTTAATTATTCAGTTTAATTGAGAAGCCAATTTTTTTTCCAGTGATCCATATAGCGGGTTGATCTAGTTGAGCATAAGAACTCTAGATGTAGGAGCCTGAGGCAAAAGCCATAACAAAAACAGCAAACAAGAGCCTGACCTGCATTGCAGTGAAGACTCCAAGGCAAACTGCATGGACAGAAGTACTCTGCAATTCTTTCTTTTTCTCAGCTAAGCACTACTCTATGCTGCTTCTCCTTCTAGGCACAGAAAGCTAGTATAGGGTTAAAAGTGTTCCAAGGCATGGAAAGATCTTCTGAGTTCCCCCAAAGTCAGTGACAGACACATATTTACTCTGTGAAAAAAGCACATATTATACACCTGATCAGCCAAAGCAACAGCTTAAAGTAACAATGAATTTTGCAAAGTTTCTGTAGAAGATATCTAAAAAGCTTAAAGTTACAGCTTTCTCACAACTTTCCTGAACCTGTATGAATTGCAATCGACATAATCATTACAACTTTGAAAAAAAATGGGAGGATTTTCACAGGCAGGAAGGAAGGCAGGTTTATTTTTGACATGAGAGCTATCTCTCTGCCAAACTTAAAATACCTGCAGGGTAATGCTAGAGAATTTTACAGAAGAGACCTCAAAGCATTAACGAGAGCAAAGTTGCACTTTTTTCCTAGGCTCATTTACTGAAGGACCTGAATTATTTGGCTGAAATATTCTAGATTTCAGTCAGAGGCACAGGAAAGATACGAAACTTTTTGGCTTAAACTTGGTGCTTCAGAAAGGTATAAACAACTAAAATTAGTATTGTACAGTGGGAATGGAGCTGTTTTCACTGATGTTTTCAGTGGTGCATATCGAGTGGTGCTGCTTGCACCATACGTAACAGGAACACAGAGTTCTCACCCTGCTGCTTCTCTTTCCATTATTGCAGTAGGGAAAGTGATCTTTCAGTAGAAACACCAGATGAGTGTAAAAGGTCATCAATGACCCATTCTGTATAATATTCATTTATACTCCACTTAGTGTTCCACTTTAATTAGGAGCTCAGGAAGCAACGGAAATAAGCATCATGTGAGAGCATTCCTAACATTATTCTCTAGGACATCTCCAAAGTAGACCACAATCCTCCCAAAAGTCTGAGAGACAAGGAAAGATCTGGGAAGTTAGAGGTTTGTATCAGGCTTTCCTGTATGCCAGCTGAAGCTAACACGATGTACATGCCACTATGACTCAGCAACACTAAATCTGCAATTTCCTCAGGCTTTGGGCATCTGACATTAGAATGACTCATTGTCCATATGGAGAGTCGAAGAGTCATTTGTACAACTGTACCCGAGTATCTTTAAAAGAATTTAGGGGAATAACTGTAGTTCCAAGGTGTTCTTTTTCTCATAACTTAGTTATTTCAGTAACCTCTCTATGATTGTTTCAACAGTGAGATACAGCTGCTGGTTGTGGCTCCACAACTCTTACAAAACAGTATTGCATCTCTTCTTAGAAGTTCTTACGGCACTATCTTTCCACCAAATCTTTGGTATTTGGCAATACTAAAACAACTAACACACAAATATGTTACTGTAGGGGGTCATCACTGAATTGTGGAGAAAGGGAGCTGAGCCATATCCTACAGGCCTGAGCATTTTACATGCCAAGGAATGAGAAGCAGATCCCACTGCACCCAAAGAACAGCCTACTTTCAGCACCAGAGAAATGCCATGCTTCCTGGGACAACCATGCAGCAGGCTCGAGGACCTCCCACCTCTAGTGAGGAGCTGAAATTAAAAACATGTGCTAAAATGAGCAAATCTCTCCACCCATGCTTTGAAAGGAGGCCACAGCTATCCATTCTCAACCAAGAAGTGCCACACAGAGCACAGATTTATTCCACAGAGGAACCACTATTTGTTACTCTTTCTCCTTCATAAGAGCACCTAAGCTTTAGCACTAATATTAGTGGACTAATATTCCCACAAAAAATAACAGACCCTTATTGTCCAAAAGTCACCTACATCAAGCTTTGACATCAGCGATGTGAAAAACAAGAGGGTTCAAATCTCATGGAGGTCCTAAAACTGTCACATAACAAAAGATTTCAGACACCTTTTCAAACCAATAAAGTAGCTAACTACAAAACTAAAATATGGATATAATATCACTTAGGTTGCAAGTTCTTTTGCTGTCATTTATGATTTCAGTCATACAACTGTGGGACTACAGCTGGTGTGTGACCATCCATTGGGGAATGAAGGCTGAAGAACTGAAGTCTGACACTAGGAGATAAGAAACATCAGATAAATGATTTCCTGGAAACCTTTATTCTGTTCCTTGTGTAATTGTATTTCAATACAGTCTTTAATTATGTAACCATATCCTATTCTTCCCCCTTTTTTTTGCCTCTACTTTTAATGCAGAAAATGAATTCCCATGGAAGTTAAATTAAGGTCTCAGGAGCAACTCTTGGTCGTGGTGATCCCTAGTTTCTGTGCAGCTTGATCTTTCATCCTAAGCTATATTTTTTGCAGGTTTGGTGTTTATTACATGTGAGTTTTTATAAACAGATAACATCAAAGTTAGGTGAATTTTGAGTGTCTTTTACCACAGCTTTGCAGATGGCTAGCAGAGGCACTTTTTGCTTTTTGTGCATCCCAGGCTTGAACAACAACACATGTGAAAAATTTCAGTGGTTCATTGGTCTGTTTCCAGAAGAAAATTGTTTCTACTAAAAACTTAAACGCGATAATTTTTCACATGCGATATTGCATTTGCACTGGAAATGGTGAAGAAAAAAAAATGGGATACAAGCAGCTGAGCTGCAGTTCCCACAAGACATGAAAGTAACTGTCAACATAAAATCCCCATAGTTTTAAACAAAAAACTTTGAGGTTGAAAATTGATGAGGTCAAGCTCACACCCAAAGCATTCAGTATTTCACTGAAAAGCCAATATGCTCTTCAAGGGAACAAAATCAATCCTCATACTAATTCTGATTCCAAGTGGCAGGCTGCATTATGTGGAAATGTTACCAGGCAATGGCAGGACATCAGAGAACAAATAAAACAAAATTCTCTTCTCAGTGTACTTTAACTTCCATATGAATTTTAAGAGAAGAAATTGATTGTAGTTTTGCTTACCTAGACTGCATCAGCTCCTTTCTTTATAGTTAAAACGAACTTTTAGAGGTGGGATGACCTCCCTGAAGAACACTATGTTTCTGTCCCTGCCAGTCCATGTCTTCGAGTATTGGAAATACAATTTTTTTTTTCTTGGCAAAGCAAAAAAATTTGATATTTGCTGTTTATGTTCAATGCCTGTTTAAAAGCATCTTTACCGACACATCACTGATCAAAAAACCTGTAAGCTGTTGTGCATTGTCCTCAGGAAGTTAATTCATTCTGCTGCAGTCTATGGTTAATACAATCCAGGTCTCAGGTTAGCATTTCATTGAACTGTGTGACTCAGCTGTCATGGCTACTTTTATTTTGGTGCGTCCATACCTTCAGCCTGTGCTTCTGGGTTTGCTGCAGCATGTGTTTGGCTGCATTCTGGCAGATGTTCTTCATTTTGGCTTCTCTTTTCGGTCTCATAACTAAGCCTAAAGTGAGAACACAAAAGAAACCAAATACTCCAGGTTTGTGATGAAAAACAAAGCTTTCTTAGATGTCATTAACCTGTGAACCTATTTAATCAGTCAAGGAGATTCAATGCTACCATGGAACATAAGAAATATTTGAGACTTACAAAGTTTTATTATGATACAAACTTTTGGCTGACGGGCTTTTGTATGAAATTCTTTTACAAATATTTAGGAAATCAGATTTTTCAGTGTACAGCCCTGAGAGTTTGTTATGGCTCACACCAGTTAACCTGTGCCTGGAGCTAATAAACAGCTGCAATAGCAAAATTTAAAAGGTAATACTGTAGATTCATATGGGAGTCTTCCTTTCCAAAAGCCCTTCATGCTACTGAAATTCCTTTTTCTCCACTAAAATCAGATGTTTTATCAGAAGTCGTTTGATATAGATTGCCTATACTATCTCATTGCTATATTAGTGTATGGGACAGAGAACCTACTGCACACAAGAGGCACCTCTACTAATCTGTTCAAGAAATGGCAATTAGTCGTGTCTTTTGTTTAACCTAATCAAATCCACTACTGTGTACTGAATATGACTCCTTCAGACAACCTCAGTTGCTCTGTGGCAACATTTCTTGAGAAAAAAATTCTCTCTTTATGGTGTAGTTACAGGGTTATTTTGGTTTTTTTGTGGCTCTCAATTTTATTATTATGAAAATAAATTTGCATGAAAGCAGGATTTTTATTATTTGAGAATTATTCAAAAAGCCACCAGGTTTTTTTGCATTTATGTACAATTGTTATATTTGAAGAGCAATAAAGCACCTGTTAACTATCTACCATAATACTACACCACAATTTTTTGTTCTTTTTCCATTAACATCATAAAGGTATATGTGACATTGCACTACACTGTCATGAAAAATGCTATTGTAACACATATGTTTATGATAATTTTATATGGGAAATAACTGCATGCCAGGAGGTGAACTTTAACACAACTGTTTCTAATAAAACTGAAGAAAAACCAGCAGAGCACAAAAACTTACTGACCTTTGCTGCCTTCAGACAATCATTGTTTCCTGCAGTCCTGCTTTGGAGATTTAATGTCATGTGTAAGTGAACCCAGGGCTCAGGAATAGGGATCCTGCTTGTAGAAGATACCAAAGGAAAAAAAATTATTTTACTAACACACTTGTCCTCATTTTGTTGCACAAGTTGTTCCAGCCATTGCAAAACTGTCACAAAGAAAGAATAATTTTTAGAAATTAATTATCTATGAGAATAAATGATATTGTTAGCTTCTGGTGAACAAAATATTATGAAAATGCCTCCATCTTTTTTGTGCCTAAATAAGCATCAGACGGTTAATAATTTACAGAGGCATAGCACTGTAATCAAAGCTACTGTGCCTTTACTTTGTCATAATCAAGGCTTTGACCCCACTTTTTAGTTTTCTGGAAAAGCTTTTTTTTTATAAATATAGACAGCTATCAAGGATGCAAGAAGTACAGACCACATCATGTATCCTCCCTATGATGTTTCCTATCCCTCAATACCAGCAAAACTTTATCACCTTACAAAAGCTCCAATTATTTGTGCTTGAAATCCCCATGTAAAATGGATCATACATCACAAAACAGTGTCTTCTTTACATTGATCAGTACATTCTCTTACCTATAAAGCAAATATTTCATCATTCATGCTCTTACCCTTTTCTTTACTAAAGAAGGATTTCCATGTAAAGAATTTTCACATGATTTAAAGTATATTTGGGACTTTTCAAACAATTCCTCAAAAGCTTGCCAAACTCCATGACACTGAGCCACGTTCCAGGGGTATCAAAGAGGATCTTCTAGTTAGTTCCTTCTTCCCCACAGGAATGCATAGATGTACTTTGCTTCTAAGTAATTGAAAAACTAAATAACTAAAATCATTTTTGAAAAAATCTACAACTTCTTCTTGTATTGGCCTTCTGAAATTCACCTGCCTAACAATTCTGCCCTTCAATTTTGAAGAGAGAAGATAAAATTAGTGCAGAAAAATAGTTCTTTTTTAAGAAAAAAACCCCCTCAAAACCCAAACATATTTAGTTCTATGGGAAGGTGAAGATTTTGGAGCACTGAAATATCTGTTTCTAAATGTTTTATTGTCATATAAATTAATCTTCTTGGCCTATCTCTGGTCAATGTACCTTCTTTAGAAAATCTTCTGCTGTTGGTGGTTTGCAAAGGTAATTTGTCTACCAAGTTTGCAGATCATGGCCAAGTCATCAAGTGGTGCTTTCCAGCTGATTAAGCTGTGGGACACTTTCCAGGGAGCAGGTCTGAAAGTGCATGCTGACCCTATCTAAATCGTTAGCCAGCTGAAACCTGGGAACACCTCAGCTCCCTGCAGCCTCCACCTGAAGGCAACCTGGGCACCTGGTCCAGAATGTGGTCCCTCACCACATCAGCAGCACCCCAGCCTTTGCTGTGGGTCCTCACAGGAAATGCTTCTTCCCCCTTGATCAGACACAGCTGAAGCCTATGCACATATATGAAGGAGGAATTTTGTTAAAACAGCTTTTCATTACAAACACAAGTTCTGCAAAATCTGGAAGTTTGATTGAAAAATTATTTTTTAATGAAAAACACTGAAACATGACAATACCCTTTATCATGGTCACAAAGGTTTGCTACATAATGAATTCTAATTACGTCTTCAGGAGCCTTGTGATCTAGAAGCTGTTATTCTCCTTTGTCTTCTATGAAGCTTCCTGGACAGATGACATTTCCCATGATTTACTGCAAAACATACTTTACTATAGTGAAGAATGGCATTTCTTTATAAGAACACAGATTTCATCTGAGCTTGATGAAATGAGGTTTTAATTCTATTCCCCCCCTTCAAAGAATTCAGAACCCAGGAGCCACAGAAAGCCAACAGAATATTTTGACCTGAGGTTGAGGTCCAGAGATTAAGAATAGCGATGATGGGCAAAGACCACTTGCTGTTTTTACTGCTTAGGAAGATTAACACAGAGAATGTTAAGATCTATTAAAATGCATTAAATCTGGGCAGGTTGGATAGATGGGCTGAGACCAACAGTATGAAGTTCAATAAGACCAAGTGCCAGGTACTACACTTTGGCTAAAACAACCCCAGGCAGTGCTACAGGCTGGGGACAAAGCGGCTGGAAAGGGGCCCAGCAGACAAAAGCCCTGGGGGTGTTGGGCAACAGCGGCTGAACACGAGCCAGCTGTGCCCAGGTGGACAAGAAGCCCAATGACACCCTGGCCTGTATCAGCAATAGCGTGGCCAGCAGGTCCAGAGAAGAGATTGTCCCTCTGTGCTCAGCACTGGTGAGGCCACACCTCCAGTGCTGTGTGCAGTTCTGGGTCTCTTGCTGCAAGAAAAGACACTGAGGGGCTGGAGAGTGTCCAGAGAAGGACCATGGAGCTGGGGAAGGGTCTTGAGGGTAAGTCCTATGAGGAGCAGCTGAAGGAGCTGGGGGTGTTTAAACTGGAGGAGGCTCAGGGTATAGCTCTCTACCACTTCCTGAAAGGAGGTTGTAGCCAGGTGAGGGTCAGCCTCTTCTCTTAGGCAACCAGTGATAGGACAAGAGGAAATGGCCTCAAGTTCCATTAGGGGCTACTCAGGCTGAACATAAGGAAGAATTACTTCACAGAAGGGGGTGTTAAACAATGGAATGGGCTGCCCAGGGAGGTGGTGGAGTCACCATCCCTGGAGGTGTTCACGAAATGACTGGACATGGTACTTAGTGCCATAGCCTAAATGGACAAGGTGGTGTTTGGTCAACGGTTGCCATGATCTTGGAGGTCTTTTCCAACCTAATTCTTGTGAAATGCAACTCCTTTCACTCTTTAGTGAAACTACTGTTAGTTCAGTAATCTTCACTTATCTTCTTAATGGATGACTCGCATCCATGTCTGGATTTCCACATATTTCAGCTTGACTCATCACTGTTTAAGTTGGAATTGCTCAGTCTCACAGTTTTTACAGCTACACTGTTAGTCTTTGCTTCTTCACATTAATAGCTTTGCCATGGACTCATGTCTACCCCCTCAGTACCTTTCCAGCATCTGTGGGCAAAAGCCAACGTTTTCTGTCTGAGGCAGACTGGAAGACTTAATGCCCCCTCCATGAAAGAGGAATCTGTGCTCCTCAGAAAAACCAGTCACAGCTTTATCACTACTTGCTGCTGAGCTTATGCTACAGCTGATCTAAAAAAGCCTTGGAAGGTGCTTGAGAATTAGAGCTGCTGGCAAGGCAAAGAAGTGGCAGTCACTCCCCGCCGCCTCCAAGAATTCACATTCTGCAAGGGGGATTTTCCTCTCATTTAAGCCTGAAAACATTCCTGAGAGGAACAGTTTGTCCTCAAGTTGGCATAATGTTGCATTAAACATTTGCCACTTACTGTTCTGCAAGCTGTTAAGCTTCCTGTGAAAGCAGTAAGATACCACAGAAGCACTCTTTTGTAAACAGAGTCCTACATCATTTTATTGAAGCACTGTGGCAATACTTATCTGGGAACAAAACAAGGGGAAGTTGCATCACTCTGTGGGCTGCAAATGAGGCAAGGGGAATTATTAGCCTAAATTAACACAGAAAAACAAATTATATTCAGCCAGGAAGTGTTTTACAAGGAAGAGCATGTATTAAGGAAATATACAACTTTAATGCTAAGCATAAGAGATAGGATATATAGATTAAAAGAGAGGAAGGGTGTAATTTGAGCTTAGTCCTGACTTGCAGTTACAATGCAAAATAAAAAGAATACCAATGAAAATTTCAATACACTCTGGAAAAGGCATAGAAATAAAGGAGAAAAACTAACTAAAAAGATTCTGGAGAACATTCCAAGTGAGCAAGAAGTCCCTTATTTTCTAACTGTACAAGGACACAGCATCATACTTGGCAACACAGGCCCCTTGCTTTCCTAAGGCTATCCTTACTCAGTAAACTGTAGAACTTATTGAGAGTCTTGAAATATAACCCTAACTGCTATGTGCTTCACAAGCCCCCTACTGCTAACAATCCAATTACAACACAAAAATTAACTGATAAACGCAGATGAACATCATCCAGTGAATCCATGTGGTACTTTCTAGCTTAGCATCTCCATAAAAATGGGAAAACATGCTGAAACTTTCTTATTCCCCATGACAGACATTGGTTGAAAAATACCTGCATCCTAACCACTGTAAATGCATTTCTTGCAGGTTTCTGTTTGTCAGAGTGGATCTCAGTAAATATAGCACAATGAGAATCCTGTGCTTGTCTGTATCTCTGCAAAAAGGGATCAAGCTGAACCTGCTCAAGACATGGCAATTAAACAATGTAATAAACAGTTAATGTGCCGCACTATTTTACAGAAGATTAAACATGCCCAGAACTTCTTTCATACTGGAACTGGCTAGACCAATATGTCCAGAATGTCAGCACTAATGACCACTCTTTGTCTCCAAAGCATCACAGACAGCTTTCAAACTGCCTAGAGGGAAGAGTATCTGTTCCGTACTAACTCCCAAGTAGTGCCCAAGAACTGCTAGGAGGAATCTGAGCTGATCCAGCCCAAACCAGGGACAAGGTTAATGATCTAGCACTACAGATGACTGAGTTTATTACTCTGGAAGATTTAGAGTACGAGACACCTCCCATGGCACTAACCTCAAGGAAGTCATGAGCAAGAATTAATCAGAAAACAATGGTGCTTTCAAGGATTTACTGCAAAAGTACATTACTTGGACTGGACCCCTGTATGTGCCAGAGGCCAAAACCAGATCAATACTCCAAAAAGCAACCTCCTAAAGGAACTCTTGTTCAGCAGAACACCGCTTGGAAGGGCAAACTCAGGACTGAAAGCTCAGAAACTATCTTCTTTTGTCTGTTTCTACAGCAAGACAGTTGAGTGCTGCAGTGGGGAAGGCTGAGGAGGAAGACAAGGGCATCCCTATTTACAGACAAGATTGCAAGAGAAGTGCCTGACATACATAAGCAATTTGTTCTCTTGTTTGTGTAAGCAATCCAGCTAGACCACAAATACCATCCTGAGCGCTCAGGTGAAAAGTACTTGCAAGTCATTGTTCTGAGAAAATGCTCTGAAAAGCAGAGCCCAAGGCTGTGGCATCAATTGCAGACCTTTGTATACCATGACTGGATGGTGGTGAGTCACGGCATGCATAAACCAGCAGCATTTGAGAAGCCCTTCATAACTAGGTCCAGTAAAATTTATTGCCCTTAATTTGCAATTAACTCAGCTTAAATTGACATAATTGGGAGAATCTGACTCACAGCCTTTTTATAAGTGTATTTTTAAATCTCATTTATAAGATAAATGCATCTTCTGTTTCTGAAATGACATAAGTATTACTTTTTTTTTTTTTTAATGAAGCTATGCTTCATTTCACCCAGTAAAAGACACAAACCCTAGTTTGTTAGTACTTGGTCTGTGTCTAGCTGAGAAATGAATCAATACCCTTAAATCCAGCCCTAAATGAACTTTTGTCCAAAGTTGCGTCTTAGAGCAAAACTGAGGATTTACATCACCATGCTGACTCAGATCCTGCCTGGAGCCACAACTGGGTTTATGTTGCTGCCAGAGACACCAGAGTCTTTCTCTGGCCCCCTTTCTCCTTCTTTTTTCATAGAAAACCACCAACTCTAATTCTAATCTGGACTGCAGAGCAACTTCTCCTATGTCAAGGGAGCTGGCCTGGGGTGGATGTGGATGGGGCTGCACCAGGCAGCAGAGGCAGGAGCAGGCACCAGCACAGCAGCATAAGGAGGTGTCGCTAGGCAACGAAGGTAACCATGGATACCTGCATCCCCAGCGGCCCGCGGGCTTCTGAGATTAGTCATTCGTCTGGGAAAACACTTTAAAAAAATAAATAAAAATTAATGCGTTACAATGCAACACTGTCTCTCCATAAATATTGTTGTAATGACGAGATTCAGTTTAATAGAGCTTACTTTACTGGGACCTGGTGTTTGTTCCACCTCAAGACTTGGAGAGCTCTAGGTCATAGAATCACAGAATCACAGAACAGTTGGGATTGGAAGAGACCCTAAAGGTCGTCTAGTTCCATGTCCCCTGCCACGGGCATGGACAACTTCCACTGGATCAGGCTACTCAAAGCCCCATCCAGCCTGGCTTTGGACTCTTTCAGGGATGGGGCATGGTCACTCACTTTCAAACATTTTGGGCTGAAGCATTAGTGACAGAACCAGATCTCTGGCCAAGGGTCACATGTTTTTAAATCCTTTATTAGGGAAATACCCCGAAGGTTTAAACGCTACAAGAAAAGCAGCAGAGCTCCTTTACATATAAATTGCCCAGTGAGATTGACTGTCCCTTCCCTAGAAGGCTGGCATCTGTGTTTGGTTGGTAGGTATGATTGCTTGCTGATTAATATAAAAGTTGACAGTAATCATGCACCTACCACTAATGCTCTCCCATCTTTCACATGCTGGAGGTTTCCAATTAGCAAGGGCAGCTCAGAAAGAGCAGCATCCTGGAGGCCACAGCAGCAGGACAAAGAGCAGCCAAGGTCACCAACCACCTTCTTTTCAGCTCTTGCAGGAATGTGATTGTGTAAATGCACATGATTTTAGCAAAGCCAGAAAACCTCCAAAATCCTTGGCAGACTGTGGCCACTACACCCCGGGCAAAATTCCCTACCAGTTCCAAGCCTGGGAACCCATTAAACCCTATGCTTATGTGCCTCATTGCACACATCACCTGCAATACTGGTATTAGCAGTCGCTTTCCTACCACTTCTTTCACCTAATTCTGAATACTTGAGTCAATAAAATCAATCTGTAGTTAGCATAGGCCTTCACAGGAGCATGGATTTGTCCTTGCACAAGGGGTGTACTCCAAGTGATTATCTCAGTCATTCCTGATAGGGTCTTGTAAACAACTTATTGATTCCTGGATGTTTGAGGGATGTTGATTGAAATTAGAGTTTACAGCAACAGCTCAACTTACCTCATCAGAAGAAATTGTAAAAACATATAAAGGAGATCAGCTGCTTAATAAAAAGTAATCTTTCTTATCATCTGTGATATGCTGGCTATTTTAAATATGAATGTAAAGGAATAGGCAAACTAAACAATGATAATACACATGCTATATATATTACCTATATTGCCTTAATTAGTTTACTTTGTTTACCATTGGAATGAGACAGGCCCTGTGACTTACTTTAATCTCCTTATTCAACTTCTTTATTAAAATCATGCTTTTCAGCTGTGATCACTAAGCCAAATAGTACACAGTGTGAGCAAAAAGCTTATGAAAATCTGTATAAACTATTTTGATCAGTCTTAACCAAAAGTTGAATTTGGCTTCAAACAATGAACCTTTTTTTCTATGAAGCCTTTTAGGAAATCCCACTGCAAAAATTCTTAAGCTTAAATGGTAGCTACTGAGGATACCATTTGCTTGCTGGAAACATTTAGAAAATTTGATTTACTGTGCATTGTAGAAAAACAGAGAAAGGAGAAAAAAAATTTTTTACTCAGTTGTATATTTGCAATACTGACACAGTCATAAACTACAGTTCGACCAATCTTGTGGTTCATCTTCAGTGATGTTGACTTTCTTGAACTAAAGCATTTGTAAGTAGCTCCATAATTTAATAGATTTTTCTTCATGAAGCCTAAATGTATATGCACATATATATGCACAGTGCCCTTGCACTCTCACATGTACTTGCACAGTTAGCAGAGATTCTGATTCAGCAATCAGGAAAAGGCTTTTCCTCAATCAGAGATGTGAAGAAGGAACAAAGTGGTTGAAGCCTCAGAAATGGGGGCTTTCATTGTAAATGATGCATCTTGGAGAAAGAACAGTTTTAGACTAGATAATTAGGATTAATAGATTTTATACTAAGGTAACAGCCATCTAAAAACAATCCAAAAAAAGACTGGAACAAGACACACTAAAATGGATGCATATTATCAAAACCTATTTGATTTAGTAGCTACAAATCTAATCACAAATTTATTTTCACATGACTGCCCAGACTTTCTACTTTAGCCTGGCTCAGAAATGCCTTGGCCTTTCTCATTGTGTTACTGAGTTTCTTCTCCAAACCCAGTCAAAAGCAGAGTCACATCAGACTGTAAAAAATAAAGGAATAAATTATTTACTAAGTAAAAAAATTCTATTCCCAAACATTGAAGCTTATTGTTTCCCTTATAAATCTGTGCCTGGAACTTGTTTGATTTTGGCTAGACAAGGCACAGGAAACACTGCTTTTCACAAACGTGCTGCCCAAATGAAGTTTTTCATTCCAAGCTTCAGGCTCCTTTTTCACACACATTCTAATAGAGTATACTTTCCTGGTATTAACAGACTTCCTCTCCTCTAACTGTTCATTTATTTGCATGAATCTTGGGGCTTAATTATCTTTGAAATGTCGACTACTTTGTCAAAAGTAGTAGAAATCAGACAGAACTTTTCAGTTATTAGGGAGGATTCAAAAAAAACACCACTTATGCAGAATTACTTCAGCACATGCACTTGTATAAACCTCATTTCTTACTGACAGACAAAAAACCCAAACCTAAAAAAAAAAAATTAATTAGAATTATGAATTCCAAGATTGTTTAACTGCATTAATCTGAAGGCTGCTACATAAGACTGCACTGTCTGCACTGTAAAAGATGCAGATCTGTACTTAAAATGCAAGGATTTCTGGACCTTACAACCCGGACCTGCCCATATGTCCTGGGTTGTAAAGCAAGACGTGACCAAAAGCATGTATTCTATTGCCATCTCCATTAACTGCTGAAACCAGGTGGGGCAGTATTCCCTCTGGGTTATCTTCTGTTAATGGGCCCATCAGTGCCCTGCCCATGACTCACAGATAACGCACACCTGGACTATCTCCTGTTAATGGGCACATCAGTGGCTTATCTCAGAATTCATCATCCCATTGCAAGACATTCCACCCAGAGGGAGGGACCAGGTAGTTCATCCTGGATATAAATTGGGATTGTGAAAACCATAGGCAGCCTTCTCTCACTGGATATCCAGAGGATGAGTGCTACACATCTACCGCTGAATCTTCCAAGGAAGACCAGACCTTTCTACAGGATCACTGCTTCAACAGAACCACATCCATAACTTCAGGAGGACTGCAGCCACCATCTTACCGGACTGCCACTGCTGCCCTGACTATCAGGGTGTCAGGTCGTATCTGACTCTGTCAATTTAAACCAGAATTTCTCCTGCCTTGTTTTTATACACATATGTGTATATATATATATGTATATGTAAAGAACTGTTATTCCTGTTTCCCATATTTTTGCCTGAAAGCCCCTTAATTTCAAAATTATAATAATTCAGAGGGAAGAGGGGAGTTGCATCTTCCATTCCAAAGGGAGGCTCCTGCCTTCCTTAGCAGATACCTGTCTTTCAAACTAAGACACCATAGGAATTTACAAAATTTTTATTTAAATCTAGCTTTGACTTCTTTCTGTCATTATCACCTGGGAAGGTTTTGAAGACTTGGTTCAGATGCCCTTGTGACAGCTATTAATCTCTTCATATCTAAACTATCTCTTAAAGGATGGAAAGCTTCTGTCTCCCATCTTCTCTTCATTATCTATTCACAGAAGTGTTGGAGTTGGTTCTGAATGCTAAGGAGGCGCACCTCTTAACTTGCTAATGAGGACAAACACAACATCAGTACAACTGTGACTAGCTTTAGAAGAATTTTCTGAGGTGATAAAACTGGTTCTTTACACAAAAAGGTGTTGAATTTTCTCACAGGGGAAAAGGGTGTATATGTTTCTTGTAAATCTCCTCAACATTTATTTTTGAACACAGCGTTGGAGCATAGAGTTCATACAATGTGATACAAGGTGAGCGCTTTTACATTTCAAACTGCATTAAATGGATTGTATTTCACCCCTGCTGAGCTTGTGGCTGAGCACAAAACAGATTTCTCCCCAGGAGAATGCCTGGAATTGTCTGTTTTTCTTAATAATTTATTTCACTACTTAATGTCTTTCAATTTAATAGGCCAGTATCTGTAATAAACTGCATTATTAACATCTGTTTTCACAACATTTTCCCCATGGGCTTCAATGAAGCCCAACAGTGTGGTACATAGTTTGTGAAATACAACAGTTCATGGACAAATTCAAGCACACTAGAGACAGAGTGACCAAAATAGATCCTATCCACCTATAATCTGGATTTTGGGGCTGAATGTGCCTGGACCAGAAATTACCTCTCATGCTGCTGAGATTCCTTCACTTGCGAGCTGCTGGACACAAACAGCACCCTCAGGCCTTGTCTATACCAAGTTTGTCCACATTTGGTGCCTTACAGTGTGCAGTAGCCTGAGAGGGCAAACATGAGGGCACATAAAAAGGCCTGCAGCCTTTTTTAGACACTGTTTTCCTAGTTCCTGATCTGAGCTCTGCAATACCCATTTAAGAGATATGGGATAAAAAGCACAGACAGTATTGGGAATACATATTTCCTCATTTTACATGAGTTTTTCTCTTCCTGGGTCCATGAATTTGTTGCAGTCTTTTCAGCACAGTGGTGCAACTTAATCTGCACTGTGGATTTTCTGGCAGCCTGGTGCTTCTCCAGACTCTGATACAAGGAAGATGTGGTTTCAGCATCTCCCAGAATACAGGTGATGGCCAAGGTCTTGCATTTCTTGGGCAAGTGCTCAAATTCCCTAGCTGTTGAACAAATGCAGGGATTTCTTCAAATGTAACTCAGGGCTGGGAAACTCCAAGGTGATGTACCTGCCTGCAGTGAGTTCCCCCCATGACAGAGTTTCAGCTACTGAACAAAGTGTAGGGTAGATGACCAGGATGTGCTTAGTGTCCATCTTGCTGAAAACAGTTTTTAGATCTTAGGAAACCTCTAACTTTTCTTCAGAGGTAAAAAACAATTCTGGCTCACCTAAGAAACACAATGGAAAATTGCCAGAGCTTGGGTCCTCAGTGATGGGCCTGTGTCCTAGGTTACAATTTAAGACATGCCCATGAGTATGTATTCCATCACCATCTTCATGAGCTGTTGAAACCAGGTGGGGCAGTGCTCCCTGCCTCCTCCCTCTGGACTATCTCCTGTTAATGGACCCATCAGTGCCTTTCCATGACTCACCATCCCACTGTGAGATGCTCCACCCAGAGAGAGGACCCAAGCATTCCATCCTGGATATAATCTAAGATTTCAAACACCACAGGAGCCTTTTCCACTGGGATTCCCAGAGGACAGGAGCTACATAGCTACCACTGGACTTTCCGAAGAAGGCCAGACCCTTTTCCAGGATCACTGCCTCAGCAGAACCACATCCATCACTTCAGGAGGACTGCAGCCACCATCTTATCAGACTGCCACCGCTACCCTGACTATCAGGGTGTCAGGTCATATCTGACTATGTCAATTCAAACCAGTGTTTTAGTAAAGAACTGTTATTCCTATTCCCCACATCTTTGCCGGAAAGCCCCTTGATTCCAAAATTATAATAATTTGGAGGGAAGGCGGTTGCATCTTTCATTCCAAGGGAGGTTCCTGTCTTCCTTAGCAGACACCTGTCTTTCAAACCAAGAGAGCCTGCTATAGTGGCAAAGCAACAACCTCCCATCTAGGATATTTAGAAATGCTATGGTGCAGCAACAAATCAAATTTACTGTCCACTGTAAAATATTCTAAAACCTCAAACAATTCTCAATTATACTGCACAAAAAAAACTTTGAAAAAATTTGTCTGCTTTGTTGATTGATTAGAGTTTTGTAGCTTTTTTTTTTTTGAGGCTTAACTTGTGTAGGTTGCTGACCTTGGCAGGAATGTGAATGGCATCTTGTAGGAGTGCCATCTGACTTACTTAGCTCTGATCTTTTCTTTCTATGTGAAATGCCAAACAAACCCAACAACTAAATCAAAGATTGACCCTTATGAGAATTCATTGCATGAGGGTTAGCTAACTTTCCAAAATTCTTTTTGTCTGTGTAATTCATTTTCAACTTCTATATTCACTAAAATTCATTTCAACTTCTATATTCACTAAAAATAATACTACTGCATCATCACAAATATTACCTGCCATGGTAGCAGATGCTATCTTTGACATCTGTAGGGCTGCAAACTATATTGTTATATGATACCTTCTATCAACATAAATGTTAATGTAACTTAACAGAAGGAAGGATTTTTAAGAAATCATAGAATCTTAGAATCATATAATCATTAAAGTTGGAAAAGACCTCCAAGATCATCAAGTCTGACCTTTGGCCAAACACCACCTTGTCAACTAAACCATAGCACTAAGTGCCATGCCCGCTTATTTCTTGAACACCCCATGGGATGGTGTCCACCTCCCTGGGCAGCCTGTTCCAACGTTTGTGATCATCCTCAGTAAAGAAATTCTTCCTGATGGACAACCCAAATTCCCCGGGCACAGCTTAAGGCTGACCTTTTTTTCTCTTGTCCTGTCACTGGTTGCCTGGGAGAACAGGCTGACCCCCACGTGGCTACAGCCTCCCTTCAGGCAGTTGTAGAGAACAGAAAGGTTGCCCCTGAGCCTCCTCTGCCCAAGGCTAAACATCCCCAGCTCCCTCAGATGCTCCTCATAGGACTTGTGCTCCATTGTCCTTCTCTGGACACTCTCCAGCCCCTCAGTGTCTTTCTTGCAGTGCACATAGCACTCAAGGTGTGGCCTCACCAGCGCTGGTGCCAAACACAGGGGGACAATCTCTTCCCTGGTCCTGCTGGCCACACTATTGCTGATACAGGCCTTCTTGGCCACCTGGGCACATGCTGGCTCATGTTCAGCTATGGTCGCCCAGCATCCCCAGGGCTTTTCTGCTGGGCAGCTTTCCAGCCACTCTGTCCCCAGCCTGTAGTACTGGGGTTGTTGTGACACAAGTGCAGGACCCAGCACTTGGTCTTATTGAACCTCATATTGTTGGTCTTGGTACATTGACCCAGTCAATCCAGATGCTACTGCAGATGACAAATCAGATTAAATTTTCATTAGTCAAATGTATGGAAGATTTGATATCTGTCCTGATATTTTATTCTTTATAAACACGAGTGGAACACAATAGAGACAACAAATAGTCTACTTTTGCATATTAAAGCATCAGATATGTATTTACACATATCAAGTATTCATATACACGTAACAAAACAGGAGGTTAAAATATTCTTTCCCCATCTGGCTGTCTTAAATTAGGAGTCAGGCTCATACATTTCACCAGAGATGGGATATTGAGAAATCCCATGGATTGGGTTCCCATGAATGGAGGATGAGCAATTGGCAGTTGAAATTTACTTATATCAAATTGCAAGATAACTATTGTTCAATATTCTTTTTTGATGTAGCTTATTTTCTGCTTGACACATCTGTTAAGCTGTAAATTCAGAACTGTTCTTGGCAAGAGTCTGAAAGCACAGATTACTCATCACCGCCTAATTTGCTATTGATCACAGGAAAGTATATTTATATTCCAGTATATTTACATCACATCTGAAACATATATACTGTAGTTTAGGTCCCAAAGTACATGACAGTGAAAAGGTAGCATTACAAATCTAATGAATTAGACAGCTGTGGTCTTTTGTTAGATGGCTGAAAACACTGGCAGTCCCAGGCTGGTCATCTGTCTATCTGTCTGTCTGTCTGTAGGAGGCTGTGGTGAAACCTGTGAGCGATCCTCAGTTGACTTCAGGCAAAGGCGTTTGGGCTGGTATCACCTCTATCACAGGCTATCTTGTCAGTCTTACCTGAAAGTTGATTAGAAATTGAAAGCACAAATGTTTTGGCAGCCAGGTCATAAAGAACTAGATGGCACATTTGGGGCCATTAATAGCTTCAGCTCAGAGAGGTTCAGAAAAGACATTTTCCTGCAGCCTGACTAATGCCTTTCATGCAATTTATGTTCCTCATTTCAGCAGGCAAAAGATTTGTATCGGAATGTGTTTTGAGTACCTTTCTGAGGTCAATAAATAAAATCTTTTTTTTTTTCTTTTCTTTGTTAAACAATCATCTCCCTTTCCTGTAAGTTTTCTAAATATTTTTTCTTGGTTTTTTAAAGCAAATAGGACCATATGTGGTCATATTCATGGGCTGTGACAGTATATGGTACAAGGAACTTCCCTTCCAGGAATTACATAGTGGTGCAAAGTCGGGGTATTTCTTTCTAAGTCACCTGCACACACATGACCCCATCAGGCATGGTGCACTTCAGGGTTTATGGCAGAACAAAGCAGCCAGAGTTACTGACACAGAAACAGATTAGCAAAAAAGCAAAACAGGGCTGAAGAAACATCACTGTTTCTGGTGGTCAGAGAAATTACTTTAGAGCAGCTTTCCTCTTCATCCAGGCCTGAATATTGAATTGCTTATAAATGCTTCTGCCATAGCCACATCCCTAGACAGCATTCACTGAGCTCTGCACAATACTACTCGACTCATTTAATTACAGGTTTTTTTACTTTTTTCCTTTCAGATGAAAAAAATTTTTTTTTTCATCTAATGTTTCAACATGACAGTATTAGGTTATCCAAAGCAAAGAATTAGTCAATAAATAGTGGCATTCAAACATTCTGTGAACAAAACATGCCAACTCTTTTTTCTTATTTTTTTAAAACGATCAGAAGACTATAATCTCTGCAAGGCTGCTTTTTTTTAATTTTGCAATTCTGTCAAAAATTTCCCCTTGAAATTACCAATTCTAGCTACAAACAGAGATGAAACCTGTGCTCAGGCACACTGAGACACAGCCAACAGCCCGGGGTGGCCCCAGCACAGGGAGCACCCCACCAGCAGGACACAGCCCCGTGGGAGCTGGAGCAGGGCTGCTCCACAGCCATAGCCAAGCACGGGATGTGCCCGGCCCAGGGCCACCCAGGGCGCTCAGCCAACAGGCTCAGAGAGGCATCTCAGGGGTCCATCCAGGATACCAGCCAGCTACAGCAGAGGTCTAAGGTCCCTCCTGGAGACAGGCACACCTACATCACAGCCCAGGCTTCGGGAGAGAAATAAAGGGCTGGGATCCCTGGGGAAAAGGGTGAGGGTCCCAGGGAAAGCTCATCAGAGCCATTAAAGTCCAGTCATGCCCTCAGGGCCCTGAAATGTCTCACCACGAAGAAGCAGCAACACTTACTACAAGTCTTTCTTTATTGCAACTTTCCTACAAGCAAAAAAAGTTCAGTCCAAGGGCTATACCAGTATCAGTGGTATCAAAAACAATTCTTACAAGTCTGACAGTAGAAAGTTTTATCTGATATTACAATTCATCTATCTTGAAAACCTTCTAAATGACCATTCTATATCTTAGAATATATATTTCAACACTGGACATAATTTCTTACCTTGACATGTATTAAACTGTTATTATCTATCCCTTATAGGTGTTTCAGTTAAGCTCTATGCTGCTAGTGCTGTACAAGGATAAAATAGAAAGCCATTCTTTACCTCAGCAGAAGTTAGTTTCTGCCCACAGTAAACATAGCACAAAGCACTATAATAAATACAGTATAATAAATACATTAAGTTGTAGGGAAAAATGGAAAAGGAATAACAAAAGAACTCAGATTGTATATTAAAGAAGGCAGCAAAATGAACCTGCATAATTTTGGTTTAATTCTTCAGTTGAAAATCATACCTAATTATCAGAAACCCCCTTTTGATGTTTATCTTCAGTGATACTTCTGGAACACTGTTTCAGCTTAGTGTAAAATTCAACTCACACAATTATTGGTTTATTTCTTTTCCTTCAAACATTTTATAGTAATAAGAATTCCTGGCACTGCATTTAAAACAAAACTATTTTCTTGATTGCTCTAGGATCTGACCTGGCACTACTCAATGTTCCCTCTGCTTACTGGCTAAGGCAGTGTTTTGCAATAATGGAAAATGTATACAGGTCTGCTGTTTCTGAAGAGAAGCAGCCAAGGAATGTGAGTTGTACAGCAGATACTCTGCTCTTTTGAGATGAACTGGGAACACAGATAGCCATGAGATATTCTCAAATTCTACAGATCTGTGAATTTGGGGGAGGAAATATATATTAACCTTTAACATTTACAGAAGATAAACATTAATGTCCACCTTAAGCATCTGATCACCACAGTATCTATTCTGCTACATACCCTGAATTTGTAAATAGCCTATAGAAAAAGGTAGCAATAGAGAAAATGGAATCACCACCAATCCCAATGTACATCCTAAAAAGAAGTGTTCTAAAGTCAGCCAAAAGGAGCCACTTGGTTTTTTTTTAAAAGCCAGTCTGGTCTCTCTTTTGGAGATTTGATTCTTTTCCTAAACTAGCAGTTGAGTTCATCTATCCCCAGACATCAAAAGCTAACACTTATCCATGGACGGCTTGTTTTTAAAGCCACATTTTTAAGAACTAGGCAGTGAGGCTTATATTTAAAACAAATGAAAACTGAGGACACAAAGCTATACTTTAATTTTTATGCATGAACATCAATTTGATGCCACATTTCTTTTAGCAAGGTGGAGGTGCAACCTCAGCACCCTCCACTACTCGAGGATATTTAAGCTCGAATAATTTTGGATTGTACCTTAAGCACGAAACAAGGGACTAACTTGATTAAAAGGGTTCTTGCCAGCATTTTTGCTCTAGCTGTCACTGTATACAGAAGAACATAGTCATTTGGCCACAAAACACAAATGAATGAGGGAATATGACAAAGTAGGCATAAACACACTTTTGGGCAAACAAGAGAGCAACCAGAGCTCTAAGCACTGATACTTTTCCAGAGGTGTTTTACATATATTACCCCTGATGCTCTAATATCAACATTCATCACAGAAACACTTCAAAATTCAGGTCACTCTTCTCCCAGTGCACAACCTAATTATTACCCTATGGGGTCAAGATCTCTATTGTCTTCAAGTCTTCACAGCCCAGTGAAATGGTCTGCTTTCATTCTCCAAATGCTTTATTTCCAGAAAAGGCACGAGCAGAGTAATTTGTTGCTCATACCACTGTCCACAGTGGGCTGAAAGCAGACTGCAGCAGAACAGGCAGAAATTATCCTTTCCTGGGATTTGCACATCTTTTAGACATAGTATAGCATCAGCCCTACAATAACTTAAAAGATAACAATTATTTATAAAGAATATAAATAAAATAGTTAATAATTTCCTGAAATTTGAAATGGAAAAATTCTGACTATTTCTGTTGGGACCTTTACTTACTTTATGTTCTTGTGCTGCTATATGTGTTGGCCTTAATCCCACAAATCATTCACAGGCTAAGTGGGTCTGATCTAACCATAGCATCTGTACCTGACTGAAGGGCAGGGAGCTTACAGCACTGCTCCTCACACCAGGAGGAAAATTCCAGGCAAAAGCAAGGCTTTTGTATCCTTAATACCTTAGGCTCTATTATAGTTACTTTTGGCAGGAGGAGGATAAAGTATAGTTTAAATCTTGGGATTTACTGGTCCCAGAAATAAATATAGGAGGTCAAAGGCGCAGCTCTGCAGAGTCCAGGCCAGCACAGTCATGGATGTCAGATGATAATGAAGAAATCAGGTATCCTTAAAGTCAGCTTGTATCCTCCAAAAATATCAGTAAAAAGTACAAGGGCAAAAGTTACTCAGTTTTAGATTCAAACTACTGCAGACTGAACTGCTGAGCAGCTTGTGCATGTAATTGGGTTAGAAAATATTCCACTGTACAAACTTCTGGAATTCTGTATGCTTTTCTGAGAGAACAATAAATGTGAATACTTACAGGTCTCCAACATTTTTTACTGGTGTGAACCAAGCATACTGTTTTTCCCTGTTTTGCTCCTGAATGCAATATACACACCTACATGCTGCCTGTCCAAACCATGGTCAAGGCAGCCTGGCAGCCTGTGCTACAAGAGAGGCAAACAAAACTCCATGGTGCATGTCTTAAATTAATATGGCTTGTCTCAAGGGAAGAATGAATTGTGGCTGAGCTTTTTTATATCAGCTAATCCTTTCAGAAACTGCATTGAAAGTCAAGAAATGAAACTGAATTATTATAATTATTGTATAGTTTTTCTCAAAGAAATAGCTCTTCCTTGTAATCATCATGCAAACAACAATACAAGGGATTGCTGCAAGGTAGAACAATAACTTCTTTCAATAGGAGGTTCTTCTGGCTTTTGAAATGTGGGATTTTACATATGAACTCAAAATCTGAACCTGACATATCACAAGTTTTCAGCAAATTATGCCAGTGCTTCTTTATCCTCTTAATAACTTTTTTCATCTTATTTATTTACTGTCATTTCAGGGAGAGCCATATGTACCTGCAGTATTTATTAAAATGAAATCTATAGTTTCTCCCCAGTTTGTGTTGCTCTTCACACATATGCAAAGGACTACAGATTGATAAATCAAAAAAAGTTGTGAATAATAAAGTTTAATAAATTTTTTTGTGAATTATGATTCAATTAAAGTTTTACTGAAAGTTTAAAATTAAGTCTTCCCCTTTCACTTTACTCTTCATAAGCAAGTATGTCTTTCAGCCAGGTAGCTGAAACAATATCTCATGACTGCAATCTCTACACATTCTCATCTATACTGACAGAAAAAGGAAGATTCTGTGCTTACTGGCCAGGAATGTTTAAGGAATAAGGCAGAACTGGGAATTGCCCCAAATACGGGTTGAACACAAAACTAGTAGAATTTCCAAATGGCAATCTTCTGATTGTCAAACATAGTGACTAGAAAAATATTGGATGCAGCATCAAAGAAAGCCCTTTAGCTTACGATTTTTTTTTTTTAGCTTTATTTGTGAAATATCAGAACATTAAATAAGTTTGAATAAATTAGGATTACTCTGGTAACAGAAACAGACTACATTTGTCAGAGACCTTATTTAACAAGGATGCCACTCTGTCAGCAAGTCCTTATCTGTGGAAAAAGCTAATAAAGCCACTCCATGAATTTTTATTTTATTATTCTAATCTCAAAATTCAGTGTTGAAGTCCACAATGCCACTCTACTCCTGCAATGAGCTTCTATATTGTATAATGACTTTGAACCATATATGACCAAATTTAGGTGCATAACTGAAGTCCAGGAAGTAAAACATACCATAGTGAGACTCCAGATGTTCAACAGAGTTAATAAATGAAGAAAGATCTAAGCTTGTGAATATTACTTTTATGTTGAATGGCAGTTTAAGGAGCAGTGCAGCTTTACTACATATTTCTATTCAAATATGTTTTCTTCTATAGCTAGTATTGAATTTCAGCCCCTTGAAACCCTCATTTTTTATTTATGCATATTTTAGCACACTACACCTTTAAGAAAATGACAATTACTAATATTTTCTTTGTACTTCTAGACACAATTTCTTATGGATCAATCTCCAATTCTCGTTCCCCATCTACACCTTCCTTGAGTTTGATATTTTTCACCCAAGCATTTGTACTCATAAACAGCTGATACTTAACAGACATCATACACAATATTCTGGCATCTTTTTCTAGACTAAGAAAATCCAGTCTCCATGACAAAGATGGGTCATAGTAATTTTGTCTATTGCTCAGAGATTAAATTCTTATTTCCAATTAAGAATGACTATCAGGGAGTAAAATGGCAAAAACAAAATATTAGAAGGTTTGGCAAGATTTTGTCTGCCTCGTTGATTAAATTGAAGTATTCCTTAACTTGTCCAGTTTTGCACAGTGAAGCCAAGATATATTTGGTACCAATTTCCTGCAGTTAAGACCATATACGTGCACATTTTGCAACATCTCTGCTTGCCTGATATCCCACAATCCCAAATGGACTACTTTTATCAATGTGCACCAGTATGTCTACCCCATAAGGCTGAAGAGCAATAAGAGACATCAAGAGAGGCCTACAGGAGAAAAAAGTATCTCTGTTGGGTAAACACAATATCTTATGGAGCCAAGAATACAAAACACAGAAACTATAGTTCTGGTGTCCAAGAAAACAGGAAGAGATTAATCAGAATCTCAGGCAGCCTTGCTTCCCATAAGTTTGCAGAGCCCTATTTTAGGATAGCTTTCTATGAAGCCGATCAATCTTAGGAAACTATTTCTGTCAATAATTGAGACATATTAATTGCAGTGATGTACATATCGACATTTATCTCTGGTTACAGTGATAGCCAAGTCCTCTAAATTGGTAGTTTCTGCAAATCTCTACACATGTCCTATCTGAATCGTGATTTTAAAAAGTACATTTCCCATCTTTCCTCCTCCCATGATAATCACCTACAGGGTTGCTTAGCCTACTGAACCACAGACAGGTGATCAACTGAATACATTGCTTGGAGATACTCAAAAACCAGCTTTCTGCTACTTCCTTGAGCTTTTCTTCATGATAGATTAGAGACTGGCTGATGTCAAGACAGGATTTTTCAGAAGTGTAAGCATGGCTGAATTCTACCTCCAATCTAGAACTATAAATTATTTCTATTATCATGAACAATAATGATCTTAAGGAATCAGTATTTAATCTCCTCAATGAATTTAGATTTTCAAGAAGCTCTTGAAAAGAATCTGTCACAAAGGCTCTTTTAAAAAAGTTGAGCATCAAGAGAAGAAGAAGGCAATTCCTCTTGTGGTAACTGGTCAAAGAACAATCAACTCATATTAGAAAGAAAGGGTAGATTTTTCACAAAGAAGGAAGGTTCTGACAGAGTCCCTTAGATATCTGTGTTTTTTTTTTTTGCTGGCCAGCCTTCGCGTACGAAGATCCGGGGAAGGTCTCTTTTTCCTTTCAGACCTCCCAGCCTGCGCACTGGATTTTTTAGGTGAGACACAGGGCGCGCAGATCTGAGCCCACCCTTTAATCCCGAGGTTCAATCTGCCGGGCCAAAGCGATTCTGGACAGTGGCAGCTGAGGTCCTCCTCAGGACGTAGGCAGATTGCCCCCTTGCAGGGCTAACAAGCTCTGCCTGCCCGGGGAGCATCCGACCGGGATTCGAACCCGGGCCCCGGCAATTACTGTGCCGTATCCTTAACCACTACACCACCGGGGCTCCCATATCTGTGTTTAGACATATGATATTAAACATATTCTTAGATGATCTGGTCAAGAACTAAAAAGTGAGAAAAAAATCTCCAAATGGAACAAAATTAATTACAAGAATCAGCACTGGAAATGACAAGGACAAGTTGCAGAATGGTCTTATATGCCCCCTTATCTGTGTGATAGGGGGAAGTTAAACTCATTATTCATGAAAGCAAATCCATACCTACCATTGTGAAGGAGAACAAACCGTAAGGTGACAAACCTAAACTTATTAATACTAGACTTCAAATGACCATGATGAGGGTGATCCCGAAGTAGATCTCATGGAAAGTTCTCTGAAAACATATTCTCAATGTTAAGAAATTATCAAAGCCGAAAATAGAATATCAAGAACCATTATGAAACCAGTAAAGAAACAAATGGAAACAAGCTACTGTGATTCTACCCCAGAGACACAGTAAAATTAGAAAATAAGTAAAATTGGAGATTTGTAATTAAATAAACTAAGATTTATAGGGAAAAAATGGGGAAATTGGAGAGAATGATGAAAACAAAAGAGAGGAAATTAGAGAGAACTATATAGAAACTGCTAAAGGCATAGAGAGGGTGGATAGGGAATAACTACTGACTGTTTCCCATAATGTAAAGACAAGGTGGAACACAATGAAATTATTGGGCAACTGGTTTGGAAAAAAAGTATCTTTTCATGTAACACATAATAAAATTGTAACATTCATTGCTATAGAATGTTGTGGATGCCAGAAGTACAAATAGGCTCAAAAAGCAATTAGACAAAATTAATGGATGAATTAATGCAAAATATCCATTCTGAAAATCCCAAAGCCGCGGACTGGAGAAACTTATAACCGTAGGAAAAAATATTTATGTCCTTGCCTTTCCCAAAATACCTACTAGTAGCCATTGTCAGAGACAGATCCAACAAATTTGTTCTTACACTTTGACACAAGAATTCAACTCTTTTTTTGTTGGAATTATGAACTTCACTCCTATTCTAAAGTGAGCATTTCTTTAAAAAAAAGTCATGATTAGACTTTCTGTTAGAGGCTGAATAGTTGTTGGATAGTGCTTGCAAGCTAGTGATGAAATTACTGGTTTGATGCTGTCTCAAGTCTGGCAATGAGTAGAAGCTTTTGTCATTTGATGTCTGATTTGTATGATGGGGTCAGTCCGATTCCCAGAGATGAGATGATTCCATCCAAAAACCATACTCACAAATAAAACTCCAAATGAAAAGCCCAATAGTTCAGCATATTTCAGCCTTCTTCATTAGCAAGACACATGGACTGGGGTACATGACAAGGCTTGTGCTGACAACCTTGTGTGTAAGGTTGGCACAGGTAATCTTCTATGCAAGATCTCAGGATGTGCTTCTGTAAACCCTCAGTAACGTAACAGAAGAGTAATTTTCCAAAAATTATTTCTACTATTCAGGATTATTCTCTGCACCTACCATTTTTCAGGACTGGGGCCCTTGTCTAATTTTAAGTAGTGTAGGGAATGAAAAATTCAGATAATTTCTCCTTTCCCTAGAAGATCTCCAATCTAGACCATAGCAAGTGACAAGACAGGTATTAGTGGAGGGAGTATGAATGGAACCCATGTTAATAGACTTCATTACTTTCAGTGATGAGGCTGAACTGGAGTTTTGCCTATTCTTTTAGTATGTGTTTTCCTAATAGATAAGAAGACATTGTGCTGTTGAATAGCCAAGGGAGGGTGATGGGGTAGGCAGCAAAAGAAAAAAGAAGCAGAGATTCCTTCACATTTTTATTACTAATGCTTAGTTTATACAATATCTCCTGAACAAAGTGAAGGATTTAGAAACTATTGAAAATTAATCATAGAATCACAGAATCACAGAATATGATGAGATGGAAGAGTGTGGAGGCCAGTGAGCCTGCCACACAAGGGGTCCCGAGGACCCTCTGGGAAGGAAGGACCCTGAGAGGCATTCCCCAAGTTAGGGAGGCACAGGAGGCTTCTCTCACAGGATGCCCTGTTCTGCTATGCTCATGTACTCCTGTTCTGCTCCTCCCCACAGACGCCTGTCCCTCAGCCACCCCCTTTTATTTCCCCACAGGCTCCCATACCCTAACCCTGCCTGTGCACTGCTCCTTGACCCCTGAGGGTTGGTCCCTGATGCTCTCTCCATCCCTACCACCCCATACCCTTCCTATGAGCCTTGTCTTTATGCCCGGACAGTCCATGTGCACAGCTGGAATAAACATCTCCGTGGAACCCATACAAAGACCCTTCCTGCCTCTTTGCCATCGACTCATATTAGCAGCTATCCAGCTTGCTACAGAAGAGACCCACAAGGATCATTGGGTCTAACTCTTGGCCCAGCAGCATCCCCAAGAGTCACACCACGGGCGTGAGCATTGTCCAAACACTTCTTTAACTCTGTCAGGCTGGTTCTGTGACCACTTCCCTGGGGAGCCTGTTCCAACACCCAACTACCCTCTTGGTGAGCAACCTTTTTCTAGTATCTGACTTAAATCTCCCTTGACACAACTTCAGGCCATTCCCTTGGATCCTGCCAGTGGTCACCGCCTTTGGACACTCTCTTATAGTTTAACATCTTTCTTACATTGCAGTGACCAAAACTGCACACATTACTCAAGGTGAGGCCACATAATTAGGTCAGAAAAGACAGTACTACTGAGGTTTCTTGCTAATAAAAAACGTTTTATTTTTTCCAAGCTGTGTAACTCTTTTTTTGTTTTTGTATCTTTTTCATTAGAGTGTGCTTCCTCCTTGACTAGTGTGAGAAATTTAAATATGGTAGTAATTATTTTGCGGAATACAATTGTTTTTCATCAATGTTGTTAAATAGTCTTGCTTGGAAGCCAGGCAGATTGCAGGATATGTGGATTCTGAGGTGTATTGTGCTCTGCAGAAACCATCACTAGCAGTTCAGACAATACAGATGATAAACCAGATACAGACACAGAAGGGATTTTAGATCAAGTTTAGATGGTTTCAACACAGACAAATCCATACCTACGAGGTTCCACGAGAACAGAACAAATAAGGCTGTTTAATAATAGTTTTGCAAGTTTAGGTGTTAAATATATTGGGAAGAGACAATCTCTTGATACCTGTTAAATTCCAGATAGTCTGAGATGTGACTGAGATGCTTTCTGCCAGTTTGTGCTTATTGCACAGCATCTTTGCAATTCAGGCACCAGATAGCTGTAAATTTATCAACAATGTCAAATCTTTACTTACTGATGAAATGGGACTATGAAATCTGAGGTCCAGAAGAATAGGCAGCAGTGGGAGGATGGCAGGAACTGCTTGCACAGACATGGCATGGGGGTTACATTTCACGGTGATCAGCATCTGAAAGACATCAGCAAGCAGCTAATTGCCTATAAATGACTGTATTTACCAGTTCAGCAAGGCAAATTCTAACCTAATTATATTTAAATTCAATAGCCTGCTACAAAATCAGACAGACTACAAATTATTTCTTTTAAAATTAGAGCTTTCTCATGAGAAAAGCAAATAAATAAATGAGAGAAAATGATGCTTTCATTTGTAGTGTTTGCACATTGATGGATTTCTGAGGTTTAGATTCACTCAAATGCCATTTAACACTTCTGCACTCAAACAGAAATGGATTCATTTAGCTGAAATCTTGTAAGAGGTTTTCACTCCAGCTATCCATTTCTGCCCTCTCAGGAGATAACTGCTTACTCTGCGCAAAGTTGAAAGACCAGCATACCACTAAATGTTTTGAACATATTTTCTTAATTCAGTTGTTTTTCTAGTTTTGCTTTCACTTGTTACACAGAACTGAAGTGCATCTGCAAAAGGGGTTAATTCTGTTATGCAAATTATTGGTAGGCTGATACATCTATAAAATAGGAAATAATATATATAAATGCTATTTCATATTTTCTTTAAGGATATGAACACATCACTTTCTATCATACTTCTGTCTTGAACCTTCCCCATTGATCTGAAATAAGCTTGTTCATCACTTTTATATTTCTATCCTGCTGTGCCTTCTACACCTTGTGAGGCACACAAATAAACCATTTAATCTTGTAAATACCATGGAAGTGTTTCTGCTTAAACTTTGGTCACACTTTATTGTCAATAATTGCATATCCAAACTCTTTGCAACAATGTTTCCCAACCCCTAAGGAAAGGAATAAGGCAACCATCTCGCCTCCCATTTTTTTCCCGTTAGGTTTTTAACACTGAGTTTTTTGCAATTACAACCTGTTGGAAATGTCAGATCTTATTGGACATGAAATACTTCACTGGCAAAGCAGGTCTACACCAAACATTTTGATAAACTGCTAAAAAATGCATTCTGATAAATGTAACCTTACATCCGGAGTAGACAGTAAATCTATTAAGATATAGCTGCATGCTGGTGTCTTTCAGATGCTGATACCTCACCTGGAACACCTTCCTCTAAAAAGTTCCTTGCCTAGGCACAACGGTATCAGGCAAACCACAACAGTTCCCTGAGAGCTCAATTGCATGAGCTCTGAGGTATAGGGCTGGTCTATTGGAACTACACACATCTGCTGACGCTCTTTGTCTGCATCCCGTGTGAGATATTAAAGCTGTATTCAGGGTAGTAACTCAGTGTTGTTAAGTCTGATGTTCTGAGTGCAGAGGAGGATTAAATGAATGTTTGAAGCTGTTACTGACTTTAGCTCCTTGCTTCACATTTTCTTTGAAGGACCACCACGGACACCTGATGACATCAGGAAAGAAAGGGCACTTTAAAAGCTTGTAGCAAACCCTATCAAATCTTCCAGATTGTGTGAAAATGGCTTTGTCCTTTCTGGGGATGGTGACCTTGTTTCTGGATTTTTTAATGGCTTTTCTGAAGGGCCCACAACCAGCCCCCAATGTGTAAGGCTATTTGCTACCGCTGAAACCAAGTGTTCACAGGGAGCTCAACAGCTAGCCCAGGAGGGCAGCACTGTTGTTCCTCCTCCATGAGTATGCAAGGGTATCAGACCGTATGTGCTTTAGCTTCTTTTTTCCATTTTATGGGCACACAGTTGGGCTCTGGGTGTTCAGAAAACAGGGACATCTTATTGGTTGCATTTAAAACCCATTCTGCTTCAACAGATATAATTATGAAGCTAACACTATGAAGTCCTGCCCAGAATCCTACCTCAGGTTCCATGTCGTCTCTGGAACTGTGGCTTGGCTGTACAAAGGCCACATATATCCCATATATCAATGTTCCTGTCACATTACAGCCACTCAATGGCTGATTTCACAGATTGAACACAATCTTTCCTTCATGTGCAGGCACCAAGCTTGTTCAAACTAATCATCACTCTCTTCCACTTGACCTATCCTATCATCTCCACAAATTTCTCTTCCCAAGCAGCATCAGTTAATCTCCAGGGAGAATAACCCCCTCCTCGCAGAAGGATTTCTAGCAGAAAGAAACCTATTACCAATCATGGTAATTCGTGGTATGCACTCTTTGCAAAACTTTGCTTTTCCAGTGACACCATATTCCAGATGGTACTATTTCTTGCCTGAATGCTTGCCTGTCCTTGCAGTATCATGTTTTGATACCCTATTAGACAAATGAATCCAGTCTTCTCTTGGATTAAGCAAATGGGTGTTTTCATATTCTTACCTGAAACAGGCCACTTGCCTCCCTTGCTCTGCCAGGGTTCACCATGGCCTTAGGTACTCCAGGATACCAAGGAGAAAGACACTCCTGAGTGCATTGCAGAGCACGGCAGGAAATTAAACCAATTCTCCAATACCTAACAGAGGCTCAGGTAAAAAATTTCTAGCAATCACTCTTTCTTCCTTAGCATATGAAACATGGGAATGTCACTGTCCTCCTTTAAAACTTCTGGATCAATTCAGTCATTACAGCTAACACCCATTTTTCTCTTTAAAAACTCAGAAACTGAGTGGAATGAGGATGGGACCAACACAGGTGGTGATGAAGCTAGCATGTCCTAGCCATTCAGTAGATCTGGATGGCACAATTTCCATGCTCTAAGTGCCCCACTGAGCTCAGAAGTGATTTAGAGAGTAGGCACAAGTCAGTACTTACCTGCAAAAGTCCTTCCAGTGCAGTGTTTATGCTCTCACTCCAGCCCAGGTAGGAAGTCAGATAGAAGCAATTGCTACATCTGGTAGCCTCAGCTTCCAGTTGCTGCTCCTGGGGCAGCAACTGAGCTCTGAAGGAAAAAGCATATAAGAGAAGTGCTGGATATGGCAGATTTGTGGAAAGTGAATAGCAGATTAGTGTGTTGGTTTTGACTGGGACAGTTAGATACAAGACAAGAATGATTACATGAAATACACAAGATAAACTAACATAAAATCATAATACATGATTTTTCCAATGCAAGCAGTGACCATTCGTGACCTGACCTTGCAAGTACATATTGAATGGGCCCTAATCTGCTCTACCAGATAATCTGGCTCTGCACAATAAAGCATAACTGCGCTTATCATTAAACTTCATATCTATGTCTAAAATCAAATAAACCCTCTGTTCTCAAACCTGCAAGTTTTATAAATTCATATTCAAATTCCACCAGATAGAAAACACAGACTGTCTTGTGTTAATAGAACACAAGATTAATTTTTGTTACCACTTTCTGAAAAGTATAATATGAGAAAGCTTTTGCTTTTATATCTATTTTAAAACACCGACTTGAGAGCTTTTTCCCTGACTAACAAACTGTGTGTTGACTAACAACCTGTGTTGCCCAGAAGGGTGGGCAACACAGCATTCAGAGCCTCATCTAATCTGCTCTTGAATACTTCCTGATCCCTGGAAGTGTTCAAGGGCAGATTGGACAAGGCTCTGAGCAACCTCACCCAGTTGAAAATGTCCCTGCAGGGAAGTTGACTAGATGGCTTTGAAAGGTCCCTTGAAACTCACTATTCTGTTTTTCCATGATAAACAATAAAGGAAGAGCTAAAAGAATCTCTTATGCTGACGGCAAAGAACAAAACTGACAGCAACCAAAGTGGGAATGACTGAAGGTTTGTCAAGATCAGGTGGTCTGTGGTCTGATAACAGAAGAATGGCAATACAGATAACATCATGCTGTCATTCCTGTTATTCTAAAAGGAAGGCAGACTGTAAGCTTAAAGATACCTCAAATGAGGAAACACAGACAATGGGCAACCCATCTTCTAAGAATTATGAAAAGAGAAATTAAAATCTGAAACAGAAGAATCACCCTGAAATAATGTTTGATTTCAAAATAGTATTGAACAGCAGTCCAAAAACCCATTTGATATCACCAGTAAGTAAGAAGGCAAGAGATAGTGAGGAATCAACAACCATATCCTTTGCCATTGACGTAAACCACTGATGATCCTTGCCAGATCACTTTGACAAACAAATTTTTGCTTTTAGGTGGGTATGAGTGAGTGAGAATCTAGGGTTGACTGAAATCAGGTGGTTTTAAATAATTTTCTCTAAGTTCTCACAAGTAGTTTTCTCCATAAATTTCCCACAAAGCTGAGGAGAAAAAACCAGACATGACCGCACTATGACATCAAACACCTAAATTTAAGTACTACAGGTATCTAAGCTGTGGAACTGTTTTATTTGCTAGTAAGGTCATAGCCTTAATGCCTCCTCTGAGGTGAACTAAATTGCTCTTTCGACTCCAACTGTGTTGATTAGATTTCCATTTACTATAACGGGGGCATAGGAATGTCTAGATGCATCTAAATATAAAAAATCTAAGTTGAAGGGTCTTAATATCTAGTCCAGTATCACTGTCTTTCATATGTATTGTTCTAGATGCCATCTGTCTTTCTTTGTGTGTGCCTCTAAATCAAAATTCAGCAATGCTTTTTTATTAATGTCCCTCTATTTTACAATATAGACTACATCTTTAAAGCAACCAATTGGTATTTTGTATTATTTTGTTCAACTAACAGCATTAATTATTCTCAATCCATGCTTAAATTATATATTTCTTGAATTCATGTTTCATTTTGTGCAGTAGAACTGTTTCACACATTTAAAAACCGACATATTCATAACTTCTCTAATATTGATGTTATTTACGCTTCGTACAAGAGGGTTAATGTAGCCTGGGTTAATACTTTTAACAATGTACAGATTATGTAATGTGAAATCCAGTATATCTGGAGCAATTATTTGCCGTTTAGATCAAATAAATTTTCCATTTTTCACAGATAACATGCCATGGAAAAAAGTTCAGGTATTTCCATTGAAACAGATGAGATTGCATTTTACTTTTTATAGCGAGAGTAAACTCTTGTTCTTGAAAGTCCTGACAACAATGATATCTCAAATCTTTTGTTTAGTCACATGGCAACATTCATATCTAATGATAAAGTAAATTCACCCCTCATTTGGCTGGCGATAGTTTCAGTGCTGAATGAAATACTACCAATTTCAAAAGAATGTGATTAAAGCTCCCCTTTTTTCATGCTATTTTTGCTTGTTACCTCACTATGACTATACAGTTGTGAGAGTACACATAGAAATCCAGACGTTGGAGTTTTATTAGCCAGTTTTTCTCTACCAGTGCAGTACCTTACCTTTCATTTCTATGTCTCTTTGTGTATGGTGTTTATTGTAAAATCCAGAATCTCAGATTATTCAGTATGTAGACATATTTTAACAAGTCTTGTAGTTTGTAAAATGTTGCTTTTAAAATCTTATTTACTCACATTAAACCACAGTCGATTTTAGAATGAAGCCGAAATCACAGAATGAGTCAGGTTAGAAGGGACCACAGAGGATCACTTGGTCCAGCCTCCCTGCTCAAGAAGGGTCATCCTAGAGCACATTGCACAGGATTGCATCCAACTAGACCCTGTGCCACTGATTACAACCCTCTGGGACCTGCCATTCAGCCAGTTCTCAAGTCCTGATTATTATTCTTCTTGTTACACACAAAGCCCCTTAAAAACCTCATTTTGAATGTGTTGATGTTTGCCTTGATCTGGGTCACTTTAGAGAGCATCAGGAAGGACAATCTTTGCTTTGCTCCCTCACAGTGGGTGTGGCCACAAGCCAAAGAAAGAATGCTGCACTGGAAGTGCAGGAGAAATGGGAATGCTTCCTCCCAAAGAGGCACACCTTTTCATCCCTTTAACTGGAGCTGGAACCTGTGGAGTTTTCCAAAAGGCTTGGCATCATTTCACCCACACACCTTTAACATAGCTGATAATGGATGGGGCTCTGAGCAACCTAATCTGGTTAAAGATGTCCCCGCTCACTGCAGGAGGGTTGGAACTAGATGACTTTTCAAGGTCCTTTCTAACCCAAACCATTCTATGACTCTACACCTTCTTTGCTGATTATAGTGCTATAGTCTTGAGTATTCCTGCACAACTTTACTAAAGTTTTATTTCTTTTTGTTTACAGACAAGAAGCAGATATCTAAATGCAAGGGAAATTAGCTCTAGATGTGATACAGGAAGCCTTCCACTAGTCCACGTATATCCTGACCGAGGTGTAATGCACACACAGATTTTAAAGTCCCATAATTATTTTTTCATATCTGTCAGGAGAGGTATAATATAAAAAACATCTATGGAAAATGAAAGATGAGTGACAAAACATAAAACTCCTTTCTTGATTGTAGTAACAGATTTGGGTTATCCTGTTGCCATTTAATTTTGCCAAAAATGCCAAAAGTCACTATGTAAATTATACTCAGAATGAGTTGTCCTTAGCCTAAAGTTTGAAGTGATTCATTCTCTGTTTTGATATATCAGTATCTGTTAATGTTTAATATCTGCCTTCTGTGATTTTTGAAATACATGATTATTTTTTTGTAAATTGTAGATTTTATCCTCCATAAATTGATTTTAGTGGTTTTCTCCATTTTGCCAAGCTCAAAGTCTTACTTTACAAATGGAAAAATATAAAATATACTAAAACTGAAATCTAAGTCTGACTCTCTTATATCCCAGTTTAAAATTGCTCTGTTGTCTTTTCTCTCTGAACAAGTAAATAATTATTTGATAACCTGAAACTGTTCCTGTGTCTTTTTCTCTCCTAACCCTAACTCATCTTTTGTTGATTAAGGTGCCCTCACAGAAAAGAAGTCTGCTCCAGATCCTGATACATTAGAATGAAAATTCATATATACATTTTTTTTTTTGCCTCCCATATAAATGGAAAAAAACCCCAACATAGCTTTTTTGAGGGAATTAATACATCCACTACCACACAGACTGTAAAAGTTATTATATCATTCACTGGAAATGGTATGAAAGCATCCTCTAAATTGGTCCCTTAAGAAAAGATAGCAGAGAAGATGCTTGGTTTGGCAATCCTGCAGGAGATAATTTACAGTGTAGGTCCCCAAGCACAGATGCTATCCAGTGTAAGGTGGCAGAAGCAGGTCAGTGGCAGAAGTTCACAGAGTACACGAATTGCAGGATTATGTCTCTGCAAAGATGAAGAAGTTGCCTCTACCTGAGTGAAAGACTTTTACATCAAGCATCTTTCAGTTTTAGATATTAGTGCCTCAGATAATGAAGAGAACCACTATCTGCCCATCTTGCAGGGACTGTGGGGAAAATCCATGCCTTAAAAATTGCAAAGCTCTGAGTCCAACACATAAATAGTCATTTGCCTCACTTTCTAGGATAACACACTGTGTTCAGGACCTATGAGAAAATGTTTAGTCTAAACAGATGGACAATGCAAAGTAAGGGGGTGGAAAACTTACAGATGGCACAGAAATATTCTGAGGAACGATGCCAATATTTTCAAGTGTAAATTCTCAGAAACCATGCACACAGTGAAAGAAGCACCTTCTTTGAAGGAAGCTGCTCAGAAGTGTTGACTCCACCAACACAGACTGCCCCTGGTTATTTATTTAAAGTTTAATTTTAGTTTTAGGACTTAAGCGAGCACTCAAACTTGAAAATGTTTGTCTGTTGCTCACTTTAATGCTCCAAACTAGGAGTAAGGTAGGTCAAGCAAGCCACGCCATGACTATGAGTCAGTCATACAGCCTGACTCCCAGGTATCAAGGTAATTTTCATTGTCTAAAGAAGAATTAGAATATCAAGCATTTGTTACTCATGGGCATCAACTGATCATTTTGGACAAAAATTTGTTCGAGGAAAACAGCAAACATGACAGTCTGTGTTGAAATAGAAAAGACTTTACTGTAAGATTCTTTCTCTTCTTTTGGTTCTCTTATTTTGCTCTATTTAGTTTACCTTTTCTACTTTTCTCATTCTATTTTTTACCTCATTAAACTTCCTCCTGAAATTGTATTCCTAAATAAGCCTCCTATTTCTCTAATCCTCACTCAGTAACTCCTACAATGGTGTAAGTACGACTTTGGAATCAGTGTACTGAAATTCTATGATTGATGAGTCAATGGGTAAAGTGTATTCAGATTTCTGAAGGTGGTATTTCCTATTTCTGACAGACAGAATGAGTTCAGGACAGATGATTTTTACTTCCTCTCTTTTTTTTTTGCTTCTTTTAACCTAGCTCAGATCTTTATTTTTACTCAATGCCTTACAGGACTCAAATTTCTCATTTATCTTCTTTTCCTCTTCCTGTTCTCTTTCCCAGTTATGTCTCCAGAACCTTATCTTTTAGCTTTCCTCTTTTTTTCCTCTTTAAGAAAAAGACAAATTTAATTTACAGTATATCTTTACGTTTTTTATTCACATTTAAGAAACAAAGCACGCTGCCAGTGCAAGGAAGGACTTTTTAAAGTTGAATACAGTCACACATTTTTAAAAATTTATAACAAAGAATCATACAGTATTTCACTTAGTTTATGTAGTTCACAAAACAATGTTATGCACTTCAGAATATGTATCAAAACATCTAGATTATATGTACACAATGAATAGACATATACCCATATGGAAGAATGGGCAAGTATGGATGTCTGTGGATATACGTTATCATTTCAAAAACAAGACTAGGAATATAAAATGGAATTCTGTCATAAAAACACATAAAGGCCCCAAATGACTGAACTTTTACTTTCCAAAAAGCAACTGGTTTATGATTAATTTCTGCATTTATTCAAATAAAATAGAATGGTTATTAATTTCTACCTCTAAATTAATGCCTTTGAGTCTTTTTCTGAGCTGGTCATATGGCAGTGCATTATTTCTTTTTGAAAAGAAGATAAAGGTATGAATATCAAGAAGATGTCAATATTTTGGAAGAGTTTTGCTATTGCTGAGGGTAAATTCCATGTACTTTGAGTAGAACTTTTCCTGTAGAGTTGTGGATTCAGCCCCAGTATTTCCAGCGTCTCACCATGACAGACAGAGTATATTGCAGTTGTAAATAAAGCCATATAATTAATGACATTTCTTAAATCATAGCATATTTGAAGGGCACTTAATTTTCTATGCCAAAGCATTATGAACATAATATCCTTGAAATGAATTCCCAAAGTAAATTTGGAGACAGACAATCATATCATTTAGTGGAAAGAACAAACATTTTCTAAATGTTGTATCTTCTATTTTAAAGCCTTTGACAGAATGTTTAGAATAACTACATGTCAGACAGTTATTTAAAGAAGAATGAGAAATCACCAGTGCGTAATTGAGAAAGGAACCAGAATACCACTGAGTTTGGAAATCCAGAGAAGAAAGCCCCTCTTTCCAACCAAGCTTTGCCTCATTCATGATTGCTACACAGCAGCAGTACTCCTCCTGGGCAGTAAAATAGATTTTTATGGAACTGTTGAAATGGTATTTTCACCTTTCCCCAACTTACTATGAAGAAAGAATTGTTTATTCAAAACTACTCATGTAGCAGTTTGAAAAACTTCCGGCATTGTTTTTCTGAATCCTCTGTGGGTCTTGGGCAAGCATATTGGAGGATGACTTTAGAAAATGCCAGTATAGCACAGACAGAATATGTTTTCTCTTGACAGAAGAATCCCAAGAGGAATAGCAGAGCTGACATTTGACACACACTGGTTATTAAACTACATCTCAGAGGGTGTAACAGAAGTGGATTTGCCAGCCATGTCTCGGTTAATAAAGATGAGCTGCAGTAGCTACTGTACTTAGTAACTCTACTGGAAAGAAAAGTTAATTAGTGAGATTATACGGAAAACAATTCCATTTGCCAATAGCTTGTGAGATCACTTTCACCAGTTAATCCAACAATTTTGATATAGACTGAAAAGAAAAAAAAGTAGATTTTTTTTCCAATAAAATTCTGTCAAAACAGCCCTTTAAATTTCAAGAACTCAAGTGTGATCACTAGTAATAATTAGAGAACCCTGCCAGAGATTCATCATACTATTAAATTCTGCTGAAGATTTCTGAAAATGTACACATCTGAGAAATATTCCAGCCATGGTAAACTGGGTATTTCAACATCTTTCCATTTTAGTGAAAGTAGTTCTTGTTATAATGTAGAAAAATAACATGAATGCTACCACTCCTCTCTTGCAACAGCACAACCACCTTAGTAACATGAATCTTATTTTGCAACTTCTACAGGAAATTGGTTAAAAGGAATGCAATGGAGAACAGATATATTTTGTAATCCTCATTCTTCCTGGGTTAATTCAGATCTCGTTTTCAGAAATTATAAAATTTTAAAATTTGACGTTATTTTTATTATTTCCTATCACTTTTTCACTGATGTTATTTTGCAAAAATGAAAGTATTTTTGACTTGTACTGATGCAATTTGAGGCAGAAAGAAGCCCTTAGGTTTACAGGGAGGGCAGGTGGCTGAGGCAACCAGAGTCCATACTTTCCAGCAGAAGTTGGATCAGACATTTTAAACTTGCCCAACACCAGTTGTTTCGGAAGACAATTTCCATACTGGAAATCCGGCTGAGCCTGAAAACTTTTAAAAAACACCAGCAATAATATTTTTGTTATTTGTGAGAAGGAAATAAGGAAACCCAGGTCATTTTCTACATAATAAAAAAAATCTGAGGTCTTTTCTTGGCAGTATTTTAGCCCCATCTCACTCTTCCTGTCTTCCCCTCTTCCTTACTTTGTGCCACAGTTTTGAACTTGAGCAAGATATGGACATTAAAATGATGAACTTGTCATTGTCCCTGTGAAATACCATCTTTAATGGCCACATTATAAACTTTAAAGTGTCACTGACACATATCCTGAGAGTCCTGTGAAAGAGAAGTCAAAATCCTTAAAAATTCTGTACTCACTGAACACATTTAAGTTATATAAGACTTGTAGTGATGAGTAACCTATTCCTACACCATCTTCACAAAGTGAATGATTTAGCTCACACACACGTTCAGAAATTTTTTCATTTTCCTGGCTGTCTCAGCTGCTCTGCCTGGGACAAGAAGTGAAAACTGCAATGATATAACCTGTTTTTTTAAATATTAAGCACTCACACTGCAACAGTTGTTAGAGGAACCTCTGCTCTAGACATTTGGCTTTCTAAAAATACTATCTTATTTCAAAAATGAGGCCTCAGTCTTCTAAGTTAGATACATGAAATTAATGGATCCCTTTGACCTTAACCTCTCCATACTTCAGCTTCCTTCAAATTAGATAAGGATAAACTATTCCATTGTTTTGCATGGCATAAAGTAATAAATCAATGAATTTTGTGGTGCTTCTAGATGCAAGTGATACATCTCATAGAAAAATCTGTGAGAAAGGCAATGATTCAGAGAAGAATTTCAATAGTATGCACTGTCAGTTGTAACGAATTAGGTAATATTATAAATATGTGCTTCTATGTCATAATACATAAGCATTGGGATGCCAAATTAAGATTACAGATGCATTTTTCATTTTGGCACTTACAAACTTTGTAGTGCTTGGTTTCTCAACCTTACTCACATTTTTATGTTTGTGCATATGTCTGTAGTCTTTAAAACAGTGAACTTTGCTGCTACAGCACTTTAAGTCTAGTTAACATCAAATTCTACAGACTCTGGATAGAAAAGGACTTATATCTGAGTGCCACAATTATTTCTCCTTGTAATTGTTATTAATCACTACTGAGAATATTTCGCATTTACAGTTTTTCTCACTGTATGATCTGCTTTGCATGTTTGGAACTCTTGTGTGAGCTGAAGAGTCACTGAAGAGATAATATTCCTTACTGTTTTGAAACTTAATCCTTCAGTTTCTGACCATCAGGAAAAATAAATAATCAATACACTAATGGAGAAAGGATTCACTCTCACTACAGGCTATGAAATCACATAAATGAACAGCAGAACAGACAACAATTTATCATTTCTTGCCCCGTTTCACCTCTAAAGGACATTTTTACTGCCCAGTTTGTTTTAGCATCACTTGACTTTGAAGGTCAGAAATTTTAGTCTGCACTACATGTCCACAGCCTTTATTGCATTTTAAACTGTTGCCAGCTAAAATCAACTATATAAATGTGTCCTGGTTGTTAATTCTAGAGATGTGAATGGTATTAGCAGGAATATGAATAGGAGAAGCAGGAGTATATTTTCAACTTTGTTTTGTCAATTGCTTACTTTTGAGCAATTGCTTGTCAATTGAGGGGTGGCTCTCAAATAATAAAGGAATAGATTAACCTTGGAAGAAAGTGCCATATTTACAAAAACAGTGTCCAAGGAAAGGCACAGGTTGACATATTTCAACTAGCATTGGAACACACTAGAAACTGCCATATTCAATATCTTAGAGTTGATAGAAAACTATATATTCACTTCAATACCAGAGCTAAAGCAAACACAGAAAAACACCAAAAGCAAGAGATGCTGTGGTAAATTTGCACATTGTCAGAAGAAGACTAGAAATGTTGTTTTATTTGTATGCTGTTCAAGCAGGCAGGTTTCTAGAAACAGCCTTTTAAAAAGTGAATAGCCAAAAAGACGGAGTCTGGACATAATGACAGCAAGTAGGTCACCAAGAAAACAGCAATACAACAAACCTAAACCAGAAATAATCTGGAAGAGGAAAACTACACACACACAAAAAAAAAAACCCAATAAACAAACAAAACAAAAACCCCACTCACGGATATAGCTGAAACAATCATTTAAATCCTAATGAAAAAAAAAAAACAGGTTAGACAAAATAATTTCTCTAAGAGAGATCACTATAAATCCAGATCAACAAAGATTAAAATAGAAACAGAAGAAATTCACCACAGAAAATCACTTTTACAAAGCAAAAGTCCTTTATCTCAGTGTTAAATTAGAGACAAACTAAAAAGCACGCATGAGAAAATCATATAAAAGAATAACTGCAACCTTTGGTGTAACATATCAAAGTTAAACCTGGAATATCATCCATATTTTACTGAATGTAAAGGTCAAAAATATGAAGAGAAGATAAAACTTTTGATGAATCCTGTATGTTAGAAATATCCCAAAATCCCAGACAGAAACAGAGTCCTGTGCACAAAGACACTATTCTAAGCAATGCAGTATGAGCAAGATACAAACTGAATTTGTTTTATTCACTGGAACTTTTCCAAGACAAAAATGATGGAGTTTTTTTCAATAGATTTACTTTCCTGCTGCAAATTTATCCACAATGAAGGTCACACGAATTATGGGTGTTATGATAGGTGTATACAAATACATGTGTAGTAGGCATTAATTAGATATAATAAGCTTCTTGGGAACAAACAAAACACTACAATAAAAGAACGGCTTTTATACATTACAGTCTAAACTTGAAAGAAGTTAAAATTCAATTAACTGTGCACTGCATTGTGGTTCCCATGTTATATCAATAATTGCAATGTTTTAAACTTTCCTACAAAATACATAGAGACCAATCAGCATTGCAGTTAGAAGAGAGTTTGCATCCAACATTTTAAACATTATAACAAAAATGTTCTACTTTGTCTCCTTCTTAATGCTTCATCAGAATTCCCAAAAGATAAAAATATATTGAAAGATAACAGGACCCTGCCATCGGCATTGTTCTCTATAAATTCCCTGTAAATACCAACCAGCAAGATGTGCTGTTGCAGACCTGACTTGATCACATTTCTAATCTGCCTGTACTTTTCTAAACCTTCCTCCAGAGATACAAATGGCTTCATTCTGTCAGAATATTATTCAAAAGTTGTTCCTTCTTTACCCTTCTCTATTTGATACCTGAATAAGATAATGACTGGGATTCCATCAAGCAAGTGTAAAAATGCTTGCAACTGTAAATAGCTGCCATCTTATGATTTCAATTAACAAGAAGGTCCCTTAATATGGTACAGAATTAACAGAATTCTGAGTGAGTGAGAATAATTGTAAACAGCACTGGACCAGCTCACAGTGTAACAAATACTTGTAGGATGTACATCTAACACAACTTCAGAAACAGACTCCCTAAGAGGTTCCTGCCCCATTCTTCTTTTTTTTTTTTTATAATCCTTCTCTATTTACACCCTACTGATTGAAATACCAAGGTTCTGTCTCATTTAGCTCTGACCTCAAGAGGAAACCTTCAATGGATTATCTGCACAAAGTTTCCCTTGAGTCTTCCAAATCAATTCATGGACATGGCACAGATTGTCTATTCTTTCAGTTAGTCAACAATTTATTAAAATTATGCTGGTCTTAAAATACATCAGCATTTTCTTCTCCCTCAGCATACAAATGATTCAGCCTTATCTGGAGGCAAGGAGACCTTACTTAGGAGCAAGGAAGAGGAATATAACAGATACACAAGCACTGGTATGTGAAAGATAACTTTAAGCTAACTTGGGCAAGAGTCCACAAGCTGTCAGCGCTTCACTTCAGCGCCCCTAAGGCCAGTAGTAAGACTTTCATTTGATTGTGGACATTGGGTTGAAAGAGCAGTTATAGTTGGATTCTGGGATTTTTCAGCCACTAACAAAGGTTCAGGAGGTCTTTGCTACAGATTGCTCACCTACATTAGCATTTAAGCAGGGAAAGAATATAAATACATGCAAAAAATTGCTGAGCTTTTAGAATACTCTCTGTATTTGTAGCTTTAGAATGTTAAATAAGGGAATTGATTTCCTTTTACCAAAGAAGAAAGAAGGTTAGTTTCAACACAGCATTTTTACACACATAAGCAGTTGTTTCTCCTAGGTACAATCTCTGGGATTAAAAAAATTCTTAGTAAGGGAATTCGCTAACTTTCTAATTAGTCTAGCCTCTTCCACTGTTAATGAAATATTAGCAATATTAACAAATAAAATATTTCTTTATATAGCTATTGGAAAAACAAAAGCTCTCTGAGAATATCAATATTTGTTAATTTGTATAATTTACTTGCAATTAGCAGATAGTAACATCATTGGTTTTGTTTTCTAATTGGATGGGAGTACAAATTTACTTAATCCTCATGAATATCAAAAAGGAAGTTTACCCACTTCCTTTTTAACTTCATGTCTTTATTCTACTTTTCCATTATTTCTCTTGACAATGCACAGCTGAATTGAATATCTCCCTTTGCTTTTCTCATCTCAGATCCAAATCACCAGATAGTGAAAAAAAGGTGATTGTCAATTATTACCAGGGAGTTGTCTGTACTTGTTTTACATTTTACAAGTGCTATATAAGTCGCATTATTCTTAAATGGCATTTTGCAGAAATTGAGAAGCTATCATTTTCTCAACTATATTTTCCCAGTCATAACCATTGAAGAGTTAAAAACAGTAATTATTCTGGTGCTGACTCACTCCTCATTGCCTCTGAAGATGCTTGTTAACTGAGTACAAAGAGTAGGTTTAAAAGGTATTTTAACCATGAACTGAGCAGTAATGCATTGATTTTAATTCCAGTTCAAAAGGTTTGCAATCTAAACTGCAAACATTTTCTCCATAATTTTAAGAGGGGAATAAGGCAGGTTGTACTGTTGTTTTCTTGCTATGTTCAAATGAGAGACAAATACCTTGCCAAATCTGAAGAGTTTTCACTGATTTAAAAAACTTTTTCTTTAGAAAACATAAAATTATATCTTTGAAATACTGTTCTGTAACATCTATTTAGCAAAAGTGGGTTGCAGTTGTCTGTTCTAGTAATAAAATCTAATAGTTTGGTAAGAGCTCAAGCTGATGCTAAGTCAATCTGTTTCTATCAACTATATCTACAGCATTTTATCCCAGGACATCCAACACACATGAAAAAAAACTTTTTTTTTTTTTCTGCTTCTTCTTTCAAGTAAGGATTTGCCAAGTAATAATTCCAGGTCAAATTGCTCAAGCCAAACACCATAGCTCTTAGTGGCCAATAGGCTAGAGAAGATTTCTCTAAGAATTTTCTTGAATGAAGTTTTGGAACGGTATCTCCCTTTGCAAAGAGCAAGTAAGACTGGAAAACTTACGTTCCCCACTCCTTTGTGCAAGGTCTTTTTTAACCTACAACAAAAGAAAGAAAAAAAAGAAAAATAATATCTGAGATGGTCATTTGCAAGCAGATGCAGACCTGCTAGAACTGCACTGAATTTTTTACTGTTACACAGTTTTTGGAAGACCTGCTTTTTTCCACTAATGCATCTAACCATCTCACTCATGTCCCTACCCTCTTTTAAAACAACTCAGTATTGCAACAACCACCTTTTGGCCCTTTCTGGTAAATGGCTTATCAACTAATTTCATATAGTTAAAATTGTAAGCCAAAAAGCTTTACCCATCTTGGTGTTGATTAAAAAAAAAAAAAAAAAAAAAAAAGAGCACAGCTATTTAACATAACTTAGTTTATTTTTATATGTAAGAAGACATAAATTACATGAAGCCGAGCCTATGTCTGTGAGACTTCGGTCCCCAAAATACCAGCAGCACTACAATCATAAAAATAGGACTCTGTAAGAGGCCATCCCAATTTAGCTAAAGTATTGCTCTCCTGACACTGTCATCCCATAAACACAAAGCTCTTCCTATTCTCAGCTCCCACTTGCAGTTTATAAATAGCTGTGGTGCTTTGTGCAAAAACAGGTTGCAAACAAGATGAAACGAACCAGTAGTGGGAAACAACCTACCTTTTTCCTGAGGTCTAATTGCTGTTTGTACTGCAGCAATGACCAGAGTCAAAGCACTTCAGTGTCCTGTGTGCTTTATAAATGAACTACGGCCTTTTCCTCTTCTTCAGGATGTTGCGTCATTCAATTGGTGTCCATTAATGGTAGGTTGATCACAGAGCAGTTGAAATTAAAAATAATTTTCCTTATTTTTTCTCTGTTCTTCCACTCTTTCATGAATCTTAAGGCAACATTTCTGACTGGCACAAAGACAGGAAGTGAAAGTTTGGTGGGATGAGGGCAAAGGAGTACATAAAGTCACTAGAGCAATTAGGAGGTACCCAATGACCCCAGTGGCAGCAGGAGTACAAAGAGGACCCAGCAGTTACAGGAACTGGCACACAGCCCACGTCATCTGGGCTGCCTGAGCAAAGGTGCTATCAAATTAAGACTTTGTCTGGCCAAGACTTGTGGGACAAAGAGCCTTTTATATAGGAAGCAATGATATTAAAAATCCCAACAGGAAAATGCTGGACCTCTGCCAATCTGTATTCGGAGCTTTGGGAGCTTTTAAAGTGCTAAGTTTCCCCATGCAAGCGAATTGCCCTACACATGTACTCCTTTGCTTTTATTTTTCACAAAGATGCTATTAACCTTGCAAAAATCCAGAAAGCCAATAGTCAGACTGTTCTTCCCCCAGAAAGCTCAACACAGTGTCTACCAGGTCTGCTCTTAAGACTGAACGGCACCTGTTTTTCCAATACAGTTTGCTCCCTGTCCCTGGTATTTTCAACTGGAAACCCTTAGCCTAAAATCCCATTGCATCTTCTATTCAAAGAAGATCTGAAGATCTGAAAAGAGACCCAACAGAAATGCTCAAACAGTTGGTCCCAGGAGTAGCTTTCAAAACTCAGGATTTGGCAACCACATGACATATATAGCACATAGCAGTATATAAGCAACTTAGAATGAGAACACATCAATGTGATACCCTGCTGCCCAGACAATAAAAAATCCTAGGATAGTGACATGTCTGAAATCCATCCTGTCCAGAAATGTTGTGTGTCATGCCAGACAACATTCCAGATGGGCATTTCTGCCCCTTCATTATCCACAGTCAATCAATTCTTGTTTGAGAGTAGGCTGGATCTGCATTTATTCCTTTCCTCCTACACTGCAATGAAATAGCTCCTGCGTAACTGTCTGGATGCTAACACACTGCTAAGGGAGGGAATGTCTTAGCTTTAATATTTGTCTTCATCATCAAATGCATATTTTCTCTTTCTACAGAATTTCCTAATTGACATACTAAATAATGTTCCACAAAGAATTATAACAAATATTAAAAGGAGAAATAGAGGCAATTAGGAATTTACAAACCAGTCAGACAACTGCTGTTCTCAGAAAAATATTACAATAAACAAGAAAACATGGCAGCATTTAAGGGAGAGCTTGAAAGTTTTTTAAAGAATCTCTGGATTTAATCCAATTTAATCTCCTCCTAAACCAGGCAAAGATCATATGTATTAACTTAAAAAAAGTTTTTTGATACTTCCATATGACTTTATTAAAAACAATCACACAAAAATATCTTGATGAAACTAAAGAAAGACGGGTGTAAAAACACTTGGGGAACCATTTCAACTATTTTTTTTAATTAAAATTAATGGTTCATTGTCCAAAGGGACAGATGATTGAGTATAGAATCACAGAAATTTTCTTTATACCAGGTACTACTGAATAATGTGAATAAGTAAATTATCAAATAAAAGATAACCATTGTACTTTTTATTAGGTTTTGGAGAGTATACAAGGAGATTGAATGGCAGAATCAGAATTTGGATGCTTGAATAAATTGAAGAATAGATTAAGAGTAAAAAAAAAAAAGAGAAATACAAAGTATTATTCTGTTTAGAGTTTACCAAAAGTACAACTGCAAGATGACTTGCAAAATTTCCTCAAAAAAGAGCCTGCGAGTCACTGTGGTTCATAAACCAAAGTGAATAAATACTGTCTTACCATTGTGAAAAAATAAGCCATATTGAGATGCATAAACAACAGTATTGTAGACACTATATTTGTAACACTTAATTAAATTAGTAAATATATCTTAAAAGATCAGTTTTAGCCTTTAAGTTAGGGGAATATTTACTGAAAATCAAGGCACTTTTGCTGCATGCCTGTGTTTTTAACCAGATTACTAACTGCTACCAACAGGAACCTGGGCATTACCAAAGTCTTCCTTACACTCTTTAGTTCAGAAGAAAAACTTAGACAAAAAGTAATTAAAAACAATTACTTAACGATTAATACTCAAATTAGACTTTCAAAAAATTTTACTTCCAATTTAGAAAGGCCTTAATACAAAGATCAGAAATTATTACATACCTTGTCCAGTGAGCAGGAAAACAGTTTACTTACATAAAGTAAATTTAATTTTGGATTATAGAACTTCCCTCCCAAATTACAGGGAGATGTCAAACTTTAATAATCAACAAACATAATTTATTAAAGGCGTCAAAATGTGTGGAAAATGGTGCTTCCTAAGGTGTGTATTTGATGTTAAAAGGCCTGACAAATGTAAACTCTCTGTCTAAAATTACACCTGAATTCTTCTTTTTCAACACTGTGTATGTTGAAATCACATTTTTAAAAGCATATTTAAGGACTGAGCTATTGAAACTTTTAGATAAGCAGAGAAAAAGAAGGATTCAATCTGTCTCCCAACAGAAGGCAATAAACAGAATATAAATTCCTTTTTATTTCACACTAACTAATATTATGCCCATAGTTCAAGTCAAGTAAATTCACAGTACAGAGCTCTACTAACCCCACAGTTGAGGGATTTGTCCCTTCTAAATTGATATTAATCTCAATGCTAGCCTTTTAGTGTTCAGTCTTATGCCAAATTGCTTAAGATATATTTGAAATATATTAGACTTTCTTGCCTTTTTAAATCCAGATATAAGAAATAAATTAGAAGTTATTAATGCACTTTCCTGGAATGTTTGAGACTTTTGTTTAAATCATTATCCATAAACAAACTGTTGTAACCTCCTAGTCAGGATAAGAAGATTAGCTACTGGAATTCACAACAGAATTTGTGATGGGGTAGTTGGTGTACTGGACCACTGATGATACTACTCCATTACGATTACAAAATATAAATAATCAGTGAGTCAAGGACCAAAAGAGTAGGAAGGCAGACAATTCAAGAAGAGCAAAGGTTTTTACATCTTGTTGAAGAGGCTCTAGTCACTCATATACTGAAGACATGGTACAGTCTGAGAATTAAGGGAGTCTTCTGAGAGATGCAGACTCAAACCCCAGAAGATGGATGAGAGGATTAAATGTAAGGTCTTGCACTCCTATTACGTGCCCTGACCCTGCAGTATTAGGCCAATACAGGGACATAGTTGTATTTGAAAACCACGTGAAGACCTTTTTTTTTTTTTTTAATTTCCTTAGAAATTAAAGTACATAGAAGTACATAAATTAGTAATTAGAAGTACATAAATCATTTTAGGTCAAATAAACCTTTTAATACTGCAAAAATGAAATGAAATTACGATGGATTCTGTTCTTTATGGTTTCTAAACCTTCTTATGGTAAGGACAACAAAAAAAACAACCCATTACATAGGACAACTTGGAACAGATACTGTTCAGAACTGAGCCGGACACATAGCATGATATTAGACATGGATAGGGTAATTTTTTTTGATAGGTGATTCATTAGAGCCATTGGAAAGGAGAGTCCATTCCACTCTAGACTGGTAAGATTCAGGTTATCTCGTTATCAGTTTGAAATATAGGTGCTTACTCTACTTGCTCATTCTTTCCCTACAGTCATGGTAAATACTGCTGAAAAGCAATTTATCCCATCTTTAATACTTATGTCCGTACAGGATTTAACAGCCTCTAGAAGGACTTATCTCTCTCTCTGAATTACAAACAAAGCCCAGACCACTCTCTCACATTTGACACCTAACTCATGGTGGCAAAAGGAAGCTGGATGTCTCCTACTATGGCAGGTTTCTACATGAGGTGCAGCCCAAAGTTAGTCTGTTTCTCCACTTGAAGGGAAATTACTTTGATTTAGCTCTAGTTAAATGTCTGAATTTGTATAAATATCAATTTATAAATTTACTTCTAATTAGGGTATTTTATAATTTGGCTTCCTGTTTTCTGTTATAACTTTTATTATGCAGATTAATGAGTTCCTTGTAAGTCACTCTCTTAAGGCAGTGATTGTTACTTTGAAGACAACATTTTACTCCATTATTTCCTAATAATAATATGACAGAAGAGAGAACATAAGGATACAAATATGTAAACTGGAAAGGACAGCTCAGGGGAATTTTGTAAAAAAGTATAGTAGAAATATAGAGCATAAGAGGGAAGAAGACCAACTGATCCCTAAAACTAAATGTAAAACTGTGGTCCTGATAATTCAGCAGGGGGAAATAGAGTAACACATTTTCTGAGGTTGAAACTGTAATCCTTGAAGAATGTTCTAAAGAAGACTGAGGTATCTGGGTGCACAAGATGCAGGCTTGAGATCACAGGAATAAAAAAAAAAAAAAAATATGCAGTCTTGCGGCAAATAAGATAAAGAAAACAGTATTTCTGGTCTCTATAATGCCAGAAGAGGAAAAAGCAGAATGAAGGGTTATCAAACACAAGAAGTGAAAACCCTTAAAAATACAGAACTTGTACGGCAAGTAGAGAAAGCAGTACACAAAAGCAGTTAATTCATAATTGTATGAGTGAAGAATGCATGCTGCTTTAGTTTCGAGAGAATTTAATGGATTTGAGTTAAGCAGTGTGTGAACAAGAAAATTTTTAAAGTAGGGACCTTTAGAACCCTTTTTTTTCATGACTATGATGGATAAGTAGATAATTTTAAAAATTAATTTTGTTAAAGCCATGTTATCCTCCTAGTGTTAGACAGGCTGAAAAGTGTTTATCAACTGACAGGAGCAGTCATTTACTTCGCTGATAATTTTCTTCACCTGCAGGTTGTATTGATATCTCTTTCCTTTCTGTGTAACTATTCAGTATTTTTAGAAATATTTTCTTAGAAAACAGTGTTTTTTTAAAACATCTTTCTCTTTAAAAGATATTAATTTCATGGTTATGTTCAAGAACTTTTATCTGCATGTTTGCCTATTTTTTTCCCTCCTTTTGACAGCAGCCTGACTAAAGAAAGTCAGCTTCATCCTCTAAGAGTTGGCCAAGCTAATTTAAGTTTTATTCCTCTCCTCTATGGTTTTTGTCTGCTGTGTCTTCCAGAGAGCCATGCTGACTCCTACTGATTCCAATTTTAGTCTGCTAGTCCTTCTCATGTTTTGAACAGGAATCTGCAACATGTAATAAAGGGTGTGAATTCCCTTATGCTGGAACTGTCTAAAGTTGAGCATCCCCAAGTGACTATACCCTTGGAAAACATGACTTATGCTCTAAAATAATATAGATACTCTTGAAAAGTAATCTTTTAAACTAAAGGGCAGCTTCCAAAGGCAAAATATACTTTTGCTTAACTGTTTGATCAGAGATGAAGTCATAGCTATTTGTTTCCAAAATTAGTATCACATTAGATTGTGCCTGAATAAAGCAGAGTAAAACCTGACTAAAGGCTTCAGGGTAGTTACTGAAAGAAGACGAAACTAGGATATCATTCTTCTCTAAATAAGGATGATGAAATTACATAGAAATAGTATAGTAAAAAAGCCCCAAAATATGAGCAGTTCAAAAGTATTTATGGCCAGTTTTATTCATGATGGTATCTTAAGAAAAAAAAAAGTCAAGATTCCTGCATTACCTTGCAGTGTATTTTATCCAAATTGGAGAGAATTTGGTAGCCTTTCTCTTGTACGAGCAGTGCTTAGTTCTGAAAGCTTCTGTTCAAGTCGAGGCTTACTGGCTCACTAACAGCATAAGAGACTTCAGAGAATGTATGGAGGAGAGCTGCCTTATGAGCCTAACAACGACCACAGGGCATCCACTGAGCAGCGTTGTGAGCTTCTTTCCAGAGGCTGTCCCCAAAGTTTGTAGTGTTAATCCTTAGGAACAGTGTCTGTAAAGCTCACTGCTCACATTTGAAAATGTCTCCAGACTGCTTCTTGCTTGCTTGAAAATGATTAAGTAAAATTAGATCTTGAAATGTATACTGGAATTTTATTGTTTTCTACAATGGAGTTTATTTAAATATCGAGATTTCTAATAAAATTACAAGCTACAGGAACAATGTCAGTAAATTTTGGAGCCTGGTTTCTTTTAAGAGTGTATTTTATGTAGTGAAAATGCAAGAGTCTCCTTCGGAGTATCCTTAGTTATCCTAAAGTACTGCAGAAAAAAATTATCAGTTTTACATTAATCTTGTCAGCATCCTAAGAACTTTCTTCTAACAACTAGGAGGCCTTTGCATCAAGTTCCTTTTGATATACTGAAATCTTTCTATATGACAGAGAGTCTGAAGAAAATAGTGGCCCTACTGGCATCCTGAAGAGCTTCTTCACTTTTTTCTATCATTGCAAATACTGTTAATCTGAAATACTTGTTAAGGCCTATTTAGTAAGACTAAGCATTTAGCTCCCTATCTTTCTACTCCTTTTCCCTCCCTTCCAAAGGCCAGCTTCAAGGACATGAGTTTCACGGCATGCAATTATCCACACCGGGGTGTGTCATATGACAGAGTGTTTTCCTATCTACTCAGCCAACCTTAAACCAAACTATCACCGATTATCTACAATTCCATAAACCAAGCACATCCTGAATATACAATGGTGCACTTGCTTACTTCAACGGCTATGACGATATTCTCCAGTTTACACACTGCCCTTCTGAGTGGTGTGTCTCTAGGAACACAGCAATCAGATTATTTCTCCTTTATGGCTCTAAGGACTGTGGTTATTTTAGCTTGCCACCACATACACCTGAGGTACTTCTGGCCCCTATAGCTCTGACTATTCTCCACTTTCATCACAGACACATTAAACATGCTGCCACAGTTCTAACTGTTCACGTTATGATGCAGACATCCACGTGATGTTTCATGTCTTTTGGACAGTACCAGCATGTGAAAAATTACCACCATCATATTTCCATGACAAACTGGGCAGCCATGGAAACTGCTGGAATTGTTACTCAATCCCCAAGTATACAGCAGTGTTTCAGGCAGGAATTGTGCAATTCTACAATGGGAACATTTAAACACCGATAGGGAATAGCTGCAGACACTCCAGAATTTTGCATCCAAACAGATGTAGAAACAAATGTGTCCCACTTTTCTTGGTGTGGAGATGCTAACTCTCATTACTAAAAAAAAATATCCAAGTGGCATCAGAAACATGTTGAAGTAATAGTTTCAGAGAACAGAATTATGGCTGAAATGCATATGCCTGCAGCTGGTAGTGCTGAGAGTACATATGGGTATATGAACTGCAGGAATATTAGACAGGAATATACAGTTTTGGGCTTGATGGCAGGTTCAAGAATACTAGTTTGAAAAATTTTAAAAGGTGCATGGCACTAGGGGTACAAAAGAGGCAGTTCTGTATCAAGAATTTTGCACAAGCAAACTACAATGTATTCAGTTATATTTTCGGTGGGGTACAGCTCCCTACTATTAGTTTGGTATGTATTATTTTGACCAACGGTCTGCTGACCAAAGCAATATTCTGACTGCGCAAACCCTGGAAAAAAACCAACATAATCATACACATAGCAAAGGCTGGTGCAGAGTTCGTCTGGCAGATTGGAAGCAAAATAGCCTAAGACCTGGAGTACCATTGGAATGTCATCTATGTGACAAAAAGTACATGTTTACTGATAGCCTGACACAGTGTACCTGCTCTAAGACAAAACAAAAGTCTTTTTTTATGACAAAGACTTAGCACACTTTCAATTTGCTGAAGCATGTGACTCATGCAAAAGAAATTAGGGATCCAAAAGAATTCCAGCTCTAGATCTCGGAGGCCGACAGTTCTCAGATACTTTCTTTAATCCAAAAACAAAAGCCACTAGATTTTTTTAGGACATTTGGATAATTACTAATCCCATCTTGATTTTTAAACATATGTAATTTTCTTCATTTAGAGTAATACTAGTTAATCTCCCTTGTTTGTGAGCTTTAGATTTTAAGATTACACATACTTTGGTTTCCAAGTTTTTTCCTGTTAAATTGAACACAGGTATATCTCTTTTCTAATGCATTGACAATTATAATACTATATAAAAGAGGAATGTTCACTATTCAAAGAAACAACAAAAGCACACGTATACATACCAAGAAAACATAATAATTCGTATTTTTATCACATGTTCTAAATTTCCTTCTTGTATAGTAAGTTCATAATTTAATGATATAAGGTCATATTTGAGCATGGAATAGAACTACAACAGAGCTTACATTACCAACTTTAGTTTCTATTTTTAAATTTTTAATTCAAATCTCAGAAATAAAATGAAAGAAAATTATTTTTAACAATAACGGGATTCCAACAGTAAATGACAAAATAGACTTTGAGTCTAGTGACAGTACAGCATATCAATTAACAAAAGAATATAGTGAGTTATACAAGTAGATGTGCTGATGCCTTAGGTTTTAACTTTTATATTTTTCAAATCCTGTACTGCTAATGTAACTCTGAAGTTTCCTGTAGCTTGTTAAGTGCTGTTCTCTTATGCTAAGATAGACATAACAAAGCCTCTCCATCTTGCTCTCCAAGGACACCCAGACTGTCCTAGGCCCAAAAAGTGTAAACCAACATCTTGGGGAGGGGGAGTAGGCTTCAGGAAATTACATTAGCTGAAGTTCTAATTAGTGAATTTATGCTGATATAAAAGTGTGAAGAACTCGTGACCTGTTGTCCATTTTAGGATCCACTGAGGCAGGACCCTCTGGAGCCCAGAGTGTACCTCTGAAGGCCTTTCAAATAAATATTTCCTTTATTCCTGTCTAGTCTGTTTCTAGGTAGCCGTTTAAGGGATCAGTGCAAAATTTTTCTGTCTCAATAAACTGTTATTTTGCTGCAAAAAAAAACAACAACAAAACCCACAGAAAAATCAATGAGCATTCCTCCCTAGCAACAGAGGGGGAAAAAATCAGGAGTGGTAGGAAGAGGATGCCGAACAGGCAGTTAGTGACTGATAGCTGCAGTAATATGAACAGACTGAACAAAGGGATTGCTGTTTATTTCAGGTTGCAGCAATAATAATGCAAGGCAATAAAATATGTAGTTTACATTTTAGAAACAAAAACATAAATGAATTTTCACACTCATCCAAAGAAGCTTCTCAAAAAGGAAGAGTTACAAGTCCCTGTAATTGCTGTATGCTCTTGTAATTGCCATTAACATCTGGTATTACCATCAAGAGTACCAGTTTAGCAGTTTTCATGGGCAGTACTGTTGAAAAACTGTAACACAAAAAAAATTGCAGGATTTTAACAGCAGCTGTATAGGATCCTTATGCCAAAATTTCTTTAAAAAGTAATAGGAAATATGGAAAGCACTATTAGCACCAAAGGCCCTGTTTCTCATCCCTGTGGCTAGGCTCTGATTTGCAACGAACATACTGGAGAAAATATTCCCAGGCTCTCAGCTCAAACAGCTTGCTGAGATAAATGCTGTGAGACATCCAGAATGTCAAACCATTGGACAAGAAGGGTTTGGAGAAAATCTAATTAAATGAAATAAAAAATGTCCAGTTTTCCTAATGTATAAGGTTTATTTACTTCAATAGGAATAAACTAGCTGATATGTTGTAAAAGAGCCTAACAACAGAAAACTTACTTGTAAGCAATAGTGTGCAAATATTTTCTGAAATTATTCATCTTTATAATTACTCCCGTAATACTTAAATACCATCTACTCAGATTACATGTTGCCTGAGGGCCAATTATGAATGTTAAACCTGCCAAGTGACTACTTCAGCACATGCCTGTAAAAGATCATCATTTCTTCAGTGATGAAAAATCCTTCTTTACCACATCTTCAAAGTTTTAACACAAACTGCGAATTATGGAGACAATTATTTTATTGAACAGACAGAAGCAATATGAGAAATTCACCAAATTTTTCCAAAGAACAACTGAAAAAGGGCTTCACATTGGTTGTATTTGTAAAGTCTCAGTAGTAGTTCTCTAATCCGTCTAATCAGTCCATGGCCAATGCATATAATCAGGGTTCCAGAAAGAAACTAAAATGGCTTTCTCTTCAAAATTCAGAAACCAGTTTTGGAACTGAAAATGGAAAATAATTGTCATTATCACAAAAGCATATAGATAAGATCTGGCCCAAGATCATGACGCTACACCAGAAACCTTTAGCATACCACACCTGGTATATAAAGTGCTCATTTACATTAATGGTGGAAAGGTCTGTGTTATATCCTCATAATGAATTCAGAGTATTTTTTTATAAATATGCATGGCCAAGGAAGCCAAACAAATATTAAGACTCCACTGTAAACTCTTCCAGTTTTGATAATGTGCTAGATCATCACAAAAAGATTTCCTACACTAAAATCTCTGTATCCCTCTTCTAGCACATCAGCATAGAAATTTCCACAGCAGAAAGGTTCCCCTCTAGCAAAGGTCTGTGCCACCAATCTCACAGCAGAAGTGTTCCTTAGGTGCTATCTGCCAGCAGCAGAGGGCTCCAGGTGTGCTCTGAGCATGCGGGCCCAGGCTGAGGAAACAGAACTGCGACCTAACCGTAGTATTGACTGAAACTGGGGACATAGGAGAGAAATGAATTAATGTTTAACAATCATGAGACTTTCTAAAGAACTGAAGAAAAGAAAGAAGCTTGAAAAAAGATTTTGACTGAAGACATCCATCAAAAAATTAAGAGGAAAACATGCTAGAGGGGAGAATAAATGAGACCAAGCTGCAGAAATTAAACCGACAAAATAAGAACTGACAATAACAGTAATTTAGAGGGTTTTTATATACACACAACAAAATTATAATCAGTGGAAAAATAAAAAGAAGCACTCAGTTAAATTATTAATATTATTAAACTTTAGAAATACTAGAAGGAGAATTTCTGGTTGAGACACAATATAAGAAATTCTACAGCTCCATTGAGATAAAAATACCACAAAGAGTTTGAACTAACTAAAAAAACCAAAAGTAAAGCATCTTTTTACTAAAAGTCTTCTTTTCCTGTTAAATTTGCACTTCAAGACATAAAAATCTGTATTTTACAGTTTATGATCTCCTGTACATCACAGCATATGAAATTCCACCCAGTAATTCCTATACTGAAATCAGTAACTTGTATCTTCAGTAACTTCAGACCCAGTAAATCTGTCATACATTAATAAACCAATCTACCTTACTCTTCAAATTAAGAAACCTTTAGAGGCTTCTATTTTCTCCTTGAGAGATATTACTACATCTACTTTTTGAGTTGAACAGGAAGAGTCCTTACGTGTCTCACTGTTTCTAGCCTTTGAACATTTTCTGCAGATTTGCATTCTCAAAAATTTATCACTCTCTCTTCTATGACACAACTACCATTCTCAACCACAAATTGACACTGTCCTGCAGCCCCTTCCACTTCACAAGAAGATCACAGAATCCAAGAGGGAGGCAAAAAAGGGCTAAGAGGAGGAGCGACAAATATAAACAAAGGAGCAGGTAAGAGGGCACATGAAAAATGCCACACACAGGCTCCAGACAAATTGCTTGGTGTTTTATGTATATCAGAAGATCAGGTAAGGTCTATGGTCAGATCTGCACATGGCAATTCAATAGTTGGTACTGATGCTATTAAAAAAGAAAAACCAAAAAAAATCTCTACTTACAATTTCACATTAGATATCTAAGGATCACATAATCATCTTTTTTTTTTGTTACCAAAACACTGCCCTGGGTGTTCATATTGGCTTGTCCATTATAATCCCTATACTCCTTTAAGACTAACAAAAGTGTTGTTGAAGACTTAAAAATCTTGCTTGTGTTCCTTGTTCTAGGACTTTGCAAGCGTTGGTACTAAAAGCACATTTTTGAGGGAATTTAAGTTACTAAAGAGCCTAGATCACTCTGAAGAACGATGCTGGCATCGTTGCTACTTGCTATTCATCAGTCTTTGCATCAGTCACACTTGTTTTTTAGAGTGATCTTTGATTACACTTCTTTGATAGAACTGTTTGAAAACATGATCATTTAGTGTTACAGCGATGCAGTTCCTTTTATGCCAATCTTGTAATCTTATCTAAGCATTAAGTCAGGTTTCTTGGCAATAGCTGTTTTCCCTAGAACTACATTGATTTGCATTAATTACATTATTTTCCTTTAATTATTTTTTGTTTTAATCTGCTTAGTCATGTATGAGTGTTCTATTAGATGACAGTCTAACCCAGTGATAGTCAATTCACTTCATGTTTTTATACACTGGCATGACAGGCATTAACACAGCCTGCACAAAAGGCTACAGTAAATATCAGCAGATCAAAGATCTCACCAGTAGAACCTTAAGTGTATACATAAATTCTATACATACAGACTAGTAATTGATGTGATGTCGATAGCTATATAAAATCCCCAATTCCACTGAAATTTAAAATAGGATTAGTCCATATAGTCATTATAGTCCATAACGAAACTACGTCCAATTGAACACATTCAGATTGTGACTTTTTTTTCAATTCGGGGTTTTTGCCCTAATGCTACAGAAGATCCAGACAAACATTAGGAACAACTGACTGATTTTTAGAGGGACTAAAGAAGTGTCTGCAAAAGACACGCATATTAATAACCAGTACTTTTATTTAGTCTTTGAGTAATATTTGTATTAGTTGTTATATAAAGCTACATATTTAAAACATAAGAGTAATATTTTAAAGATAACTTTCATGAATCCCATAGAAGTAGCATTCTCAAAACAGAACACATATAGTAGCAATAAATTAAAACCACTTCGAAGTGATACATGGTCTTGGTGTGACTGCATGCTGAAAACTACTTCCTGTTCTGGTCCCTCTGACTAAAAAATAATATAATGGAACTTTTATAAGTATAGAAAGGTTGACAAAGATGATCAGAAGTAAAATACTTTTCCATAATAAGATTAAGATCCTTCTTCTTTACAAAAATGGCTAGCAAAGCACGTAAAATATTTACACTTTTACATACCGAGTGTGAATAGGGATTTTTTTTTCACTATTGTACTTAGGAGAAAAGAAAGCAATCATAAGGTATAATCCACCATTTGGATGTCTGAGACTTTGTTATTCTTTAAATTGACTGTTTTATTGCACAACTCCCTATTATAACTTTCAAAAACTCTTGAGAATAGACAACTAGGTAAGGACATTCAGTCTATGCCCACATTTTGTTTTTCATTCCCACTGCTTCAAAAATGTATTCAAGCTTTTTCCTATTATAGCCTCTTATAAAAGTTTTATTAATTTTCCTAATACCACAACATCACAATGACATCTCTGCTTCTCATACTGGTAGTATCAGTCTCTTCCGATTATACCCCACAGATTTCTCTTTTCAAGCATTTATTTTTTTCTTATATTTAAAGTTCCTTAGGAGTGTCATCTCTTTCTGTTTCCTCAAGCCACTTTGTTTCATCAGTTTACTAACTGGGCATCTTTTAACTATCCACTTGTTTCTCTCTCCCCTACAAATATCTCTGATTCTGCCCTATATTATATGAAATAGGAGACTAATGTAGTCTCCAAGTATCTCTAGCCATCTCAGACCATAAAATACAGGAACTGCATAAGTGACAACTAGTATGACATAATTAATCACAACTATAGGGACCAAATAGGGTCAGTCTAATTAAACTTAATATTAAATCGTTAAAATGATCCTGGCACTCTTTACTCAAAAAGAAAAAAATCCTTTTAGACCAGATGCTTTCTGAGCTAAATTCTTTCTTCTTTGGGTATATAATTTCAAAGAAACTGCCAGACTATTTTTCAGAGTAAACTACTGTGCTAGAGCACTCAAAGGATGTTGCAGTAGAAAGTAATTTGATTTTAAAATCCTGATCGGTTTATTGTGCAATGAAACAGTAAACAAAAGCTTGCATTGTTGGAGGAAAAAACCCCAAACACAAAAACCAAACATGGCTTAAAGCAGGTAAAGAGCTGTTTAATCACAGAGCTCTATTCAGAGCAAATTCCTCAAACTTTACTAACGACAGAAGCTATGTTGACTTTATTCCTTTTTTCCCAAAACCTTCCTATCATTGCAACCACCAAAAAGTAAACAATATTCCAAGCAGCCGTTAACCTTGAGATCATCTTATTTTATACCATTCTGAGCACGTTTTCAAGAAGTTTTATATGGAGAAGTGGAAACAGCTGCAAGTTCACCAGACATGTGCCTTAAGTCAGTAAATAGAAAACACCATGTAAATACAGCCGAGATCTATTTATAGCCCAGGGAAGCTAAGTACATTATCCTAGCGGAGACATGGGTTCTGGTTAGAAATTAGCTCATGGCTACCTGAAGCCAGGTGGAGGGAAAGATAGTACAGACATGTTCTGAACAGGACGTCTCTCACGTGTCAGATACCATAAAAACCTCCTCTGGACAAACCACGGTTTACGCAGGTTATACAAGCCCAGGACATCTGGGCAAAACCACAAACCAGCTATGCCTTTGAACAGGGCAGTACTAACTTGAGGAGGCTCAGATTGAAGCGGTTTATTTTTCAGATCAAAACCAGTTTTTGCAAGCTCTTGTAATCTGTATAGTAGCAATAAAATATCGCGCAGAAGAAAGACTTAACTAGTTAAATACAACTAGAGCAGTTCCAGACGAACTCACGCTAAAAATAGGCTGTTATTTCACAAAGCTGGCACTGACCCACATTGAGGTGTTTCCCCGGTTGCCGGTGTCCAGCCAGGGACTGCCGGCCGTGCGCTATCCCTGAGGCGCTGCAGCGATACCCTCGGCGCTTCCCACCGCCGGCTCCAACTCCTCACGTCTGCCTTTCGAGAACCCCTATGGCCTGAGAGACACTCCCCAGGAGCGAGAGGGAGCATTAGCCTGAGCGCGCCCTGTTGTTTCTCGCACCGCTTCTGGCCTACTGGGCTGAGCTCCGATCTGCAACACCAGAATCACGGTTTTTATCTCGACTTAAAAGACACGGAGTGATCTGCGGACAGAACGCCTCAAGAGCTTCCTGCCGGCATTAAACTCGCCAGAGCGGTTTTGCAGCCCGCGGGCCAAAGGGCCGACGGATTAAACCCACGCGGGGCCCGCGCTGCGCCACCCCGCGTCCTACCGCCCGCGCGGGGGCGGCTGTGCCGCCTC
>VZRF01005196.1:146984-168608 GCA_013396875.1 Vireo altiloquus | reverse complement strand
GCCCGGGCACAAAGCCGCTTTGTGATCCCGGCTGCCGCTCGCCCCGCCCGCCGGCCCGGCCTTCTCCCTGCCGGGCTCCATGCGGCGGAGTCCGCCAAGCCGGGCCGGGCCGCCCGCCGGGAAGGGCAGCGGCTCCGCGCCCGTGGCTCCGCGCCCTGGGCCGTGCCGGGAGCCCCCTGCCGGGGGGAGGCCGAGCCGGGCGGCGGCTCCGGGGGACAAGATGGCTCCGCGTCGGGAGCCTGATTGAGGCGTGATGCGAACCCGTGACCGCCGCAGTCGGGGCGACGGCCCGGCCCGGCCCGCCGGGCGCTGTCACGACCGGGACAGCGTCTTCGCGCCGAGGAGAGACTAGGAGAGACAGGCCGGAAGCCCGGCACCCCGCGGCTGCGGGACAGCCGTAGCCCGGGGCTGTCCGGGCAAGTCGGGGCTTGCCCGTGAGCGGCTGGCTGCTCGGCTGGTTGCTAGGCTTGGCGGCCGCGGCCGGCGCTCGCCCCCCGCCGCGGCCCCACGTGCGCGGCTGCGGCCGGGACGAAGGCGGCCGGGCAGCTGCTTTGTCTCCGCCGTGCTCGGGCGGGGAGTCAGTGTCGGCTGCGAGCGAGGACGTGAGTCCTTTCCAAAATGAGCTCTATGCAGTAGTGGTGGGGTATGCCCGAACTCCGGTGTGCAGCCGGCATTGTTCGGCAGGAAAAGTCCGCAGAGGAGTCATTAAAGTACATGTTGAAGCGGATGTTTCTGTAACAATCTGTCTTGAGCCTCAAAAGCTCACGAATACAGTCAAATACCTTAATTTTGACCGAAACTGATTTCAGGACCTTGCCATCTCTTTTCCAGGAAGGTATTTCCTTCTGGAGGTGGATCACAGTTCAGCTTTAGAAGGTTTTGCTTGCCGGTTTTTGGTTTGTTTTCCTTTTTTAACTCCCCTAGTAGTCTCGGTGCCTTTGCTACCTAACATCTCTGTGACCACAGAGCACCGTGTGTATGTAAGCAGAAAAAAATCAATGAATGTACGGCTTGCTGGTGGTATTATGCCCTCCAAAAGCAGGAAAGCAAAAAGGATAAAGAATTAACAAAATCGAGTCGTCTACGACAATGGGAGCAGAATTGTTAGCTCGCTAGTAGCCAGCTATGTACATTGCAAGTATTATGAGCTGTACTGTTTTGGTAGCAGGAAGGTCCTGTAATTCAATGTTTCTTATTCCTGCTGGAGACAACTTTCCAATATGTCTACCTGCATCTGCTGAGTCTTTCAAAAGCAGTGACTCAGAATTATGAACCCTGTCTCTTTGTAATCTCATAAAGCTGCCAAATCGAGAAACCTGAAGATTACGCTTAAATGTCAGCTCTTATTATTCCAATGGTGGAACAGCAAAGGGTTTTTGTCTTACAGGAACAGTCGTTTCAGGGGGCAAATGTGGAAGAGGCAGTACAGAAATCACACAGCCATGAGAGGAAATGTGAGAATGAGAAACAGAAATGAATGACAGCTATAACAAGAGCCAAGGGAACAGTATGTCATTGTCTTACTGAAACTAAATGTGTCAGTAAGACAGTAAATAAATAGAACTTAGCCTTATCTTATAACTTCTATTAAGTGAAACTTTCCTGTTCTGACAAAATACATGCCACATAAGAATGCCGGATCTATTCCAGCGTGTAGGCTGACTGTAAGTGATCACTTGTTTTAAACATTAACCAGAACACCCAGATAAGAGTATTACTGAACTGTAAACTAAGAACAGATTGTCACCTTCTTCAAAAAACTAAAACTCACTCTATTCGATCAATACAGGAAATATTCCTGTGTTAAATGGAAGTCCTTACTGCTTTCTTTTCTGCTACTTCTTGTTAGGCATTCATGGCTTAATTAAACTCGATGAAATACATGCAGACAGTTATTGCTGTATGTGCTAAATTTCTCATATTACTGCTTAAAACATAATGGAATAGGTTTTTAGTAGGATGACAGGATTTATGTAGTTTGCTATTAAAGTGACAGTGTTAAGTCATTTGGAGATTCCTTGCTTTTGGAAACTCAGGAGGTAGTGCTGACAAGAGGATCAGTTGGTTTCTGTGGTGTCTAATTTTCTCCAATATCTGTTAAGGCTTCTTTGCATGTTGTTTTTGTGGTTCAAGCAGAAGAACTTTGAACTGAGTCACATGGCCTTGGTTTCATCATCTCTAAAAGTTGCATTGACTTGTTATACAGGAAGTTTTGAGATGATTTTTTCTTCCCTCTTCACTGCATACTTGAACCACAAGAATAGCCTTCTGGCATAGAGCATATCACAACAAATTTATGATAAACCTTTGGATTCTCCCTTCCCATTGGTGAGATATGAATGTATTTTCATAGGCAGTGGGTTGCTTTCCATGGTCTAAAATAGACAATGTTACCACTGTGGATATCATAAGGCAGGCATTTATGTGCCCAGTAGATAGGAGGTACATCTTGTCAAGAGCACCTTACGAAGGTGTGCCTCTACCTTGCGTAATGGCTTTGCAGTTTTTACCCCGTACCCTCCTGTTCTTCCCTGACTGCCTTGGCAGTTGCTACTGAGGCCTTGAATAGTAAGAGGAAGTCAAAGGTATTTGTCATTCAGTATCTTTTTGTTGGGTTGTAATTTAGAACAATGAACTTCCTTGCAGGTGTTTTCAAGTTGTCATGAAAGTTAGATTATTTTAGTTTTCTAGTTTTAGTCTTGTGGTTTCAGTAGGTGAGTGCATGCCAGGTCTTGACTTAAGAGAATGTGAGACCACAGAGTTGGTTCTGGGTATAAATGTTTTTGGTCTATGATCAGGTAGATTGAGCAACTAAGAACTATATTGCACATATTCTGACGGTAAAGGATCATAAAACTGTTAGCAAGTGCTTTTGTTTGCATGCTTTTCAAGATGCTGCTGAGTTGTAAATCAGAATGTCTACAGCACGGGATAACCTTGCACCTCTCTGCTGTCCTCATATCAATAATGATCTAATAGATTACTTTCATAAACCATTTTTCTCAGACATGAGTGATTGTTTCAAACGCCAAATTAACATCCATGTGAATCTGCTTGTCTGTGAAAACAGACATTTTAGGTTTCTGTCCCAGAGAAGGGCATGAATTAAAGCCTTTCCTTTCAAGGTGCCGCCCTCCTACTTGAACAGACTACTTTCTAACTTCTTCTAGCTTGAATTGTAGTAGATGATGTGATCATAATTAATACAGCTATAATGGACAGGTTACCTTCTCTCAATAGGTGGTCCTGGCATATTAACTGCAGTTTCATTTTCCAAGTTTATTTTGATGGCTCCAACGGTCTAAAGGTTGGACTTTCTGTTGGGATGGAAACTGCTACTTTTTCCAGAATTCTTCAATGTTAAAATTCCCTCAAGGAAAATTCATATGTAAATTGAAAAGAACATGATGGGATACGCAACTTGATGGTACAAATGATGAGTTGGTGTTATTCTGTTAAAGAACCTTCTGCATTTAACACTCTGCATCTGAATTTCACTTATGCAACTTATAGGGATCGTGCGCTTGACTGTCTTGACTGTTTTGATAGCTTACCTACCAAAACTATATGAGACAATATAGTAATTTCAAAGCTGTATTTCCATGCCTTTTGGAAGCTCATGACATCATTTGGGTTCCCTCAAAGCCCGATGCCATCATAATTACTGCAACACTATTTTCATAGCTGATTTCTCATTTTCCTGGTCTTTTTCCTGAAGCCTTGTACTCTGGCTTAATGTCATAACACGAACAGCATACCCATGTAGTACTCATCTTAAATGTTTGTTTGACTCCCAGAACAGAATGAAACTAGGTTGGCAAAGCTGTCTTGGGATAGTACAGTGTGTTGCTGCCCTAGAGAGTCGGTCTGCCTGTGAAGCTTGCCTGCTAGTATTGGTGAGAAGTGATGGCATTCACATCAAAGGAAGATGTGAGCTTTGGTCCTTTATAATGTGGCAGCAGCAGTTGCCAAGGCAAACAGTGAGGCTTAAGTACATGCTTGATTAGGTCCTTAGTTGTGTGAATTACTAAGGTTCTGATGTGTTTAATACTGACTGTTAAGTCAGTAATTAACGAAATTAATTCCTTTGTAAGGGTTAATAACACATAGAACTCAAATATAACATTGCATAATCTACTAGCTTCTATGTGGTATAAGAATTTGAACTGTGCACCCAGTTCCTAAGATGTCATTAGCAATCTGCATTTAAAAGAAGGATTTTTTACTTAACTAATTCTTTGCTGCCTGCCCTTTTCCTTGTTTACTGGTTTGTCTGGTGTCTTGAGTACTCCTAGTTGCAGACTAAGGGCAGCCTGCCTAGAAGACTGGATGAATCCTGATTACTTCTTTCTACCTACCTGCCCTAGCATGGCAAGATGTTAAATGTGCTTTTCTCCCCAAAATCTCCATTTTGCTGATTGAAAGGTTTTCACCCTAATAAATCCATTCTGTGTCCTGAAGCTCATTTGCATGCATTTGTGTTTCTGACAGCTTTCACTCCCTCATCTTTTAGCAGAGCAAGAGTCTGTCTGTGATTCTTCTTAACAGTTTAACAAGAGATCAACATGAGATCTTCCAGTGCAGTGCAAAAAGCGACACAAGAACCTTGTGCAGCTGTGTCTGCCTAAAGCTGTCCTGTCCGTTTTTGCTGTTCTGCTTCTTAAACTAATTGAAAATGACTTGAAATAAGTTATCTTCAGTTCTTTTTTTCAGTTGCTATATTAGATATTTTCTGGATCTGGTCTTAAGACACTTTTAAACACACACCTGCCACCTTGCTGGGGCATGGCTGGTGAGTCAGATGATGATTCTTGGAGTTCTTCCGAGTCTCCATTCTCCTGGTTCCTGTTACTCTGTTGACCTTTGACTTAAGAAGATCCTTCTTTCTCCTTTTCCGTGCCTGTTATATTTAGAGTTCTTGCTGTCTTGCAAGTTGTTAAAGACAAAAACTTAAGTAGCTTTTTTACAAGTAGCTGGCAAACTTATTTCTATAGTATACATCACTACCAGGTGATGGTAGTATCTCTGGAGTGGCAGCAAAGTGGATGTGTAATTGTCATCTTAATTTCTTTCTGTTAACTTCATCCTCCTGTTTATTAGCAGGTTGGGGTTTTATTGTGTGTTTCTTTATTTTTTTGTTTTTTAAAAGTCATGCCTGTGACTCAACACGCATATTAAAACTCTTACCATGAAGCTGTCTGAAAACACTAAAGTAGGTGGACTAATCAACATAAATAATTTTTTGTGCCAAGTATTTGTAGGATTGATTATGTTTCTCTCTAATACCCAAGTATGTTTAGTGGACATGTGGTTTGATTCGTACCTTTCTTTTGGAAAACAGAACTCTCTTCTTCCCACCTGTTCCCTAGGCAGATGTAAGCAGTACCACTGGTAGAGTAGCTGGGCACAAAACTAACACATCGCAGTGAGGGTTCCACTGTGCATAGAAGCACGTATGGGTCATTCATTTGCAACATCTGCAAATAAATACACAACTTGGAGCAGTTCATTTGCTATCTCAATTTCTGGTTGCATCTTGCAGTAATTATATATATACATTTAACCATAGCTAGGCAGCATACCACAGGACAGGAATGACCTGTTCAATAAACTTGCTATATATGTTTTTAGCTAGACTATTTCAGTATATTAATGAAGTCATGGTGTAAAAAGACTGTTAAAAGCATATGAAGGTTGCCATTGATCTTCAGCCTTCAGTGTGTGAAATGTATCTTAGTTAGAAATCTGTGGGCCTCAAAAACCTCTGTTCAAAAGCTCACATTGTATTGTTAGGCCACAAAGACTGCATTTGCTTTCAAGGTCTCCTACTTGAGTAGGTGTATCTATGTGCATTTTTTTTCTGTCACTTTAGTAGGTGTTGTGATGTCTCTCAATTCAAAATGGAAGAGGCAGTTGTATGGGTATCCTGGAAGAACCATTATTTTTATAAATACAGGAATTCTTAAAACTTGTTGCTATGTTTAGCACGTCTGAAATTATTTTAATACATTATGGGATTTGGTGTTGCAAAAGCCCTACATGGAAACGTTGTAATAAGTAAATGTATTTATTTTCAAGTAATCCATGCTAAGAAAGGTAACAGGATTCTTACACAAACCTAATTCTTCGAATAAAAAATAAACCTTGTGAAACTGCTTAGTGGCTGTGTTTTTATTTTTTCGTTTTATAAAGCTTGATGTCTTAAAAATAACCTTGTTTCACTTGTACTCATTATACTTTTCCCCCCCTCTCTTTACAGCAGTTCTGTGGTGTTCTTGGTCACACATTTATGGAGTTTCTGAAGGGCAGTGGAGACTACTGCCAGGCACAGCACGACCTCTATGCAGACAAGTGAACTGTAGAAATTCATTACTACTCCACCAAGAAGCCCCCCTAAGAGTGGTTGACCAGGATAAGAAGTGTTGAATTGAAATTGGCAGAGCATTTAACAACGGAATTCAGACCTGGATGGGGTAAACCTCAGCGCACTGCCTTTTTTTTGCCTCAGTATTACTGGATTGAAGAATTGCTGCTTCTTGTTAGGAGGTTCATTTCATTTCCCATTGCTCCCAACTTCATACTTTCAAGCACTGAGAATTTCACGTGGAGTATAGTGAAGTAGACTTCAGTTTCTCTACATCACTTCTGTATTGGAATTTTTTTTAATCCTTTCATAATCTTGTTGCATGTTTAACTAAATCAATATGGCCCGAATGAACCGCCCAGCTCCTGTGGAAATCACCTACAAGAACATGAGATTCCTGATAACACATAATCCAACCAATGCAACCTTAAACAAATTTATAGAGGTAAGGCCAGTACAGAATTCTTACTGATGTATTTTTTTAATGTCTGAACAGCATGCTATATTTACAATTTCATTTACTAGATGATACCTGCTGTGAAAGCCATATGAGAAGGTAGTGAGGCTGTATATTGATTTTTTTTTTTTTTTTTCAAATACTGGTGCTATGCTTCAAAGATCTGCAGACAAATCTGCTCACATATACTTTGACCTCCACAAACATAATTCTGAGAGTGAAGCCAAGTAATAATTATGCTGTCTAGTACATAGTACATTAAGTACATTATTTAGGTCCGAAAACAGGAATTATCTTGCAGAGTTGTGTAGAACAATGCAAATATCTCTTAGTGAAGGAAGCTGGGTAGTGAAAGGATATTGCAGTCTTGTTATTTGTTCCTAGGGTTCTGACCCACAGTATGTATCACTATGCAGCAAATGCAAGGAAACGTTGCACCACTTCAGCCTAACCTGGATGTGAGCTCCTACCACTATTAGCAGATCATGGATTTAGTGTAGCTTAAGAGGATCCTCTGTGTCACAGCATCTACTTGAGTGAAATTTGTGGCAATAGGCTTACTCTGTCTGCATCTAGAGCTGCTGAAGCTACTTTAAGTGCTTTGGTACGTGCTACTGACCAAAGCCAGTGGCTTGGCGTCTATTGCTAGTACTGAATTTATCATCTAAACCACATATTTAGCATGTTGGAACTATAAAATGCATGGTTGTATAAAGTGTGTGTGTATCCTAATAAATTCCTTGCAAAGCTACTTTGTGGGAAGGTCCAAGTTTGCTAAGTCCCTCCTTAGCAAGATTTTAGGTGTACTACGGCTACTTCTGCATTTGGTACAGGATTATTTACAGGGAACAGAGTGAAATAACATTTGCTTGCCTTTATACTCTAACAAATAGGTATGCTTAGGCAATGCTTCAGTCATTACCATGCTGCTTGCAGTGTGAATGATGGGTTGTTGCAAGGAAAATGAAGAGGAATTGCTTTTTTTTTTTAATGTAGGGTAATGGCAAAATGGAAAGCTAAATTTTGTTATGACAACTCAGGAACTGGAATAATTCATTGTCCTGTGCTTGTAACTCTTAACGTTAAGTGGTGTAACAAACCTGTTGTTTTAAGCAGAGAGAGAGAAGGGGAAGACTTGAGCTTCCCTCAGAATGCTTTTAGTGAAGTATGTACCTTTGCAAACCAGGAAGCTTCCTGTTCCTTTAAAATGAATGAGTTTTTGGAGATGGACTACTTGATTAATCAATAGGAAAAAAGTCTGATCCAACAGAACAAAACTTAGTCTGTAGATAAGACTATGTTTGCAGAAAAGCTTAAAGTATCTGGCATTAGCGCCCAAGTTTTTAGTCACTTCAGCTTTCTGTGTTCTTTGCAGGATGGTAAGCATTTGCATGAGTTTAGCTACGGAAAATTTTGGAATGAGTTACTAAGCTTATCAAGAAAATGAAATGGTAAATGAAGCTAGTTTATTCTTACAGCATTTTTTCTTTTCGCACCCTAGGAACTTAAGAAATACGGTGTTACCACAGTGGTAAGAGTGTGTGAAGCTACTTATGACACTGCTCCGGTGGAAAAAGAAGGCATTCAGGTTTTGGTAAGTAGTGTAGAAGCAGAGTTCAAAACCAACCTATTTCCCTCTTCACTCCAAAAAAAATTATTTGACACCACCTTATTAATTCTTATGAGTGTATTCCAGCAGCTGATGGAGGAAAAAGATGTGCAGACATCTTTTCTTGTAAGGAAAAAAGGTTCAGTTTTGAGCTAAGTCATGTGCTTAATCAAAACTGATTGAAAGGAATGTATTCATAGTCTTGCTATAGATACACTATTAGAAAATTGTACATTTCAGTGATTTCCTTAGCTGTCAGCTCTGTCCTTTGTGTCCCCTCCTTTTTTGCCTATGCATACAGCTTACAAGAGTTCTATCTTCATGTATTTGCAATCTTGTTTTCTAGGACTGGCCCTTTGATGACGGTGCTCCACCATCCAACCAGATTGTTGATGATTGGCTAAACCTCCTTAAAGTTAAATTTCGTGAAGAACCTGGTTGTTGTATTGCTGTACACTGTGTTGCTGGTCTTGGAAGGTGCGTGATTTGTTGAATTGTCATCCCTGGTCAGACTTGTATATTCTTGTACCAAGTATATTGATGAGTGTCCCATTGATATTTTTGTCTTTTTTTCCTAATGGATTTGTTTTTTAGTGACTTGCCTGCCTCCTCTCCATCTCCATTTCAGCAGCATTGCCAGTCTCCTTGAACCAAGGGCATTGTAACCGTTAACCATAAACAAGTGTGTGGTTCTAGTTCATCAAGACCAGCTTTCATCCACTACCTATCTGGGGGATGAAAAGTGTTTTCCAAAGTCCCAAAGCTGTTTTGTCTCATTGCTAAATGACATAAAATTTTTAGGGATAATGCTAAATATTCTCCTCTTAGCCCTGTTTCTTCTGTCTGTTGGCACTATGTTAAATACAATTGCAACAGTTGTGAGAAAATAATGGTTTCTCTGCTGTTATTTGAGACTACCTGGGAACTAGATCTGTTCAAGAAGGAGTTGATATATTCTAGCCATGGATTTCAGCATGTCCAGTATAAAATGGAGGTTTCTGGTCTTGTTGTCCATAAGCCTGGCTGATCCACAGCATTGTGGCTTCACACATAACAAAGTTCACCACAGTGATGAATGTTACCAAAAAAAGTCCTCTTCTGCTTCTTAGAATCATACCAGTTGTTTTTTTCTCAAAACTAAGCAGTTAGTTGAAAAAACAGTCCTAGCTTTCTATCATGTAAGTTTTCTTTTAAATCCCTGAACATACAAAACCACTTAAACTTACTACTAGATGCACAAGTCCGTTGCTAGTGTGTAGCATGAGGTTTTGCCTGGATTTTTGGGTTTTTTTGAGTCATAAATTGCTAAGGTATTTGAGTTTGATTTAAGTCAAGCTTTTCTAACTGAACATTGATTCTCTCAGAAGAAGAACCCTGTGGCAAAGAAGGAAATTGTCAGGGGAGTGCAGCAGCCTGTAGATTGCATCTGTTCCTAAAACTTGTGACACTAGTTCTAGGATTTGTTAGTTCTTATTGAACTCAGCCCGTCTTCTGCTCTGGCTTCCTGACTGCTTCTAATGATGACTCACTGTGGAGAATAGAAACCCATACACAACTCTTCCTCAGAATCAATTGGTTTGAAACAAATGGTTAAAGATTACTTGCATTTTATTCCTGTTGTCCTCTCCTGTACCTAAAGTCAGAAGAACGAAGCTATGGTTGACCAGAGTTAATTTAAACCCCTGTCTAATGAGAATGGCTAACTCAAAACCAGGTGATATAATATCTCAGTGAATGTAGAAACGCCTTCTGCCTTTCCTGCTTTCCCAGAGAAGAAAGATCAGATATGCAGAAGAGAGAACTGGATAAAATAAATTGTTTTTCTGAGTATGCTTTGACAAAAGCTAAACTTTTTTTTGGTTTTTTTTGAACTAGAGCTCCAGTCTTAGTTGCTCTTGCACTGATAGAATGTGGAATGAAGTATGAAGATGCAGTGCAGTTCATAAGACAGTAAGTATTATGCTAAAATGTCGCTGTTCCCAAGATTCAATATGTTGATACGTCCTTGGGCAGTGAAGGAAATTCTGAATGTTATTTTTGTCTTTGATGCCTTCTTTTTTTGGTAAGGTATTTAATTTAGTACCTCTGAAATTGTACTGCATACAGTCAGTGTTGTAGGACTTTGACCTATGGAATGGATATTTTTCTGTTGAAACCAGAATCTGTACATAATTGTTTGAGGAGGTTTAAAAAAAACCCAAAACAACCATTAACAAACGCCCTAACTTTCAGTTAGATTTGCAGAGTTCTCTTTATTTATTTTACATATGAAAGGCAGAACACCTTTGGAATTTAGGTTCTGTTTTCTAGCCAGAACTAATGCTCATTCATTGTGATGGATCCTTCCTTCTGTATTAGATCAAAGTGTGCTGTAAATTTCTTCCTAGTCTTTTCTGGTGGTCTACTGAAGGCAAATATTGCCTTGGATTTTTAAATCAATGTATATAAGTTGGACGAGAACCGCTTTAGTCTCGATGTTTTAATTTCTCAGGATTCAGCTATATTTAAAAGGAGCTGAATCCATTATAAACAATAACAAAATACTTCTTGCATAATTTCCAGGCCTTAGAAGAATTAAATTCAGCTTGTACTGGTTGTATATCAAATGAGGAATAGGAAGCCAACTACATACTCCAGTCAGCCAACATGTTCCTTTTTTTCATATACTTACAGTTTGAGGAAACAAAGCTCAGTTTCTGTTCAGCATCTTATTAGGGGGACCTTAAATGGTTATGTGCTTTCTTACTATTGTAGTATTCTTCATAATTACTTTAAGAGAATAAATAACTTCAGCTCTCAAGAAGACCATATTGCATCTGGTCTATAGCTTCCTTTTAAAGTTTCTTGTAAAGATCTTAATGTAAAATCTCTGGCTTATGCTTATCATAGGCTAGAACAGTGTCTAAAATTCTATGTACTCCTTTGAGCTTGTGGTCCAGTGAGGTATTTGTGAAAGGAAGCTACCACCCTCTTTCCTGGCACTTAACTTCCAATTATCCCTATTTTGGTTACAGCCTTGACTTTAAGGTGGCTTTTTTAAGTGATCTAAAAATATTTTTCTCTGGTTGGTGATATTATTTCACTTGGCAGTAGATAATTGTTCTGTTTAAAATCTGTTTTTCTCCATCTAGGAAGCGGCGTGGAGCTTTCAACAGCAAGCAACTTCTGTACTTGGAGAAATACCGCCCCAAGATGCGACTGCGCTTTAAAGACTCCAATGGTCACCGAAATAATTGTTGTATTCAGTAAAGCTCGACAGCCTGTAGTACTTCTTTGGGAATAAAGGATGGAAACTAGAATTAAGCAGACTGCATGCCAAAGACATCAGTCTGGTATTTTTTAGTAGTAAAGGAAGCTTCCTTAGGAGTATTTATTAGGCTAAAGGCTCAGTAGAAATGCAACTTCTATGTTTAGATAAATATCTGTCTATTTGGAGACCCAGTAAATGTTTTTGCTGTACCCTGTTTCTGAGCTGTCTCCTTGTTCATTAATTATCAGATCAAATATCCTTTAATCATGCCATCGAGTCTTACCAACCTACTTTCAACTACTAAAAATTGGGGTACTAAAATAAATCAATCTGTAGAGAGATTAGGTGCCAAAACACCCAGCATATCAGCTACATGTTTTTCCCTAAAATGAGCATAGTTCTAATGATGTGAGAACTACCAGCTTATCTGGACCTTATTATCTTTTTTCTACGGTCATTTCAATATTGGAGAATATGGCCTCTAAAGTAGTCTTGCCTGCTCACTGTATGTTTTGTCTCCCACAATCGCACTAGAATTATCAGGATTTGCACAGTCTTTTTAATACTATGAATTACAGCAGTTTTTTACCCCTGCATCTGTACTTTTCTGTTACCTAAACCTCTCCATTTTACAAGTCATTACTCTGGTTATTCATGTAGAAGATCTTTTAAATTGTACAGAAGCACACAAGTCTTTAATGTCTCCAGACAAAAAGCCTTACAGTAAAATTAATGTTGGCACTTCACGTGCAACTTAACAGAGGACCTGAAAAGGTTGGGAGGGGCTATTTAATATTTCTAGTAAAATGTTGCCTTTGTCTTGTGCAGGAAGTATAGAATATGCCCTTTACTTTAGTAAATATTTTTTTAAAACGTAGAAATGCTTTGTTATTGTAGCTAAAAATTCTTAATCAGAAAATTTCTGAAAAATCTTGTAGTTTTCTTTTACTGTACCTATTGAGAGTTGTTTACCAACTATTGCTTTGTTGAAAGTGTGATCTTTTTCTTTTCGTTCTTCCTCCTTGAGTTTCTGCTATGACTTGGGCAGACCTCTGTAATATTTTGTATGCCTTTCAAGCTGCGTAACTTAATATTTGGATACTTGATAATTTGTTTTATTATGTAATTGATAAAATGGTGACGTGTATTAATGTTAGTTCAACCATATATTTATACTGTCTTGGGAATGTGTGGTTATAGTTCTGTGGGAGAAATACTTTTGCCAGTGTTCACCAGCTTGTAAAATCTAGTGCGAGAGCTTAAAACATCTAAATAAATACTGAAATGCACTTACGAAGTTTGCTGAAATGCTCATCACTTTTACTTACTTTCGTGTACTTTGCCAGCAATCTTGAGGTGCCTAAATTCAGAATCTAGTTAGGCATCTGTTTTCTTTTTTTTAAATCTGAATGTCCCCTTTGCTATAATATTTGCTGTTTGTTTTACTCATAAATAAATGTGGACAAAAATTAATAGTAGAAAGTACAGTATTTCTTCATGTAGCTTGTGACTTGCTGTCCCCAGTACTAAAACAGGTTACTTGCTTAGTGTTCTTGAAGCCATTCATACAGTAAAGCAGAAGAGTGAGTAAATGCATCAGTAAAGCTTGGAGAACACTTGAATCAGTACCATTAGAATTCAGGTAAAATAGTCTGCCAGAGTGCTTCATTGTCAAGACTGAAGCTGTGTACAAACAGAAGATGTTCCAAAAATTGTGTGAGCAAAGACTTAAATGAGTTTTCAGAGTGGTGACTAAATTTCCTGACAAGAACTGGAAGGTGCTCTTAATAGCCAGCTGAGGTGATCAATGCTCATATCTGCTTAAATTGGGGTTATATATCTCCTCCTTCCTAAACAGTGAGGTGGGAACATAGTATCAGTCAATGAAATTTCTGAAGGATTGCTTTTGGAAAAGTTACAGCCTTGTTATAAAGAGCACTGTATGATTTAAAAATGCCTGAAAAAATATAATACAGCACAATCTTTACATTAGTAAAATAAACTTTGGATCATCTTTCCTTTGGAAGCTGAACATGGTTTAAAGGTATGTTGTTTAATAGAATACAGCTTCATTTGACTGAAGAAATGGGATCTTTTGTAATGACATCCAAATTCATAAATGTTTCTGTTGTCAAGATGGACTAGATTGTAGGAACAATGGCAAAGACAGAATCTTCACAAATTACTTGTCAGTATGTTGGGCTGATTGATGTAAATACTGGTTTAACACAGATTAGTGTCCAATTCAAGTTAAAAATCCTGATTTGATCACTCATGAAAGTAGGAGAAATCTGTAAAACTACAAGTAAAATGCCTGGAATTTTTTTACTTAAAATTAGTGATAGAATTTCTGTACATAGATCAGATTTTGCTCTGTCTTTACAGTATTAATCGTGGGTAAGAAGGGTTGTGTCACTTAAGAGCTCTAACATGTTAGTGATGGAAATTTGGTTCATTGAACTCTAAACTTAAGACTGAGCTCGACCAGTTGATTTCAATAAGCAAAGACGAAAAATTTGCATACGTGTGTGTCTGTTTAAAGCAAAAAGTCAACTTCTGAAGTCTCCCTGTTTAGCCATGACTCTAAGGAACAGAAAAATCTTTTCTTCTTTTGTAACTATTCTCGTAGTGTTGAACAGTACTTAAATTGTGAAGATAAGATAGCAGATGGAACTACATAAAACAAGTTGAATGAAATTCCATGTAATGCATGAATATACATATTTAGAAATTCAAGTGAAGAAATGCTTGAACAAGTACTGTATCTTAAGGCTAAAGCCTGGCATGGAAGACAGGCTTTAATGTAACATTTAATTTTGAATGCTTAGAATGAGTGTATAACTGCTTTAGCCCCTCAAGAGGTATGTTATAGGACATTCTTGTCATCTGCTAGACTGGTTTGTTCTGGGGACTTAACGGCTTATGTAATGTGGTTTTCTAAATGGTGGTAGTATTTACAGGATTCTGTAGCGTTTAGCAGAAATGTTCATGGGAAATGGGTGAGAGGGAGAGTTTGCAATTAGTGCAGCAGAAAACTGATGAATTCCCTATATAGTTCTGTCATGTGGTCATTAAAAAATGCTGAGGAAAGGTAGTCAAACAAGGTACTTTGTTACTGCTTGTCCAAAACCAGGTATAAAATTGAATGTGATTTTCTTGACTGTGATTCTCAAAAGTGCTGAGCAGTCAGTTTCAACTTAAGTGTGTAAATACTCTACTTAAATATATATGAAGTCATGTAGAACTGTGTTTCTGACAGTCCTGAACCATTTCAGACTACTCAAAACCAATTAGTACTTCAGGCTGTTAATCTCCCTGTCTTGAGTTCTTGATACATAAAATCCATTTTAGTCTTTATATTGGTGGGGCAGTTGTGGAGATAAGCAGTAATTTTTGAAATAATCACACCCATCTGCATTATTACAGAAGAAACAGTGAGAAAATGTGTAATTCTGTATTGAGGATGAATCCTAAGTCAGACTTAGGATCTTTCACAACAAAAAATGCAGTAAAGTACTGCCCATTTATTGTGAGCATGGTTAATCCTTAAAAATGAGATGGGGAAAAAATCTTCTGTAATTAAATAAATGTACTTCAGAGGGCCAGACTGAGGGTTCATAGATGACCTTGCCTTAATTGTTTTTAAGCTTCTGAGTGCTTGACTGCAGCATTAACAACACTACTTTTTCTTTATTTTAATGTGCGCAACATGATTTAAATAATTACTGAGAGATAGTACTCAAAACAGTATTTTAGATTCACTAGGATTTTGCTGTATCATTAATAAGCAAGTATTTTCTGTCAGTATTAGGAACATTATCAAACTAGAGATAATGTTCCAAGTAGATTACTTTAATCTTTTTGTATGTATTTGTGTAACTCAGTGTAAAAGAAAAAAATCAGTTATATTTCACAAGTTGAATTCAGATCTTAAAATCAGGCTGAAATTTTGTGGGGTTTAATAGCTGAGAGGGACTTAACTGAACAAATACAGATTTTTACATGAGTAGAAGCTTCCCTTACTCTTAGTGAAAGGAATTTTGCACTTCTCAGGCATATGTCTCAGACCTCTATGCTAAGAGATGCCTAAAATAGGTTAGATGAATAGTCTGTAATAACCATTGACAGTTATAATCTGGGGTTTTTTTTATTGATCCGGGTTTATGCTACACATAACCACAAGTGGCATTATTTTTGTCTTGATGGTTGCCTGCATGACTGCTGTTAATTCTGATACATACTGTCTTAATGCATTGATGAAAATCTCAAAAACAACACAAGTTCCTTACCAGTGAAAAGCCTCTATGTGAGGTAATAGTGTTTAAATAGTGCTCTGACAAGAAACAGGACAGTGCCAGATGATCAAGGTCCCTGCTTCAATTTCTAATTCAAATGATTACTCTTAAAGTATAGATGAAGAAAATCAGATACCAGAGTGTTTAGATACATAGGAATGCTCAAGACAGAAATACATAGTAGACATTAAGTCTCAAAACTACATGTAACCCGTGTCTGTAACAAAAACTAAATGTATGGAATGGATATTTTCTAGTGGGCTGGATTCTTAATTTCACTTTATTGGTGGAGTAACAGCAGTAGTTGATTCTTATCTTTCATATAAATTGGCACATGCTTTATCATCAAGTTTCACTGATGCTTGTTCTGAAGAAGAAGAAGAACTTGAATTACATTTGGACTTTAGAGGAGCAAGAATTGAAGGTGACGAACTCTTCTTCCCTATTCATAGAACCACAGTTACAATAGGATCTGAACAGGACAGTGCCTTCAGCATTGTCATGCACTTGTACATCTTAGTTTGCCTTCTTCAATTCCCCAGTAAATCTGTGTGTCATTAGGTAGGGCATACAAACCCTGAACTTGCCTTTAAAATCTCAATTAATCTCTATAACAACTTTCAGTTCATCATAGTAAAAGCACGTAAAGACAAGGGGGACATAGCAGATGTGCAAAACCATGGAGTTCCCTCATACTGCAAATACAGTCATCCCTTTACACTTGATATATGAGGTTTTCCACAGTAATGCATCTCCTGTCTATCCCAGGGATGGGCTACCCTGCTCTCCACAGCTTTGTACAGCAGGGCTGTTAATTCTTCCTGCCTTCTAACTGGGAGTTCCTTGTAGGATGCTATGCAGGAGTTATACATCCTTGATGGTCTCAGATCAGGCCTGCTACCTCAGGCCACCCTACATGGAGTGTTTCTGGACTGTCTATTCAGACAGAATTTTGCTAACGAGCAGACTTTTTTCTAGGTAGACACTTGGTGGCTGTTTCCCATTTTAATCTAATCAGTGAGACAATTTTATAATATCCAATCACTTTGTGTTGTTAAGGAGGTTATCCTGATGGAGAGTGTGCAAACTTCCCCATATTTGTGTTAAATCACAACCTTTTTTATTTCTCCCATTCTCAGGCTTCATTTACTTGTTTGCTCTTGAGTTAGCTCTTGGCTTCATAAGGCTTACTTCATACCTTGAGTCTTTACCTCCCAAGTTCTTGACTTTCTTATTCTGTTCCTGTTTCCCTGTCCTGAAATTCTTGGTTCTTTCTATTTCACTTGTCTCCTTCTCATCGAAACTCCCTTTGGGACTTCCTTAATTGCTGCCTAGTTTTCATCACTGGAAAAAAATTAGGTACTGTTCAATGGCACTTGATGTTTACATTCCTGTCTCAATTGTCTTTCACCTACCAGAGTATTTATGCTACTTTGAAGCTGGGTCTCAGTAAATTCTATAAAATGGCAAGCCGTTTGCCTTGGAAGAGGTTCTGGGCCAAGTCCAGGAAGGGAATTTGAGAGAATTATCATATATTATTGGGTTGAAGCATTAGGAAATTTTTGAAGGAAATCCTCTAATCGTGCCATTTAGAACATAGAGTAATTTAGATTTGAAAAAACATTAGGCAGTGATCTAGTCCCGTCCCATGGTCAAAGGAGGGATAACTTCACAATCTAATCAGGGTATTAAGGAGCCTATCTAGCCAAGTTTTTAATACCTTCATGGATGGAGATAACAGCTCCTTCCCAATATCTGCCCCCCAGCTGAAAACTCTTCCCTTGGGAGCTAGTCAGAATCTTCCTGGATGCAATTTCCTGGTTTCTCACATTTTACATTGTGACCTCCAAGACACTCTTTCTCTTCCTCTCTACATTCATCTTCTAGGTAACTGAGACAGAGGAAGTTTCCCTCCTCAGTCTTATCACAAGGGTAAAGAAACATAGAACACTATATGCTCCAAGCCTCTAATAATCTCAGTGACCCTTCCCCAAGGTTCATTCCAGTTTGTCAATATTTTCATGTACTGGGGAACTAGACACACACTACCAATATGACTGCCTTCACAGAAGACAAAAATTAAGGTAAATAATACTGGAGTGAAATCTCAGGTATTCAGAGAATTAGTTACTAGCAGCAGTTCCATAGACAACTGCCCCAATTAGTTTGGTACTTAAGTCTAAAAGGCCTATTTTGTGCTATCAAAGTTTGTTTTCCTCTAGCACTCCAAATCTTCATTTGAGCTTTTTTTTTCCCCTGTTTTACACCAGTCTATGCAAATAACTGCAACTCTATCTTATTTTCTGGGATAAAATGTCTTTTTTTCAGTCTTGAATCTGTGTATTCCATTGGGTAATTCTTAATAGCTTGTAGATTCTACACCTTTTACCTCTCTACAAAAATCTACCTTTAGTCAAAAAATCAATGTCTAAACATCCTTTGTCTTCCGAACCTTGCCTCTGTCCATCTGGCTGTATGGTTCATTTTAAAAGCCTCAGTCCCTTTCACCTGTGGAACTGAATGTTTTTCTGCTGCTTTCTAGAGTAGGAGGTGCAACTTCTGTTTGATTCAAAAACTGGCAGCTGCTATTGAGTTTTTTTGTGGGGAAACAGGATGATCTTGTAGTAAATTTGGTGAAAAGTGGGTAAGGGGACACATATTACTGTTCCTGTACTAACTAAAGCAAGGAAAGGTAGGCAATTAAAGGGAAAATAGTGTCAAATCAGATATTCTTAATCAAAATATGTGGATTTCCATTATGGGACTAGAAAATTTTAGATTATTGGCTGTCATTGTTCTGCATTTGAAAAAGTCAATTCTTACTACACAAGAAATGGAAAAGATCTGAGGAACTCACAGTTTTAAAATTTGTTAAAGATATAATTCACAATAACTTAAAATATACTTCAAATGAGCTAACTATGGAGCCTCGTGAACTAGCAACATTGGCAAATCTCATGTACTGTGAACAGAGTGTCTGCTGTTCATCCTGGCAAAAATCATGGCAAGTGTGGTATGAAAAGCAGTTATTTAATTATTAAGGGGTGTCAGTGCAGTATTTCTGACTCTTTCAGAAAATAGTCATCAGAAAAAAAAGAGCTTGTTCAATATTGTAAATTCAGCAGATAAACGCAATTGGAGCTGTAGTACATATACTTCAATTTATTTCAGAAGTCTAAGTCTGCTTTGTATGACATTTTAAGTTACACAATTTACAAAATAAATGCAGCCCTTAGTTTTAAAATCATTTAAATCAAGTATCTTGCAGACAAAGATGTTCCTGTGAGACATTGTTTGATTAATGGCTTACTGTTGTAACATATCTCAGATTTTTCACAGTGGCAAATAGTGCCCTACAGCAGGGGAGAAAACCTGTTTGTCCACCACCAAACCAAATACATTCTTTATCCAGGTAAGTATATGGAGCAATCTCCTTTCCACATTTTTACAAACAAACAACTAGTAATTAACACTCAAAAGCAAGCCATGTTTAAGACCAGTTTGATTATAATCTGACTGCATATAGCATATTTTCCAAAATTCCATTTAGAACAAAAAACATAGAAAGACTGTAAGGAATATAATTCATGAACCTCTTGGGAAGAGTTGTGGCTGAATAGAGACTAGGAACTATAAGCATAGAAATTGCTGCCTTCTACTTTTTCTTGTGTCCAGGGGAAGTAGGACACTTTCCTGAAAATAAATAAGTTGCTTTCCAATGGAAACAACTTGTAAGATCTGGACTTACAAGTAGCTCATGTGTAAAGGGGCGACATGATAAAAATATAGCTAGGAAAGAAAGCAGATGGTGCAGTTGTGATTGTGTACACCTGGTCTGTCAGTGTATACAAAGACCTCTGTAATACCTATGAAATTTGCTATTGGGGTGCGCTTTTTTCTTTTAATGCTAAACTGCAACATAGTTGCTACAGATGGGAAAGTTCATTACATAAAGGGAGTTGTGCAGTGTGGTCACAGCAAAAAAAAAGTGCACAAACGCTGTTAAACTGAGATGGGTCACTGGAGTTATGTGACTTTTGACAGTGTAAAGAAAAAACTCAATAGAGCAATGAACAATGATCAGATTACCAGCAATGCTTTCCCTGATGCTTGTGTCAAAAGTAATGAAATCAAAAGGGCTCAATGCTGGAAATGTAAATTGTATTTAACTGAATTTTGCTTCAGAAAGTAATTTCATTTCTTTGTATAATGCCAACAGTATTTCAGAGGGTTAGCATCTTGTTGAAAGTCCGTGTCTAAAAAGCCTTTGAAGAAATTACTGCAACCAGCCCAGTAGCTCAGTTCTGTGCCATCATAAGAATTCAGGGGAGTTTTTTGAATATGCTTGCTTTGGAAAGGAGAGAGACCTTCTAAGACTGGGAAACTACAGGAAGAAAACTGGAGAAAACAAACTTGTGGTAATGTGCATAATTGTAACTTTGGAAGGGCAGGGAGAAAAAACAATGTTGAGTAGGTTAAAAACTGTCCTCCAATTTTATTGCGACTACCTTGTGTAGTGCCTGTAAATATTGCTGTTACCAAGCCTTCAGTTTAATGCTTCCTTTCTTAGTGTGATGGTAGCAAGTATTTAATTATTTCAGCCTTCATGTCACCACAGAAGGCCCTAGAGAATACAATCTCAAAGACTCAAAACAGAACTGAAAAAAAGAAACTAGAGGAAACACAATCCATTTTAACTTCCTCATCTTTTTTTGCCCTTACATCATGTTTGCATTTAATTACAAAATACTAGGAATATGTAAAGGCAGCGTTAATATTGTAATTAATTATTCCAAATTTGATTTTTAGAAATAATATTAAAAATCAAGTTTATCTTTTGGAGGTGTTGAAACTCGGTATATTCAAGAACCAGCCTGCACTGCACTTTGTGCCGGCCATCAGAACTGAAAGCAGCGTAACAAATGCTGCATTGAGCTAATGCTGCAACACCAATTAGGAAAGACAGTCCTGCTCTGTGATAACGTTATGTGAAGACCAAATTACTCCAGATTCTGATGTCGCGACAAACACACGCCGTGACAGCCCCTTAGGTGTCGATTTGAATGAGTGTGCGCCACAGGTCCTGCAGCGCACATGGAGAAACTGTTACGAGGCAAAGAGAAGGGAGTAAAACGCGCCGACACCAACAGGCAGCATGAGACACGTCTGCCCAGCACCGACCGACTGCGCAGACTTTTCTGTTCAACATGTAGGACCGACGAGCCTGGCACACGGAGAGCTGAGGGAATCTGCCCGGGGCCGCCGGCGCACAGGACAGATTAACAAGCAGGTTGTGTAATGCGGGCTGCACCGAGAGGGGGGTGGCAGCTGCTCTCCTAAGACAAAAGGCCACATCATTACACACGCACCGGGCACGCCGTGTGCGTACTCAGCCAAGGCCTTACGGGAAATACCCGCGGACCCTCCGGCCGGCCTTCCATCCACCGTCCCGTGAACCCGGCCCAGCACGGCCGGGCCCACGGTTGCCACCGGGAGCCTCTCGCTGTTGGGCTCCCGACTCGAGCGAGGGTGCCCAGGACACCGCCGGCTCAGCCACGAGAGCTGGTTCCGCTGAAGGGGCCTCTCGGGGGCCTCTCGGGGCCCTGTCGGGGCCGGGGCCCCCGGCGCGGCGCAGTCCCGTCCCGGGGT
>VZRF01005196.1:0-146326 GCA_013396875.1 Vireo altiloquus | reverse complement strand
CCGGGCCCGGGCTCCTCGCCCGGCCGCCTGACATGGCGCTCTGGGCCCGGCCTTGCTGCCTGCGGCGGCCGCTTCCGCCCCGTGTCCGTGCGGGACCCTGCCGCAGGCTTCTTGGCTGGAATCCTGTTGCTGCTGCGAGGTCTCCCACGCCGCCTTCCCTGCCCTGCAGATGCTACGTTTTGATCCTTTTACTTTTGTCCCTTCTCACCCCTTGAGCCGCCTGTGCGTAGTTGTCCCATTCAAACCAGAGAAACAATTAGCAGTTTAGATCCTGCTGTTCTTGCTCTTGGTCTGACCTCTTCCGGGCGCCTCCTCCCGTCTCTTAAACTTAGCATCACCAACAATTTCTGTGTTCAACTCCTGTGCATAGTACTCACTGTAGGAAGGGCGGGAGAAAATGTGATCCTCAGCAGTGCTGTGGGATTCAGTGGCCTGGTGGTGTTTCCACATCCTAATCTGGCATGAGGTGCTCCTGAGGCAGTGCGTTTATTGCTTACTACTGGAATGCAAATGCTTTAGGAGAGCCGTCGTTGGTGTGATTGCGAGCGTTCATTCTGTATGGTGTGCACAAGGGAGGGAGGGCAGCGTTTGGATGAAGGGCACTCTGCGGCATAGTTTAAGTTAGTAAAAAAAACCTGTAGAGTGAAGCATAAAAACCAGTAAGGAGAGACAGGAATGGGGACTGACAGGAGCTATACCATGCAAATTGTAGTTGTGGTGTCTTTTTACGTAGTTGTTAGTTCATGGTGTAATTTTCATATATTTGCTTTTATCAAAAGAGATGCTAACATTGCTATATAGTGGAAATATTTTAGGATTAAATGTGTGTCTCTTTAACAATACTAATTCATGGTTTGGTTTGCTTAATAAGTTAGTCTCTTATGTTTTGGGACACTGTGTAAGGGAGACCTTGAAAACGTGGGGTTTTATATATCTTGGAATGTTTCCAGTGGTGTTTACACTTAGTGTGTATTCCTCAGTGAAACTCTTCTTTTTGCTGTACCAAGTAGCTTCTGCTTTTAATTTCTATAGTTGGCTCTAAAGATTATGAATATAATTATGGAGTTCTGAACACCTACATTTTTTTCAGCTATTGGTACCTGTTACTCAGTCATTCATTTTTCATGTGCATTTTACATTTGCAGACTGAAAGGGTACCCGACTACAAACCATGTTGGCTAGATTTAATTCAACACAGTTAGCTGCGCTAATTCAACACAGTGCTAAGATATTTTGAGAAAACCAGAAACTCTAAAAATTCTTACCTGCCATATTTCTGCAACCTTGCTCTTAAAAAGAGGCTCAACTCTACCATCTGTGTTGTGCTAAGAGTTGAGCTGATGAATTATTTTAGTTGTTATTTTAATTTTTTTCCATTAATTTTTCCTGGTCAACCTAGATATTGTTAAACCCAAGCTATAAGAGGAGAGCCATGTTATTTTAGAAGCTTTTTTTTATGGTGAGGGCATATTTTTGAGAGGTAATGTTATGAAGTAGCAGTGACGAAGTTCACTGAATTGGGATATGAGAGTTCGTTTTATAGAAGAAAAAAGTGAAAAATACGGACAGCTTGTCATATCTTTCTGAGTGGTGTCAATATAGCCGCATGATGGATGGCATATTTCTATGAAAAACTTCACAAGGCTTAGCCATTAAACTTTTAACTATTGCTAAAAAAATCCCAACAAACAAACTCTAATTCTAATAGGTGTTTCCGAATGAATCATTATGGGAGAGACACTGACAAATTCAAAAGGTATTACAAATGAAATTATTCTCTTGGGAGACTGACAAATAATCAGTGTAACCTGCTACGCAGCTTACCATTTTATACTATGTTCCAGCTGAAAATACTTGAAGCAAGTATTGAGGAACCTGAAGGTGGAAGAGTTCAAGAGAATAGCAGTAGTGATGGGAATATGATCTGTCCTCATTTTTTTCTTTTCAGTGAGATGTCTCTTGGTAGTGAGCTTCCAAATTCCCAGGGTATATACAGCAATGGAGAGATTCATAAATTATATATGATCTTTGGTTGCTCCTAATTTTCGAGATGTTCAGGAGTATTCATTGGTGGAACAATCTAGCAAAGAGAAACAGGGTACTTAATGTTTCACAATGTAAAAACTTTGCATTTCACATTTTACATTTACATTCTCCACATTTCAGACAGTAAAGACAATGTTTGATAGAACACAAGTTTTAGTGCAACACTGTGTGCCTTTTTGAGCTATAAAGTGAGGGTGAGAAAGGCATGTTTTTTGAAGAGAGGTTATGCTTTTCAAAACATAACTGTTAAGATGATTTTCCATGATACAGTATGATATTGTATGATTAAGAAAAGGTCTCTCTATTCTTTCTGCATTTCTTTGTCTTCTAATTAAATACTTTGAAATTTACTTTTCCTTTCTTTTCACTGAAATGAAGTACAGTTATGGCTCATGTGTTTTGAATAGGGACGGTTTAATAAAGCAAGTATCTTGAGCTGTATTTTCTCTTAAATACCATGATAGCAAATAGTAAGATATCTGCTCTGTCAGTGAGGGGAGCAGCACATAACTTTATATTCTAGTTAGATTTTGGGAAGTGATTATTTTTTGTTATGTCTGTTGAGATTTTAGTAGCAAGAGGTTTATGTCAGGTGGTGTCTGAAGACTTCAGAATGAGGTAAACACAAAAATACTATAGAAGAGCTTCTTAACAATGAATGAAATGCTCAGATTTACATTTCTTGTTTGTTGGTCTTTAGCAGGGCTTTGTTTAGGTGCCACTAAAAGCTAGATCTTAAATTTTAAATGAGGGATTAAATTAATAAATAATTAGTAGGAGATTTACATAGGGGAACAGGTGGTGTATGGATATCTCATAGGTTGATGTTTTGGTGTATAAGTTTGTCAGTGTACCTTGTCCTTCTTTACAGCAATATTGATGTTTCAAATAAGCCTTTTTGCCTACATGTTCCTGTTAGGCAGGTTTTGCCAGTGTCCCGTTTTTTTGGGAGGTATGTGAATGAGGAAGGTCAGATTTGATGATGCTTAAAGACTAAAGCTCAGTAAACCATATTCCGTACAAGTGTTGTATTGGGGTTTTTTCTGAGACACTGAAATCTTGTTGTAACAGATCCAAACATTTTTTTTGTGTCTAGATGGCAGTTCATATGCTCATAAATCACATTGCTTGTTCTGTCAAAAATATTTTGTCAGTTAATTTAATTTTTGAAGACTGCCCCCAGATGATAGGATTTGAGCCAATAAAAAACAGATAAGAAAGCACATTGGTGTGAAAGTTGTAAACTCACCAAAAAGTTGTCAAGTTGATGTCTTCTTACTGCCACTGATGCACTGTCTGGTCTTGATTTTCTCTTTGATCCCATGATGTGTTTGTACTGTGAACTCTATTGGGTAAAATCTCTTGCTACGTGGGTCTCAGTTGGTGCTGTAATATCCATGAACATAATGCATACAGCTTCTAGTGCTTAAAGTGTGGCTAAATGGGTATGTGCCAATTTAGCATTAATATTCAATTAGGTACTCGTTTGTGTAGGAAGAAGGAGGAGGATGGTAGTAAAACATGCATCAAGGCTTTGAACTAATGATGTTTGGTAGGTGGGTTTTGCCAAGGTATTAGTGAGCCCAGGGGTTGTCTGACATCGCAGTTCCAGTGAGCAAAGGTAGACATTTCATACCCTGAGTGCTCCTTTTGAGTACAGTAGTTGCCACACAGTGTGAGCAAGGGATTTTTTTTTTAAGCAGTCTGTGTTATTAGCTAATTGCATGCCAATTAAGGTGCAGTTCTCTTCTTTTCATGAAAAGTTTTTGTCAGTTATTGTTACTTACTGATTCTTCCATAATAGTGCTGAGTCAGCTTTTCCCCTTTGTTTTGACATCTAAGATGCTAGTCATCCAAATAACTTGTTCCTTTTGTGTGCTCTCCTACAGAGTTTACTACTTGAAGAAATAAATATAATATGGTGTTTTTAATGGAGTCTGTTACTGTTGTTATGACTAATGCTTGCCATTGATCATTTGGTGTGCTTAAGCACTTGGTCTCTGGACCAGGTCTTGTATTTTGAATGTTGCAATGTTTCCCACATAGTCCAGTCAATAACTAGATGTACAAAAGCTTTTAAAAGCACTAGACAGATTCAGCGAATTGGAAGCGACAGACACTATGCAGAAAGATACTTCAGTGAAATGGAAGGAATTGTAGTATTGCTATGCTCTCTTCAGCAATTTCAGACTGACTTATTCGGGCACATCAATAAAGGAGATAGGTTATTCAACATCTGGGATTTTGAATGTCTTAAATAAGCAGTGAGATTGGTTTTTTTTTTTCTTTTGTTAGGTTCCTTCAGGTTTTATCCTTGCCTTTTTGCCAATTCAGATAGTTCTTTTTTGGTTAAATTTCTTTGTAGAAATGGTTTATTATTTTTGTAGTCCAACTGCTGAGGACTTTCATAAACCAGATTTATTTTTATATTGACAATCATTAAACTACAGAATCTTCTATTTTATGTTACTAACTTTAAAATATAAGCTAAAATATGAAAGTCAAGTTTAAAAGGTAAACTGATATATTAAATTCATCCCTGGGCAGAGAGGGAAGGAAAGAGAGTAATTACAGTGAAACCTAACATTTGCTTAGTACAATAAATGGTATGGGAGTATGGTAAAAACAGAACTAAATGAATGTAAAGGAAAATAAAGAAAAATAATAAAATATCAAGGCAAATGTATCTAACATATAGCCAAATATGTAGTAGAAAAATTAAACACTTTCACATGCTAATGTTTAAGAGACACCTAATTTAAAATGCCACCAAGAGTAAGCTTGGACTGTCCATCAGCTAAGTAACACGCAGGATGCTTTGTGGTAAATACAAATTGTGATCATCCCTGCCAGAAGTGGTTTTTAGATAAGGTAGTAGAAACATGAGGATGCAGTTGGATATCTCCACTAAATTATTTTTCTCTGCTGTGATTAAGAAAATAATACAACAGGAATTGAAGTAATTCTTTGCATCTTTCCCAGACAAACTAAGCAGTGTAAGAGCAGAAAGATGTACAACATCTCTTGTTCAGTTTCTAGTCTTCCATTCTAAGATTAGTTTGGAAGGGTATACTTGTTTGAGATCTCAGTTTCTTTTCTTAGCAAGTGATCGTTCTGGCTCTTTATTTTAATTTCATAAAGTCGTGTAGAATTTTTAAAGATGTAATGAAAATATGGTATATGGGGAAAAGAGAAAAATTTGCTGTGGCATATCCTATAGCATGTTTATTTTGTACCAGATTTATTGGGATTTGAGGCAGTATTATGGCATACCTAGCTTAATAAACTAATTCAACAATGGTAGAAATTTTTTTTTAAGCTGAAAAATTCAGACTATAAAAGGAAACAATGTTGAGCGCATGAAGAAAATTTATGGTAAACATAATGTGGGAGAAATTCTGGAAGTCATACTTGTCTGTAGTGCTTTCTAATAGGGTTGTTTATAGTGTTGGATCACTTAATGATGACAGATGTTGGTTGTTGAGTTACTTTGTAATTGTTGCAGTGTTACTTCTGTAATTGTTGCTCCTGTTTTTGCTGTAGAGGGGGGCTGATAGAAACAAATCAGTTTCAAAAGTGTAAGAGAAATGTATTTAGGGAACTGAGGAGAATGCTCTCTATACTTCAAGCTTCTCTTGATGGTGTGCTCTTCTTTTACCCAGACTCCTGTATGCTGCTGTGCTGCCGTTTGAGTACATGCCCTGATACTCCAAGAGACAGTGGGTGGGAGAAGTTTCACTGAACCTGGCTGAGACTTGCTCCTTTGCCTCATTTATGAGCACTCCTCACTGGTTCTGCATGCATAATGCTTTTCATATTTTGCTGCTTCTGATTAGCTACCCAGTGGGAAAGCACTTGTGAGTTACTGTGCGATGGGAGTACAACTGGTGTGTGTGCATCTGCTGGGAGCGTTGCCGAGGCACTGGCCATTAGGCTTCAAGTGGAGGACACAGCTGTGTTCCAGTGGAGTAATACATTCTTCCTTTCAGGGGTTAGAATTATCTTTGGAAATGAGCGAGCATGAAAAACTTAACTGTGATTTTATCTGTACCTCTGGCTATTTTTCCTGATGTTCAAAGTGTTTTAAATGCAAAATCAACCATTCAAAATTTATACACTTAAGGCATTGTGCAAGGGAAGATTTTTTTTTTCTTGCAGCAACTGTTTTTAACAGTCAGCTGTCTAGCTAAAGACGTGTATCTTTTATCCTCAGTCCCACAGATTCTTCATTTCTTATGATAGTTAATCTAGTAATGTTAAAAATAATTTTCTAAAATAGCTCGGTAGTGTACAAATTATGAAAAGAGTTACAGTGTTTTTTTTGAACTAGGTAAAGCAAAATTTTGTTTTCATATGTTTTGCTGGCATAAACTTCCTATTTTAAAAATGGTGGAAAGAAAGAATTCTTTAAGATTAGATTTTGTGGTAGTAATATTTTTATGCAAACCCCCTGACTTTTTGATGCAAAATATGAATAGAACTTACACTTGATCATAGGCTCATGCTGCAAAAATAAAGCTTTCAATTAAACTCCTCTTGAATTTTCTCTGCTAGCTACTTAGGTGTCATTGAAGGTGGCTGTGGCTTTGAGATTTACTTCACAGTGCTTTTAGTGTTCTGAATGGCTACATAGTAGTCTTCTAAAAATACAGGTAATCTTTTTTTCTTCATCTTATAACTGAAGACAGAGGTTGATTTCTGTCAGGAGGGATTGTTGTAGTGAGAAAGTGTTCTTCTTGAGCTTTGTTACTTAACATTGGTTTTAATGAAGTGGTCATCACTGCTTTGAGAACAGTATTTGAGTAACAAATATATAAATGTTCTCCTATCCAGAAAAAAGCTTGGGATATGTTATTGTAAATGTCTTTAAAGCCTCTGCCAGTTTTTAATGTTGGATGCAAAAGGTTTCTTGCATTTTCACAATAGGTAGGTGTTCTATTGCAGTGTCATTGACACTTGTTAATGGCAGGGTTCACCATAATTTTATCCTGTGGCTGTTACTCTTGTGCTCATGTCGTGCTAATACGAAAAAACCCTATCATTACAGGAAGGTGCTTTAAAGTACTGTATTGGGGCATTTGTAATTATTTTCTTACTTGGAGTCACTGCATCTCTTGTAATTTATCCTGTGTAGTATCAGATTGTTTTAACTACTTGGCATAGTAATAAAAACAGATTATGTAGTGCAGCGTAGTACTTACTCCATTAGTTTACTTCTTCGTGTGTTTGCCAGATTTGGAACTTTAGAAACAGTGTTGACTGCTGTAGGTTCTAGTTATGGAACCTACAGGTATGGTAGGTTCTAGGTATGGTATATGTGTAGACACTCTGCATTGCTTGATAAAAGCAGTCCATTTTATTGGTGAGGGAGCTTTCAAATTATGACTTGCTGCTGAAGTCATGCACTAAATGCACGTAATTTGGCCAAACTTTACTTCTTGCTGACAGTTTGGTCAACAGAACCTTGTGTATTAGACTGTTTTTGTTGTGGTTAGTGTATAGAAATTGGAAAGATATCATGCTCTGCAGAGACGCAGTGCCATTTCTGACCATTGTTTTTTTCTGAGCTGCCCAATGGGAGAGGGAAGAAAGATGTCATGTTTGAAAATAAAACCCCAAAAACTCAAAACCCAACAAAACCCCACAAACCAAAAAACCCTAAGAAACCCCACTCAAACAAAATGAAACACTGTTCACGTTAAACCTGTAGTTTTTGTAAATTTGTGAAATAAAATAAATGGCATAAATAGGGTTGAAATTGTAGCAGAGCCCTTATATGTATCTGGCTAGGATATTCCCAATTGATTGCTAAAACAGAAATGACCCATTAACGTGTCTAAGGAAGCATACTTAATGTTCTATTAAACATGAGTAAGTACTGGATTTATTTAGTGGCACGTTGCTGGAGTAGCCATCTAGAAAGTAATTCAAGCCCTGCAAACTCCAATTCTCACTTGTAATTTTCCTTTAATTAGTGTGTTCATTCTAAACAAAAAAAAAATTGTCTCATGTGGGAGTAGGATGATGAAAGAAGGAGCAGGAAAGTATGTGTGTCCTTTAGCTGTTTCCAAAAGCTTTAACAACTTTGTGTGCCAAAACTGTTTTTTCAGACTATCCGTTATGACAAACTAAGCCAGGCAGTCCTGCACTGCTCCTTTTTCCTTACCTGTAAGATCATATTTATTATAGTTATCTCTCTTCACTTTGAGTATATGCTAAAGCAAAACTTCTGAAGAAGTTTTTTGCTGACTTTTTTTCCATTCTGTAGTTTAGTAATACATTTTTATTAGTTAAGTCTCTGCTGCAGTAGTTGCATTTCTGCTGCATTGCAAAGAAAGTCTAGAAAACAAAGAATTCCATGTAAAATGCAGGTGCCAACTTTGAATACAATTCCTTAGGTAGACTTCTAGAAGTTTACCTAAACTTCTTCAAAACTAAAGTTTCTAAAAGGCTCCTCCTTTTGATGCCAGCTCATAATTCTCATGTACTTGATTGAGATCAGATTTTCATATAAAATTTCTGTAATTTTATTGACTGTAGTGATAGGTGAAAAATAGTAGTAGTAAAACCTTGCTGTCTAAAAGTACTAACTTGCTATGAAGTATTTGGTGGTTGCTCTTTGAACAGAAATACAGTTCTTCTCAGTAGTATTAGTAGTAGCTGTATGGCAGGCTCTGGAACCTTCTCAGCTCCACTGATGTTAGTGGAAGCTGACCTCACATTTTTACATTTAAAAAGGAGAAAGAGTCATGCTCACAGTGCTGCTATCCAGGTTCACTTGTTCTTGATATCCTCCTCCTCTGGTGTCCTACCCCCTTGGGTTGGTTAAGGTTTAAACAAATTTTAGAAAGCAGTTGTTTAGTTACCTTGTTATACACATTCTGTAGAGGTGTCAGCACTCAGATGCTGATTGAGGAGATTATATTAATTTAGCGTGGGATTTCTTCTAAAAATAATTAGGGAGTGGATTTTTAGTTATGCAGTGGGCCATACTAAGCCATAAGCAGTTTTTTTATTTACTTTTATAATTCTAAAATACCTTAAGCATTCTTTATAAAACACAACAGCCAAAAAATTTGCTGGTGTCTTAGGTGTTTTACAGTTTGTAGCTTATTTTCTTATGGTATTTTTCTTGTCTTTCTATAGGGCTGAAAGACACACAGGAGTCTTCATGGATGTAGTTGATACATTTAACCATTTAATTCCTACTGAACACTTAGATGATGCCCTATTTCTAGAATCCAACCTGGAGAATGAAGTCTGTGAGGATTTTAGTGCAAGTCAAAATGTCTTAGAGGATTCGCTGAAGAACATGCTCAGCGATAAGGATCCTATGCTAGGATCTGCAAGTGCCCAGTTCTGTTTGCCTGTTTTGGATAGCAATGACCCCAATTTCCAGATGCCTTGTTGTACAGGTAAATCTTACAATTTTTTAAGATTACAATTTAAAATACAGTTTCACTCTAATACCAACCCTTTTTCATAATGTAGAAATAATAAGTTGGGATTTCTGTCGCCTTGCTGCCCTTTTTCGATGCACTCCTTACATGCCTGGCATGTAAACGTGAGCAGGTCTTTTTGGTTTTGTAGTGTAAAAGTAGAGGAAGGTTCCATATGTGGATCAGAAATGGCTTAGGCTTTGTCTGTCAGTTATTCCCAATGAAAGTCAAGATTTGTTTAGGTACTGTGCTTGATCACTTGAAGTCTCTGGTTGGCTTAAAAAAATTCCATGTTTCTGGATTAGCAGTAGGAGCAGGAGAGTTGTACAAATTACTACTCTGACCCCAGGGTTATTCTGTTAGTGCTAGGCCTTCTGGTACTGAGCTGATTCCAGATTCTGGGTGTTTTGCTTTGGTTGGCTTCAAGACCCTGGAATGATAATAAAATTCTTTTTTTACTGTTTGGTATACCTGATTTGGAAACAATTTAGAGCAGAGTTTTAAATAAAAATAATCTCAAAAGTTATTGAGTAGTTTTCGAAAACTAAAAAAAAGAATGATCCAATCCATAAAATTATTAATGTTTGTGAGTAGTTGGAATAATTACATTGAATTTGATGCAAGAGACAAAAATATACTCTATTCTTAGAAGCATTCTTTATTTGACTGGAAGTTTAAAAAATATAATTTTTAGGTTCATTACTGAGAAGTGTTGTAGATTAATGCGGTTATGTGATTATATCAGTGTTTAATTTTTTTCGAGTAAGTGTTATGAACTGTTTCTGAAAATCCTGGTAATTTCCTTATATAGTATATATTTTACTGTTACTAACAGACTAAATTCTCACCTTCACTAAATTAGGTGATATTACATCATGGAAAACTGTAAATCAAAGATTGTATTGATTAATGCGATGAAAAAGTGAACTGCCAAGACAAGATATTTGGGGTTTCTTTCCTGCTTCAGTTGGTTTTGAGTGTGTATTTGTTTCCTGCTCTTTTTGTTTTTGCTACATGGACATTAGGTTTTGTTGGAAGTTTTTACCGGCCTGATCCAAAATTGCTATTCATCAACATGTGTTGCTCACCTTTAGGGCTTATACTGCACATTATTCAACAAGAACTAAACTTTTTATTAATACTAAGCTTTTTTATGGTGAGTTACCTGTTACCTGACTGGATGTGATGGATACTGGTAGCAATTGATTGTATGTCCTTTAAACAGTTCAAGTGCATGTCTGTAAGAAACACATAGATAGACAACTGTCCAATGAAAGAAAATGCAGGTTTTGTAGGCTGAATTACAACTACATCTCTTGGGGGGAATAGTAGCACAGAATCATAGAATGATGTGGTTTTCAAGGGACCTCTAAAGGTCATCTAGTCCATCCTCTCTGCAATTAGCAGGGACATGTTCAGCTAGATCAGGTTGCGCAGAGCCCTTCCTGACCCAGCCTTGAAGGTTTCCAGGGATGGGATGTCTACCACGTCTCTGGGCAACCTCTTCCAGTGTTTTGCTGGCCTCATAATAAAAAAGTTTTTCCTTGCATCCAGTCTGAATCCACCCTCTACTAGTTTAAAACCATTACCCTTGTTCTGTTGCTACAGGCCATACTAAAGTCTATTCACATCTTTCTTATAAGCGCCTTCTACGTAATGAAAGGCCACAATGAGAAGTCCCCCTGTTCTCCAGGCCAAACAACCCCAATTCTCCCAGCCTTTCTTCAAAGGACCAATGCTTCAACCCTCCAGTCATTTTTGCAGCCTCCTCTGGACTTGCTTCACCAAGTCCTTGTCTTTCTTGTACCAAGAGTCTCAGTCAGTAGTACTGGTATGTGACAAATAGAGGGAGTATGACAGTGGATGTTTGTTGCCTGTCTGTTGATAGGCAGAACTATATCAGTACGTATAAAGCAGTCTCATGTTTGTCTCTTGGCCTGAATCCAGATTGTGCTGGATTTAGATGGTTTCTTTAGTTAGATGACACTGTTGGTCAGACAAGACCAACAAAGACCAAAGGCAGAGCAGACCAAACTTGCTGAGCTTGCTCTGTAATTGCCTCTGAGTAATAGAACAGGGTTAGAGTAATAGAATAGGGTTATCTTTTTAGCTTTGATTGAATAATTACATATTTAGAGAAGAGAACAAGGATCTTTGTGGGTGATTCTGTTTTTGGCTTTGAGCAGAGGTAGACATAACTCTTTATGACACACAAATCTCATGAGCTGGATAGGGCAGAGGTCAAGCTTTGCTGAAATCCTTCTAGAAGGTGTTTGTGTAGGGTGATTGCTGAACTATAAAGATGCAGTTAGGTTGTTGGTTTATGGAGCTAGACTGAGGAGATTGCTGGTCTTACAGCAGAGTTAAGAAGTTCGGTTACTTCTCTGAATCAAGGTACAAACTATTCACATGTTTTATTCACCGAAGCTTATTGGAACTTAGCAGTTATGGAGGGCTCTTCCTGTCCTGAAGTAGGTATAGCAGGTATTAGCAACACCTCGTGTTGATAAGTAGAAATTGATGTAATTGCTGTCCTTGCCAGTTAAAGGATAGAATTTGACAAAATGAAACTTTTGAGAAATAAATGAAATCTAAGTTCTTGAAGCAATTAGAAGTGTCCCAGATCGTGTTTTAGGTGCCTCTCTGCTTCTTTTCGTCAGTTTGATCAGGTGGCCGTGCTTCCAATCTGTGCATGACCAATGCAGAAAATTAGATTGTGTAGAACAGCTCTTGGCCGTCGAAAGTGTTTGAGTGGTGTGAGTGGAAGCATGCTTTTGGGATTCTGTTGATTTCTTTATCTTAATGAGCAATTCATTGATAAGAAGTGGAAACTCTGAAGTTTAGAATATGACATAACTCTTTTAAGAGCAACACTCATATTTTAGCTTTGAATGGTACCCTAGTGATAGGTTTTCTGTTTTGTCCTGTTCTTGCTGGAAGACATGCTGGAAACTTATCTCCCTGTGAGCACAGCAGGTCATACTGGTCACATGCTAATGAGCTAAATAATTTAGCATTCATACCAAATTGGTACTTCTTAGCTATCACAAACTGTGTAGCTTTTCAGGATGTCATTTGCTGGGGTAGTTTGATTTATTATACTTACACTACTGGGAATGGAATTATAATTGCATATCATCTGAAGACATTTCTAGATTTCATATTAAAATCAAGCTTTTAACTAATTTAGTTTATGGGTATGTTTATCAAGTCAGGTACTTTTCATAAGTGATGAAGAAGACTGATGCTGTAAGAATGTACACAATGTGTTAGGGACATCTTTTTAATTGCCCCTTTTTTCCTGTCCCTCTGGATTGCTGCTGGGAAAGTGTTTCCCTCAAGTGCAGTCTGTTCTTTCTGGTTTCAGCCTGTGTTTTCCTGAGTATAGTTAAAAGCAGCATTAGCTCTGCGAAAATCATGAGCAGCTACTGAATCTTTGGAGCCAAACCAATTTTTCTGGCTACAAATACTCTTTTCTTTATCTAGTGTGATGTCTGGCTATGTTGGACCTTTCAGGCTCTTTTCACTAAAGCCATGTATTTTTCCTCCTACATTTGAAGTAATTTTGGATGTAACTTTGAGATTCCAGCCCAAAATTTGGTCTACAGTTGTTTCTTTCAGTTTTCTTACCTCTTTATGCCTTCCTTCCTCCAAGCTGTCCATATGAACAGCAACACAATGTTTTATGACCAGTAACTTTTCTGTATAAAATTTAAATTTACTGTATTGGTATTGAGAACCTGGAGAATGTTTATTTTGCATCTTTCTCTGTTTGTAGGTGGCAAACCACCTGTGTTCCCTAGCTTAGGTCCTTCTGAAGTATTTAGTTATTTATACCTTTGAATCAGTTTCATGGGTGGAGAGAGATTGGATCTGTACTAAGATTTGCAAAGCAGTTTAGATTAGCTGTCTAATTTGTAAATATGTGAAGACTCCCTTCTTAATAAAGGTAATTAATTTACTTTAAAGCACTTGGTTTGGTGCACTGTTTTTACTTTGTTGTTGTAATTTGTGCTTTACTGTCCTTGTTTCCAAAGTAACAGGGTTGTGTTGCTGAAGAGCCACAATTCAGTAGCCTTGTGATGTAGCTCCATCTTTATAATGAAATGGGTACGCAGTCCTCTGTCAAGATACATGCTGTATTAAATTGATTAATCCTAGTTGATTTTCATATGTCTTTATTCTAAAGACTGTAAAAATACCTCTTTACAACACAGACGTTAATGGAGAAAGGGAGCAAATGTTTAGTTAAGGTTGCTTGCTATGATTCTTTTTTTACGCTAGGGAGTCAGCTCAAGGTACTTGGCAGGCAAATTCTCTGTTCAATTAGTGAGAGGCAAACTTTTGTAAAACGTTTGGAATTTGATGTTCCCTTATGTAAGTTACGTCATCAGTCATGTAATTTCTCTCGAAAATATATATTTTTAAACAAAAAGTATTTTTAATCCCGTTTCTTGAACATACACATCACAAATGTCAATAGGGAAAAGATTTTTCATAGAAAGTATACCATCTTCATTTACGATCTTGAGATTTACTGACAAAGTATCACTATATATGTTTTGTTACTTTGCTGGAGTTAATTAGCTCTTCTGAAGGCTTACCTAGACGTTTTAGTTACTGCTTTAGAATATAGCTGTTCTTTTCATTGAAGCATAATGTTACATTTTTATGTTATTCACATATAACATAGTAGAAATTTTAAAATGTTCAACCATTTCCTTATAATCTGTGATGCTTGTATGGAAGCTGCTGTGGACTTGCACATCCCTGCCCTTACTGTGATTCAGGTGGACTTAGCATTTTACAGCAGTGCAAAGCAGGAATGGCAGTGATGTTCTGTTCGATGTGGTTACCTAAGCAAAAGAAATCCAGGGCTTACATATGCAGAAAAGAAATTTATTTCTACTCTTGAGATTTACCTTGGTCAGTGTGTCAAAAAACTGAGTATTGCTGTCTTAGTTGTGGCTGAAAATAATCAAGGGAAATCTTATGTTAATAAAAATAAAGATTTATAAATGTCACAGTTGCTGATGATGTATTTAGGGGTGTTTTCTTTTCCTTACCTCCTCTTTCACCAGAAAGTAAGGCTTATTTTCTTCAGTTTTACATTACTAAAGAATTAGAAAATGGTCGTAGTTTTGTTTTAGCATAGGGAAAATATTGCTTTAAATTTGCAAGTAACCTGCATGTTATTTTGTTACGGTATGACATATATAAAAGGGAGACAGCAGTACAACACAGTTGTTTGGAAAGTTAGATACTTTACAAGTAATGGAGAAACTCAAAATAGTAAGGTGAAGGTCAGTGGTGCCTTTTCCAGTATAAATATGTTGAATGTGACTCATATTTTTCTTATTTGCAGTCTGTTGAGTTGTATGCTGGTGTACAACGCTTCCTATTCAGATACGGTTTTTCTTTATTTTTTCCTGTTTTATTTTTCTAATTTCTATGCTTATTGCTGAGATGATCTCTAGATAATTGTTATTAAGATCATCTCTTTTTTTTAGTTCTTTCTGATTTTGCTTTTGTTGGTTTGCTTTTCCTAAGGTTGTTTCTTTACCTTCACTTCTTCGTAATTTCCTTTCCTAGTCTTCTCTATTTCTATTTCTGTTCTCTGTCACTTTTTCTCTTTCCAGCAGGGTCTGTGTGGAATGCTCCTCATCAGGGGCCTCATGAGGCTGTCTACTAGCTGAGTTGTAGCTCAGGTGGTTTGAAATTAGCAAGATTCTGTGCTTCAAATTCCTCTGTAAAATTAAAGCTACAGCACAGAGTCTTGTAAGTATGAAAATACTTTAATTCTAATATTTCAAACTGTCTGTCAGTAATGGGCTGAATGTATCCCTTTTGGTGTTTATAAAGGAGGGTGTATAAATTCATTAACTTGAGCAAGAACATTGTAAAGCCCAAGGTTCTAATAATTCAGCCCTTAATTATGCTCCAGAATTGTTTCAGAAGCTGTCCTAGTAGTTTTTATTTTTTACTTTATCTTCACTAGCATAGTAGTGTAGTTTTACACAAAAGGAACAAAAATGGATCTGAAAGGAGTCTCTTTAGTCACAGTCTGTTCCCATAAACCAGTTTTGTGTTCTGTAGGAACAGTATGGAAACACAAATACTAAAGTGCAGAGCTGCTGGGAGGATACAATCTTTGAGAACACAAGGATGGGCAACTGGAGTTAGGGTCCATCTCATTCAGTTTTCCATCTTGTACAATGGCCAGTATTAGATATTTAAAAGGAAAATAATGTCTAATAGGGCAGTTACAATGTCATTTTTTTGCCAGTGTATCCGGTATGTAGCTTTCAGCAAATGAGTGATTACGGAATGCTCTTGAGTGGAGTAAGACCAACTTTATCAGCCTCGTGCACCTTGTGTATGATATCTGTATGTTTGTAAACACACACAAGATGTAAAGGTGGCCCTGTGGATTGGAAAGTGGAAGTGCACAGTAATTTCCACAAACACTTTTCCTTGCAGCTGATGTGTACAATGCAGTAACTAAAAATTACGGTTAAAATAAAATGAATGACCATAAATTGTTAGCTTAAGAAACTCCTAGCTTTCAGCTCCTGGCAGCCATCTGATTACAGAGGTGCAGAATGCTGATTGCCTGGTGCCACAATCAGCCTTCCTTAAGAGGCGGATAAAATCTTTGTAATATTTGAACTTCTAACAGCTTGCTTGGTTACTGTATTTTTTTAATTCTTCATGGCAGGTGATTGTAGATTGATAGACTTGGTTATCATGAGTCTTTGGCTTCAGCAGTGTTTTACAGCTTCCAATTTTTGTCATTTAAAAAGTACACTTTTATTATTGTAGTGCCTTCATGATTTTTTGGCATTGGTTTTTGTTAAGTTGCAGTAATACCAGACTTGAAAAGGACCAGGAATTGACAGATTTTCTGAGCTGGTCTAAAAATTACAACAATTTTTAATTTAACTTCTTGATTTTTTGACTTTTGTGATTGATGTATTAATTTATATCAGTTTTAAGTAAGCAATTGTTAGAAATTTTTAGCTATCTTACATGTATCATGTGAATTTATCTTTAAAACGTTTCAAGGTAGGTGTCTTAATAGTGAAAGACAGTCATACTTGATTGTTTGGAGTCTCTGTTATATTTGTCAGACCTTACTATGTGTTTTGTAAAATCACTTGAGCGTTTGGCTTGATCTCACAAGTTTTGCATCCCACGGGGACCAGGATTCACACATAGAATCTTTGGATAGGAGAGGCTACCACTGCAAGAACCTAACTTAGAGCAAGTGAGGAGAATGGCTGGTATAGTGACCTGACTGCCTCTTAGGAAACCTGTTTCCAGGAGCAACCTCTGGGATCTTTCTCAGGTTAGTGGAGGGTAGGAATTCACCAAAGACAATGTTCCCTGTCTCTCCTGGGAGCCTAAGTGCTTGCTGCACTTAAAGCTCTTTCTAAAAGGCATTACAGATGCAGATATGTGATATGCAGATATGTGTGGTGGGGCTGAGAGTTTTAAGATGGTATCCTGTGAGAAAACTGTAATGTTTTAAACTCTGCGCTTCTGGATCAGCTATTTCTGCTGTTTACCTTTCTTCACTTTTTCTTAGGTGGGAAGGGACAGTGAGGGGCAGCTGATCCTCTAAGACTGGGGACCTTCCTGTGGCAAAAAACCCCAATAAAAATGTGAGTCCACAAAAAAGCTGTAAGGACTATCTACAGAAGTTTTAAGCTTTGGGTAATAGCTTCTTCTACACTGAAACTCCCTCACATGGGAATTTTCTGTCCTTCATTTCTTCATTTTTTTTCCTTTTGTTTGATTTTAGATGGCCAATTTATTTATTTTTAATAAACGTCTCTCTTGCTCAGCATTGTATCTCAAACACTTTTTGACCATTTTAAGTTTTAGGCTCTTTCTTGTTTGTTTGTTTTTTCCAGTTATTGGTCTTGATGACACTATGGATGAAGAAGGAGTTAAAGAGAGTGGTAATGACACCATTGATGATGATGAGCTTGCTTTACCTAATAGGAATTTGAGAAGCCGTGCTGAAGAAGCGCCAGTCACATCACCGAGGAAATCACCACGTTTAATGGCACAAGGTGATCACAGATTATGTGTTTTCACATTTGAAGTAAATTAAATCTTTAAAATCCCACCCCCAACAAATTATAAATTTAATTTGGTTGTGTGAATTCCAGTATAGACACTTCTTTTTTATACACTGTAGCTAGCAGCTGGCATCTATAGGGTATGAGTCAAGTAGAATTCCTCTTTAATAAATAGTGTCTTCCTTATGGCTTATGGTCATTAAACTAATTTTTGAGATTTTGATCCTTTTATGTACATAAGATTAATAATGTGGTTCTTCACCTACAAAAGATGATGGAGTTGCAAAACAGCATTGGAGTATTAAGTTAGCATAAGTTAGCATGTCTATTTCCAATTAAAGTTTTGAGTCTAATAATTTTTATTTGCATGTTCTCTTTTTGTTGTAAGTTATAATCATTGCAGTCAGAAAGTCTTTAATCAAAATATCTCAATATTCTTAATAAATATTTTATTCAAATATTTTAATTCTTTGTAGTAACTGATTATAGTTCGAGGTTTTCTAACTTGTCGAACTGGAATTATTTACTGCTATCCTTTTTTCCCTTATAGAGCAGGTTGAGTTAAAAAGATAAAATTACTTAATATGGAGATCAGAATTTAAATAAGAGCCTGTGGTACAAAGCTGGTGATTGTGCTGTTTAGAAAAGCACTGGAATGGTTGCTTGTTTAGGAAATGTAAAAGTTGTCATCAGGTGAGAATGTGACTGGATCTCAGATTCATAGACTGTTCTCTAAAAGACTTAAACTTTAGTTATACTTCTAATCATAAATTAGTTTGTGCAATTTTTGTTTGAGGTAGAAAAGGCTAAGAGGTAGAAAAGTAGAGTTGGTTTTGATTGTTGTTCTGTCATCACTTGCATTTTGTACATACAATTTAGAAATTCCTCAGCCTTTAGAATAATGGTATTTTACATCCATATGTCAGTGTAAAATTGAAATGCAAGTAATTTGATTTTCGGGAGGTTTATAAGTTTGGTGAACAACTATGTTTTTAATTCTCTTTGTATCCAATGAGCTAAATTGGGGTAAATCAGTTTTATTCTAGGTAAATCTCGTATTTGCAAAGGAAAGGAAGCAGAATAGCTAATAGACTTTCTTTTTCCCTTCCTAGAACAGGTACGGAGTCTGCGGCAGAGTACTCTAGCCAAGCGTTCGAATGTTGCTCCTCCTGTTAATGCCAAGAAATCATCTGTAAAAAGTGGATCTGCTCCAAAAAATGGACAGAAACAAGAGAGAAGTCCAGTTAAAGAAACAGATGTTGCTGCACGCTTGAAAACAGAGCAGCCTAGGGAGGTTAGGCGTAGTACAAGACGATCAGGACAGGTGGAAGGAACAGCAGCAGCAGTAACAACATCCCAGAGTAATACAAAATGTCTGCCTGGTCCTGAAGATGTGAAAGAAATAAAGTCTGAAACCCCTGAGCAGGCAGAAGTTGAAGAAACATCCCAGGAGTTAAGTTGTGCTAATTTAACGGGACCCTGTTCTCCTTCTCCTGGGGAAACAAAGGAAATAGCAGAGGTTGCAATGAAGACTGAATCTGGGAGTGCTGAGTCAGTTTGTTCAGTATCTTCAGATACTGAAATGATTGCAGTTAAAAATGAAACGAGTGATATGATTGATTCAATGGGCTTGGAAAATTCTTCAGAAGAAAAGACTGATAATAAAGCAGAGGAATCAGAGAAGAAAACAGAAGAACATAACCAAATTGAAGTAACTGGAAAAGATAATGATTCCTCTAGTGCTTGCATGAATACAGATGAAATTTATGAGACCTTTTCAGTTTTGTCCAGCTCTGTCAAAGAGGGAGTTGATTGCAATTTAGCTTCCCACAATGTGGAAGTTCCTGATGAAAATACATTGCCAGTAAAGGAATGTGTAACAGAAGCTGGAGGTGATGACAAGGGAGTGGAGAAAACTGAAACTCCATCTGAGAAACTATCAGACAGTACAGACTGTGATAATAAAGACTTGAGAAGCAAAGAGTTTACTTCTGCTGACCCAGGAAATAGCATTTTAGAAAGCACTGTTGTTGACCAATCAAGCCAGAATGTACAGCAGCAGATCAGCAGTGCTGAAGCAGAAGGACCAGAGGCATCAAAACTTCAGGATGATGAGAAGCCAGCTGATACTGCAACAAAATGTGAAAAGAACGTTAGGCCCCGGCATAGTAAATCTGTAATACAGAACAAACAAGATCTGACTGCAGGTACTCGGCAGAAATCGGGTACAGTGCAACAAGAAATGATGCGGTCAAGAACGCGAGCTGGTGTTGCTGTTTCAGGCCTTCACAGTCCCTCTGCTGCAAATCTGAAGCGAAATGCGGATGAGCAAGAGAGCCATCAGCATCCAAATAACCCGGTTAAAATTAGGAAGAAACAATCTGATCTGTGTTTGAAAGCAAAGAGTGGCGTTTCAGGGGTGACTTTAAAAAAACAGACCAACACAAAGCTGAAGAAAATACCCCGAGTCCAGGCTTCTGGGCAAGCCCAGAAGTCATCAGTTCAAAAAGCAAGTGAGAAATCTCCTACTCATCAAAGCTCTTCTAAAGATACCCACCACTCTGTGCATTCATTGTCAGGCCATGTTTCACATCCTGGTCAGAAGCAAGCCAGCAAACACCAGCTTGCAACTGGGCTAAAAGCAAATAGCTCCACAAAGGAAGAGGGAGAGACTAAAGATCCCCCTGTTTTAGAACATCTGAAGGAGGATGATAAAGAAAAAAGCAAGTCAAAAAGAAATGATAAGAATCTCCAACCTCGCCAGAGAAGAAGTAGCAAGAGTCTTTCACTTGATGAACCTCCCTTGTTCATTCCAGATAACATTTCAACTGTTAAAAAGGAAGGCTTGGAACATACCTCTGCTAGTGAAAGCAAACATACTTGGGTGCCCAGCAAGCAGTGTGGCTTTTGCAAAAAGCCACATGGCAACAGGTGTGTGTGGCAGTGTGTCTTGGGAATTTATTACTGGTCTTGGAAGATAATTTTTTTCTTTCACCAAATGTTTCATACTGCTCATGCCAAAACAGAAAGTCATAGTCTTGCAATACAAGTCTGTATGTCATACAGTCAGTTTATTTCCTTTGTACTCACTCTTTTTTTTGGTCATTTAAATAGAGCATTAGTAACTAGTTTGGTCCAAAAGGTTGAATAGAAATGTTTTATTATATGAATACATATTTTGATGAATGTATAATTCTTCTATGCTGTTTAATTATGCACTTTAAACTTGACTTTTTTTCATAGGAAAGAAATTAGATATCTGTGTTCCAGGTTGTCATTTCCTTCTTTCCAGAGACCTTTAAAGTGAAAGGATCACTGTCAACCAAAAAAATCAAATAGTTACTTACATGTGACTTTTAGGTGGTACTAGTGCAATTCTAATACTACAGATACAGAGGGTTTTTTCACTTTGTGTAATTATTGCAGTGAATTTTCATGTAACAGTAATTAAATAGTTGACAGGGAGGGGATAAAAAAGAACATGATAAAACCCCACAAAACTTCCACAGGGGCATATCTGAAATTGCCTTTAAACTTAATAATGAGGTTGCCCAAAGTTGATAATATCCTTCTGTGACAGAAGTTATTCTACACTGTAAGTGAGCTGAAAAGGACCATTGGGTTTCACTAATGATCTGTCAGTCCAAGAATAAGAATTCCTCTATTGTACTTACTGTGTTTTAATATTGAAGTTTTTTTTTTTGTTGCTGTTCTACCTGCTAGCCTACCTTTTGTTCTTTTAATATCAAATTGAAGATATTTGTGATTAGTCCTTTGCTTATGTGAGAGAAAGTTTTAATAGTAGTTTTTAGTAACTGTGCTTTAGAACTCCATACCTCAGAGTGAAATATGGAACAATTACCTTTGACACCTGAGGAGTTTTTCGGGCATTAGTTTGTATCTAAGAAGCCCTTCTGAGCTTTATTGATTCATTGTATCCTATTTGAAAAACAAATACATGAAAATTCATTTACTGTGCAGCTATAGTAACTGCATCATTGTGGCCTACTAAAAGAATTAATAATAGGTTTGCTCTGCCTGGTTGCTGAGGATTACCTGATTGAAGGGGTGCTCAAATTTAGTGCCATGTGGTTTTATTTAAAAAAAGATATATATTTTTAAGACTCTACCATGTGTGTCTTTCTAAGAGTGTTTAATTTTAAGCAGGTTGCATTTCCTTAGTTTTTGTCATCTTGGGCATTACCACGAAAGTAGGATGGTGTGGGTAGCCTGTATTTCAGTGAATTGTTTACATCCCAAAAGGCTGCTTTCTGGATACAAAATGCTTCTGTGGATATTTTTAAAGGAAAATATGGTATTTGGAATTTAAACTACTTGATAGCTGTTAAAAAAGAAGCTTTGAGTTGAACTTGTCCCATATTCTTTTTGTTTCTACTAATATTTTAAGCATTCTATGGGTTTTCTTTTTTCAATGTCTTGTTAGAGTTCAGAAAATCTTGATTTTTGTTACTAAATGGATCTAACCACTGTGGGAAGATGTGGCAGTGACTCAACTACATCTGCTTATTTTAGTTTATAGTGCCAAAGTAGCATTATAGAAGGTATAGGGATGCACAACGATATTGGATTAAGTTCAAAAAACCCAGTTTTGCATTGCCAGTTCTTACTGCTGCCAGAAGAATAGTACAGTGTATGAATCACCAGCTGAGGTTGGATTGAGACAGCCCATGAGTCACCACAGATGGTGATTATGGGTATCCTCAGGTTTGTAATGTCAGTCTTAAGTGGTTTAGAGTTTTTGTTTTGGAATTGTGTTATTTTATATGTTCGCATTGCAAAGCTGTTTATACAACCAGCCCTTTCAGCAGAAGATAATCAGGTTTGCTAAATGTAGAAAGATTCTTAGCACATAAACACAGAATTTTTGTGTATAGGATTTGACTGAGGCACAGTAGTGGAATAAGGACACTTGCAGTATTGAACCTCATGCCTAATAGCAGAAAATTTAAGACTGTCAGTGCATCACTTTTTATCATCACTAGTCTTAAGTAAAAAATATTGAATTTGTTCAAATTACTTTACTTCGTAGTTGAATGCTACAAATAACTTAAACCTTGGATATTCACTTGCTATCATTAAGATAACAAGAGGGAGCAAAATTTGTTTCTCAAATGTCTTGACATTTTGTCCTTGTTTAATTATTAGTGCAAGAAAAAGAAAACGCTTTAGTAAAATGCAAAAGAGAAGAAGATGATAAATATGAATTCTGCCTCTTGGAAACCGATCAAGACTATCAACATTTACTGTAGTGAAAAGGGGGTTTTAATTGCTATTTGGATTGCTTTTCCATGAATTTTTATTTCCCTTTTGAAACCACGTAGCTGATCACTCTTGCCCTTTTTTCTCTGTTCATTGCATAAGAGAAAATGAGAAAGTGTAAGACACAAATGCTGTCCAGAACTAACATCTGAAACAACATTTGTGTTTATATGTTGCTCTATGGTTATTTCAACTTCAGAAATTTTTGTCAATGCTGTGGTACAAATTGCTTGAAGGAAAAGAAATTAAATTGAAGTTGCAGCCCCAAACTGGGCAAGTTTGCCGAGAGCTTTGCAGGATGTCATGTTAAAGTAACATTTAAAATTCAGAATGCCCAGTAGGAGTCACTTGAATCTTTTTGTATTCCTTGTAACAAATGCAAAGCCACTAACTTGTTGTGTATTGTAATACCAAGCTTGGAGAATTGATTCAGGTTGAAGATAATATGTGGAAATGATGGCGTCAGCTTTCTTTGTGTACGGAATTCCCAAAGGGTGATGCTTACCTAGGCCTTACACAGACCCAGAGTAATTTTACTCTGCCTGCTGGAACAACAGTAGAAGGATGGTACTTCAGTGTTGTTTTATTTCAGATCAGCACGTGACAAACTGAGGCAATTTATATCTTTAGAAATACATGCAGTGATTTGCTGGCCACATGCAGTCAAAGTATGCTTACCTTGTACTGCAGATACAGTGGGTTTGTCTGGAAAAAGAGGAATCCTGGTTTGTAAACATGAGATTTGCATGATCAAAAAAAATTTACAAGTTATAAACATCTTGCTTTGTAATAGACAATGCTTGCTTTCTCTTAATAGATCGTTTGGCACCTGAGCTTTGAAGAATGACTTCATACTCTCTTTTCCATTTGTCTCGAAGTTGATAAGCTGTAACCATCATAGCTGTTTTATATGTGTGTTTTCATTACTTAGAAAATGGGTTGTCAGTGTTTGGCTTTAGGACTGTCTCAGCATGTTTCCTTGATGTATTGTGATGTACCTTTGCTACATAATTAAAAAAATAGCTCTTTCATGTGATAACTAAACCTTGTGTTTCTGCACAAGTCACATAATGACAGTTTAACTTCTTGTAATTTTCAACACAGCTGAAAGCTATTTTTTTCAGTGCAGGGTTTGAACTGTTGTTACTCATAGTATTGCTTTCAACATGTTTGACTTTGCTAGTGTTTTCCCATATTGCTGTCAGGTGTTTCTAATCAGCTAATAACAGAAATCATATGCAAAAATTTTCATTTATCTATCTGTAGATGAAATGCATCTATGTGTATGGATATGCATATCACATCAAAATATGTTAGACTGAAGTTACTACTCAAATTCCTAATGAATCCAAGTGCTGTTGAAAATACTAAGCTTTGTCATAAACAATAGTTACTTTTCCAGAAGACAGATTAAAGGTCTTTAAAGATAGCTGAATTTTAAAAATAATATTTAAATTTTTTCTTGGCATATTGCTAGTTGAAAATGGTAGCTCTGCAAACACTGAGAAATCTGCTAATGTAAGATCCGCTAATTGTAACATTGTCCTGGTGTAGGGGCTCATGTTGTAAATTTCTCTTCACTGTAGATTTCAAATTCTCTGCAGGCTGGAGGGCTGAACTGGTTCCTCGCTTGTACAGATAGACAAAACCTAACAGAAGTTTTTCAGATTGTCTCTCTTGTCAGTAGTTGGTCTTCTTTAACAAGAAGTTATATCAATTTTGGATGAATAATTCATAGTGGACAACTTGAGATACTGTTTCTAAGCAAATGTTCTAGAAAGCATTATCACAAAGGAAGTTTGTAACTATTACTGGTGACTTCCTCTTGATTTCAATAGTTACAAGTAAGATTTTTTAATAGGCTCTGGGAGTTTGAGAATTCTCTTCTGCTGTTGTTTTGTGTGGGTTTTTTTCTGGTTTTGTTTTGTCATTGCTTTCGATTTGATAATCCAGTTTGAGTGGTCAGACACAAACTGACTTCAGACCTCACCGAAAAGTTAAATGATACAGGACTGGATTTTACTTAGGGTATTCCTTTCCTCCCACGTTTCAACTATGCTTTAATGTAGAGAAAAAGTTAGTAGTGTTGTAGATGGTAATTAATTAGAAAGTGCTGGAGTTGATTTAGCAAAGATACAGTATTCCTGATCTCTTGCTTACACATAATTCTTAGGAAGTTTCTTCACAGCTGTAATACAGAAGAGTACTTTGGCTGATTGATGCAAACTGCAAACTGTTTTTACCTGTAGTAAAGATTATTATTAGCATATTTGTATTTTGAAAAAAGTGGTAATTTTCAGGGAATTATATTGGATCCAGATTATCATACAGTTTGCACAGCCAATACAAAAGGGAGTGGTTGAGAAAGGAGCTTAAGGCTCTAAACTTGTAGCCATCCTTAAATTACATATGCATATTTTTTGGGGGTGGTGATGCCTAGCATCAGTGGATAGTATACAGTAAACAGTTCATTGTGAAATTTTTGACAAGAAACAGTAATTAGAATAATGATGGTGCCTTAGTTCTACTAAACGTCCATTAAAAAGTATGAGTATGTTAAACTACAGATTATGCAGGATATCATCAGTTTACAATAATGAGTGATGCTTTTAAATTTTCTGCCTCTGTAATTGCTTCCTTCCTTTGTGACAAGCCTTGCATTAAAAACTATCATGCTTGTCCACCCACAGCTGTGTAAAAAACCTGAATGACAGTATAAACAGAACAACGTTGTAATGTGTAATTAACAAATGGAAGGACGCCACTGTGATTTTTATTTACAGTTACATAATTGTGTTAGTAGGTTTTGTACAGATTATACTGCAGTATTGGTAGGATTATTATTAATACAGTAGCATTAAGGAATCAAGCAAATGGATACCATAAGTTGTTCAAAATAGTTTTATAAAAGATGAGCATAAATACAAACTGTGTATAAATGCAGTTTATAAAGCATATGATGCTTATCCTGAAACATGCAACATGTGTAGAATCAACTGGTAATGGAACTTCCCTTAATGATTTTTTATATATGAATTTTATATATAATGATTTTTTTATTTTTCTGTGGCAATGCAACTTACATTCTTAATTAATCTTAAAATGCTGATTATTGGCCTACACTGAACTACTCTTGACAGCTCCTGATTTTTTTTGTCTTTTGTTTTACTCAAGTATAGCTTTACAACGGAAAACTGTTTTATGAATAAGGTGGTATCTGCCCATTTTGCAGTAATGAATTTCTCTGTAGACTTGCTGCTGTTACATAACTTGAATGTATGGAAGTTGATTTTAAAACATGGTGCATATATTTAGAAAATAAATTGTCCAAGCCTGAGTTTTTCATCTAACAAATGAATTTATTTTAATACAAATAACACACCGAAGAAAGTCTTCCAATCATAAGAGAGATTGGCAGGTTTGCATTAATTATTCTGTATGTTACATTTCATCTTACTTTCTGATTTTAAGATATCTCTTTTCATGCTGATATGTGGACTACCAAGGGAATTATTTAAAGGACTGACACAGTAGCATACTCTGTGCAGAAGTCCTAATGACCTGTAGTACTGTCTGCTGTCACCTGTCTGTTCTTTTTAAATTTCTCATCCAAAAAAGAATTTTTATATTAAAGTCCGAGGAAAGAAAGTCTTTTATTGAACATGGCATGATTTAATATTCTAAAACATATTTTTCTTTCAGCTTGACATCTTCCAGTCCAGCCTTACAACATGGGTAAAAGTCCTGCACTTCAAATTTGAAGCAATCTGCAGTCAGAAACTTTGATGTTTTACTAGTCCAAGATATCAGAACCTCTTCAGTCAAAAATAACAACTGTGCAAGAGGACATCCTTGATCCTTCAAACCAGGCTTCTGTTTTTCTTGATGCCCTGTTTGGTCTGAACATTGTCCATTACGCAATTATAATTGTTGCAAATCATGGTTGCTTTGTGTGCAGATGAATGAAAGAGACAAAGATGTAAAAGTGGCCTTACGGTAAAAAGGATTATTTACATTACTGGTATCAAAATCAGTATGTTCTCTCCCAGCCTCAGAAGTTGCAGTCTTGCAGTTGCCTAGTGTGGAAAAAAAGCCCCAATTAGTGGAACTAGTAAATTTTTTGAAGCAGGCAGCATCAGTGTTTTTATTACTGTTTTGTATAAGTAGGTTTAAACAAAGCACTTGTAAACAATATATTCTGTTTTATAGTACAGGCATCATGGATATTTCCTGATTGTCTTTGTAGTCTTGATTTTTGAATACTGAATTCTGAAGTTTTGTGTGTGTTAAAATATAGTGTAATTGAAACCTTGTTGTGAAGACTGTAATGAAACCAAATGAATCTTCCATCTTGAGTAGTTTGCCGGAATGACATCTCTCTCAGTGTGTAGTCTTAGTGAAGAATGATCTTTTCTAAGCCGAATTCATTGTAGGATTTTTTGACTTTTAAAATTTTTATTATTTATTTGATAGACCTGAAAATAAAGATCCGAATTCATTGTAGGATTTTTTGACTTTTAAAATTTTTATTATTTATTTGATAGACCTGAAAATAAAGATCCGAATTCATTGTAGGATTTTTTGACTTTTAAAATTTTTATTATTTATTTGATAGACCTGAAAATAAAGATCTAAGAGTGGATGTCTATCTTGATGCCTGACTTATACACCATCTCTACTACCTCCTTAATATGTGTGAGCTAAGCTGAAAAATTCCATGTGCTGTCAATTTAAAGTTGAAGATATGCAGCATCTTGTGTATTTTAGTTTCATCTCTTCACCATGTCTATTTTCTAAACGTGAATCAGAAGTTTGTTTTGGTTACTAAACACTACAGTCCATCTTCCTCATTTAACCAATTAGTCTGCAATGCCTGAATTTATAAACTGAGGAAAAAATACATATATTTTAATAAAATTTCAATTAATAGCAGTTGTGGCTTCATGATGGTGTATTCTTGGTTTCCTTTTATTTTTGAACAACAGGCATTAGTTCCTTAGGACATCAAAATACCCTTTAAGCATGATGCTTTGGATGCATGCTTTGACCTTATTTCAGCTTTGGCAGAAAATCCTACATGGGAAATTTTTGTAACCAGTTTTAGTGTTCCCAGAGCTTTACTAGTATTTTATTGCAGTGGTACAAGATGTGTCCTATGTAAAGCACCCACTCACTGTGGACCCTTGCAGTTATAAAATCAACACTCACATTATGTTTCCTGCCCTTGCATGTTTGGCTCTATGCTCTCCGAAAGGAGCAGTCAGCTTTGTGTAGAAGTCCTGTCACTTCTTCCTTGTTTTTCTGTTGTGTCTATAAATGCTATGGTATTACTCTATTGAGACCATCAGAAGTAATTGCCTCCTAACATTACCTTCCTTGTTTTTGCACTTTGCTGGAACATGAATCTTAGAAGACTGAGATACTGACAAAACGTGAAGGAACTTCTGCCTTCCTAATTAAAATTATGAAGTAGATGGATGGATATTGTTTACTAGTGACAAGTAATACTATTAATGTACTTGCAGATCAGAAAAATTCAAAATGAAAAAATATAAAGTTTTTCTTAATCTGATGGACCTTTAAAACTTCTCAGACCCATTTTGCATCAAAACAATAATTTCTTCAGTAGAATGTAATATTTTGAGTAGAGAAGGATAGAACATAAAGGCACAGTTTTATCTTCTGTTCTCTTGTCTCAAACGTCTGCTGTTAATAAGAATTTTCTTCTCTTTGAGATACCAGTAGTTTTTTAATACAATACCTGCATCAAGCCACCTGGAACATTCATTTACAGTTCTGGAGAATGATAGTTGCTCTAAGCACATCCTCCAATATTTACATGGTTTTCCAAAGTAGGTAAGTCAGCAGATAGCAGATCCTAGCCTGAGTAGGGACATATGTAAGTTAGGAATAATTTTGCTTAGAATCATCTTACGGGAGAGATCTATAAGGTACTAGATTAAAGAAAGGGTTTGGAGGTCAGTGTATTTATCTCATTAAATATATTGCTGAAAAAACCTGGTTTTCATGAATTACTTTTTAAGTCAGGTCTGTCTTCTATGAAATTCAAAACCTAGGAATTCAGTAAATAATTTTTCAGTATTAACAGAGAACTTGGGCTTTCCTTAATACACGTGCAGTCTTTCTGGATTTTTGTCAGTCAGACTATGTAAAAGGTACATATCTTGAATGTAGTTTAAGTATAAAACAAAATGAAAAGAAAGAAATANCCCCCAAAAAAATGTAAAAGGGGGAAGAGAATATAAGTGGATATTGCAAGAGATCTTCCTACATCATTTGAAAGCTGTTCATTGGTGCCAGGTTCAATATTTGTGAAAAATAATTCCTACCACATAAGTCGCCTGAAGTAGTATTTTTAACCTGTGGAACTTTGAAATTCCACATTCCCAAATACTTGCACAGGAAATTGTAGCTTTCAGTGCAATCAGGTATTCATGATACCTGATGAAGTTTTCAAAATGCTTCCCCAAAATGGTCAGAAATTATGCTTTTATTTTAGACCAGGTGATCTATACAATGCTTTGAAAATACTATCTGTACCTAAAGTTGATTCTGCTTTTAAAATAATGCAGTTAAGTGACTTGTGAGTTGAAGGGTGTTCTTTAAAAGATAGTGATTTTGGTGTTTGAAACATTCTTTAAAGAACTATTAGCTCTGAATAAAACAGCTGTGTAGAACAAAAGTGTGTACCTTGTTTAAAAGAAAATAGTCTCTGCAAGCTGGACAGGTGGTTTTGGAAGCCAAACTTCTGGCCCCATATTCACCAGTAAAGGGAATGAAAAGCAACTTCCTAGAAATAATTTAGTAATAATGGTCTAAGGAATGAGGTGTAAAATACCAACTAATTTAGGCTAGGTTGATATGTCTGTGCCCACTGTGTTTGTCAAAACATTTAAGGACTTCATACTGCTGGTATGTTTGTGATGAATGATGACAATCATATTTGTAGGAAAGCAAGGATAATACCCTGCAAGAAAATTTTCAAGTCTTTTCAAACAAGTATACTGTTTCTGAGAGTTTTTTGGTTTTGTTTTTTTAACATTCCTAAGAACATTAATAGTAGTCTGAAAAGAAACTTGGTAGGATTTAGGAACGAGTTACACAAATGCAGTGAGGTTTTGATGGTCTCTTGGACTACTGTAAAAAGCAAAAAGCCCAAAAAATACCTCTCAGGAAGATCATACCATGTTGTAAGGCTGGAGATGGATGTAAAGCACCAAAGAAAATCACTTACTGGGTAAGAACAAATTGCTGAGATGCACAAATCAAAACAAGTATGGTATATCCTGCTGAAGGTGCTATATCTTCTTCCATAGTCGTCTTTCACAGTTTTCACTGACTTAAATCTTATTTTGTTTTCAGGTTTATGGTAGGTTGTGGTAGATGTGATGATTGGTTTCATGGTGATTGTGTTGGACTGAGCCTTTCTCAAGCACAGCAGATGGGTGAAGAAGATAAAGAGTATGTGTGTGTGAAATGCTGTGCTGAAGAAGACAAAAAAATGGAGTGTTTTGATCAAAATGTACCAGATACTCAAATGAAACTTGAGCATAAAGAGGAAAAAGCAATTGAGTGTGAAAAACTGGGGGTGTCGAAGCAAACACCTACTTGTAATCAAAATACAATGACCGAAAAAACAAAGCAAGTGGAGGACACTGGGAAGCACAAAGTCAAAATCTTCAGACGGGTGAGTCTTATTTTATGTTTTAAGTTCTCTTAATTACTGGGGTTAGAAGGTTTTTGCCTGTCCCACTGCTAGTTAGTAGACCATGTTTCAGACAGCTTTGTGAATCTAATTTAAAATTTAAATTATTTGCCGAGTTACTTCATTTTCTAACTGGCATGACTCCTTCAAGATGATATTGCTAAACTCTTCCTACATTGAGCAGGGACATGTGGATGTCACATGCATATAGAACATCCCGAGCTGGAAGGGACACATGAGGATCATCAAAGTCCTACTCCTGAATGTGTGTATAAACTTACACGTACAAGTGTACATAGAAATGGTGAAGAAAAGAAAGAAAGAAAAGCTGGTGCATTTTTCTTTCAGCTTTCCAAACGTGATATAGGACATCTGTCAGTTTGCTGTATGTTATAAGCTGCAGATATTTAAAGTATTTGTAAAACAATATGACGACAGTATTTTAGTTATGATTGTTTTTATTTCAGATTGTATGTAGAAAAAAAAAAGCCTAGTGCTTTAATTGGGGCCTTTCTACTTTTTGTGTCTAATTTTACCAACCAAAGGATAATTTACAAAGATTATTGAGACAATTCTTTTGTCTGTTATTATATAATGTCATATTCATGATAAGAATCATCAGTAATCTGTCTTATTTCTGAGGAGTAGTAGTATTGAAATTCTGGAATGTAAGCTGTTCTTTTTAATTTTGGTTTACATATGCTTTCTAAACATCAGTGACCTCTCTGGCTAAAACTGAATAAGGGATGTTCATTGGTATCCCTGACTTTTTAAAATAATTGCAAACTTAGTGGTTTTCAACACAGCTTAAATGCAAATTGTCTGTGCTGTATCTTGAGCCAATATTTAAAAGAGATTGTTAAGCAATGCTTGGCAGTAATTTGGGATGTTATTCAGTAACTCTTTAGAAAATTATATGGTGGCACATACATCCAGGGTATACATTGTACAGTGTAAAAAGGAAAAAAATGGGAAAAATGTGGTAATTATGTAGAGGTTGATTGTAGCATTCACTAGCATGCTAACATATGTAAATGTTTATTTCAGGAATCTGGGGATGGGAAGAACTTACCAGAGTCCAGAGACGCAGATACTAAAAAAGGGCAGAATGTTCCTGCTCGGAAAGGCTCACAAAGTGCTGTAATTCCTCGTCGATCCCCTGAAGATAAAAATGAAAAAATAAGTAAAGAATCCCTTAGTACAGTGGAAAGGTCCACAAAATCAGGTACCAAAGTTTGGGGATGTCCTCCATGCTGCAATTCACATCTATGTACAGTGAAGGATGATAATTTTCTTTATAGCATCAATTTTTCAAATCACATTCCGTAGTGGAAGTGATGATGATCTGAACAGCTGTTGGTTCCCATAACTTTTATATTCCTTTTTTTTTTTTAAAAGAAATGATTTCTCATTTCTGTTTCAATAGTAGAGGATGCTCACATAATCAAAAGTGGGAGAAAAAGTACAAGACTCTGTATTAAACTTTATTTTACATTGCATGAGAATTTTAAATACTTTTTCATAACATACTATGAAATGCTTTGTATACATAAAACTGATTTCATTGCTGTATAAATTATATTTTGACTTACTGGTGTCTTTTGCACAAATTGACAAATAATTTTATCAACTCATTTCAAAGGGGAGTATTATATTGCTTGCTGAGTCATCATATTTTCATATAAACTTATTTTGAATGGTTGAAGGGACATACTTTCCCTCCCAGCAACCTCTGTCCTCCCCCCAGCTGCTTTCCAGGAAGCATTTTTCTTGTCAGATCATTGTAATGTGAAGTTGTTGTTGTTTGGGACTGAAGTCTGAGCAGCAAAGCTAGAGGGATTTTGTGTGAGAACTGTATCTTTTATTCTGAAACTCGTGCTTTGAATTTTTGTCTAAAAAGTGTATAATTTATCTCTTCTGGTCTTTTGCCAATGCTGATGCATTCTAGAAATCTTTATCAGTCTTCAATTTGTTCCTTTTTTTCTGAGTATAAAGTGAAAAGATTAATATTATTTATTTCCCGTTGCTTTCCTAAATAGAAGGGTGCTGCTCGAAATTAGTGACGTGTTCGCATGCTGACACAAATGAGCTTTCAGTTGACCCTCTCAAAACTAGTAATTTTGCTTTAATGATTTTAGTTTGATTAGACTTATCCATTATTTGTATTATGTATGGCACAAAACTTACAATGACCTTGAGTGTTACTTGAATCAGAAGATGAGATGATTGAAATAATTTTGATGGCTAACAGATGCAGAAATGCTAAGTTTAATGTAAAGTGGTATTTTACAGTAAAGCTTATTGTGCTTCATAGTATATTATTTCTCAGTTTATTCATTGAAGAATTAATCTATGCTGTTACAAAAATTTAGAGTAAAAAATCATACTTAAGATCAAACTAATAAGCACTGGTCATCTTGGTTTAGTGTAGAAGAAAATATCATAAGTCAAAGGGCAAAATCCCTGTTTCTGCTAAGGAAGTTTTTATTCTGGATTAATCTAAGTAACATAAAATCCAAACCAAAGAAGAAAAAACCCAGCCAAACACAAACCATTCACCCTGGAGTCCGCTCCTTCTTCTTGATGGTGAATTCTTAGCAATTTAAAAGTAAAACTTAGTGAAAGTAATTCCATCTGTGGCAAAAGTTTATTTATAAAGTTACTTGAGTATTTTACAATTTTTAACTGTGTGTTTTGATAGGTATGCATGAGAAACAAGAAATTAAGAAAAAGAAAAATGAGAAAGGATCCACTAGTGCAACACACCTTCCAGCTGTGCCAGCTTCCAAACCTTCTGCTGATCAGATAAGACAAAGTGTTAAGCAATCTCTTAAAGAAATTCTTATGAAAAGGTAAAGATATATTAAGTAATGAAATTATTAATTTGTGCTTATAAATATTTTCATTTGGAAGGCAGAGGAAAAACTGTTAATTATTTGGATGCATTTTCTAATTTTTGCCTTTTTGTTCTCTTACAGATTGACAGACTCCAGTTTAAAAATTCCTGAGGAGAGGGCAGCAAAAGTTGCCACAAGGATTGAAAGAGAGCTGTTTTCTTTTTTTCGAGACACTGATGCAAAGTATAAGAACAAATATAGAAGTTTAATGTTCAATCTGAAAGATCCTAAAAATAACGTATGTGTGATTTGTTTGTTGTCCTTTGCAGAAATCATTGATATGCTGTAGATTAAAGGAACAGTCTTCAGTGTAGAAATGTTATCAATCCTCCTGCAATTTAACTTGTTCAGGGGGTTTTTTAGGTTTCCTTGTTTTTTTGGTGTTGCTTGTTCTTTGGGCACTCAGTGTCCTCTGTGTTCTTCCCCATTATTAATTCTCCAACTCCTTGCTCCCAGTGTACCGTTTTTTGTTTGGTTTCAAAGTGTGGTAGATACAGCCTGCCTAGTTCATGTTTGTCTTTCTCACTGATCTGTTATTTCTATATTCCTGTTCACCCCATAATTCTTTGGTGTTTACTGCACTAACTGTTTTTCTCTTCAGAATCTTCTCGCTGTGCTTCTTCACACCCAGATTTCTGAAGCTTGATCTTCACTCTCTATTCTGCTTTCTATGAGCCTATTGTTCAATATCATTCCTCCTCAGCTTCTGTCTTTTGTCCTTTATCAGTTATTCTGACCAAGTCGCTTTGTTTATAGTCTTTTGCCATTACAGTCAGCCAACTGTAAACTGTAAGAACTTCTATCTTAACTTTTATCTAACACTTCTGTTTTCTCTTTGCTCATACTGCTAAATTAGTTGGTTGTCTTTTTTTTACCCTAGGACTTCATTTAGTCAAGAAACACAGATATCCTTTTTGATTCTTTCTTCTCCTTGTTATGTAATGCAAAGGATTTGCCGTTTTTAAAAAAAAACACACAAGAAAATGTCTTGAGTTACTGCTGCAGTGGGCATAAACTCTCTTTTGAAACAGCAGTTAATTATACATTTGATCATTAAGGTTATATGTAGATACATTGTTATGTAGAATAAATGGAGCTCTGGAATTAAGCTTTTTCTGTTATAAAATCTAGTACTGCCTCCTGCAGTGGAGATAATTACAATCCCACACACTCCATTTAGCTGTACAGAGCATGTTGTATGTATACTTCTTTGATTTATTTCCTGCTTCAAGCTGGTTTTGTCTTGATAGCAATAATCACTTTTCTTCTTTCTTCTAGATATTATTTAAGAAAGTACTGAAAGGAGAGGTTACTCCAGACCATCTAATAAAAATGAGCCCAGAAGAACTGGCTTCCAAAGAACTGGCTGCTTGGAGACAGAGAGAAAACAGACATGTGAGATTTGTCAACTTACGTAGTTTATTTGACAGCCTAAGCATGTTTAGCTTCTGTTTGCAGGTTAAATGTATGCAGAAAGAACAAAATGGATGTTGCACAAAGCAGCTCTGACCAAACAGGAGGATCTCTATAGTTAATTTAGTATTGAAAACCCAAAGATACTGTTAGGACAGAAGTGAAAGAAGTGTAGTCAGTTTCTGAAAGGAGGAAACCATGAACTTTTCTTTGCCTTGCAACTTTGTTGCTGCTTTCTCTTTCTTTTTTTCTGTCCTAAGAGTGAAGGCTTCTTTGTCCTTATTTTCTGCAAGATTTTAAAGCTGTTGCTGGAGCTTTATAAAGACCAGTATCTTAAAGAGGGAGAGAGATCTATTTGGATAAACCAAACCAAACCAAACTGGTGGTGTTTCTAATTTACTGCTGAGGAGTTACAAATCAGTCCCCAAGAAGTAAATCCAGAGCTGAAAACCTGATGTGCCATTCAGAAAAGCAGCCTGAAGGGACAGCAGGCAAACAAAAAAACCAAAAAGCAAAAAAAATCCCAAGAAAGTGTAGGAAGTTTACAAGGGTAGTTTAAGCAGGACTTCTTGAAACAGAAAGTTGCTCTATAAAGCTGTGCTGACAGTTTAGAAGGAGAAACAGGAATGAGAGGACCTGTACTATTTTTATAGAAAATTCCTTTCTGTTAGACATTGCCCCATTTATTGTGCATTTAGTCTGACGATAACTGTAGCTGCTTGAAAACACCCATTAAAAATTTTTTAGTTTACAAAATCTGGATTTATGTTGACAGAATCTTTGGTATTTGTATTCCACATCATAGAACCTAAAAGTGTGATATTTGGGTAGTGTAAATTCATCTGTGTGCTCAGAATGAATGTTTGGTAATAACTGGTAAGGTAGAGTGGGATGCTGTTTCAGAGACTGCAGTGTGCATTGCGATAGTAATTATTCATGTGTTTTTTCCTTGTCATTGCACATTGTGGCTAGACCTATTTATGAATTATGATAACTTTTTGCTACTTTCTGTGCAAAAACAGTTGTTGATTGTCTTGAAGTTGTTTCAAAGGCCTATAAAGAATGAAAAGATTGTTTATTTTGTATGTATCCAAAGGCCATATTTTGTAGTGGATCTTTTTTACATTTATTTTTATAAACATCAGTGAAATTCCGAAAACAGAACATGCAAAATAATATTCCACTGCTATGAGAAATATCTTCCAAACAGAAGTGTATACTGCTCAAAAAATTGCTGAAGGGCCCCAATTATTTCAGAGAAATGCTTCAAAATTTCTAGAAGCATGTGAACTAAATACCAGTGTATCATTCGAGTGTATTTTTCATGTTACTATTTAAGCAAGGCATTGAGACTGCTACTTACTTTTTTTTTATTTCCCCAGGATGTTTAAAAGCATGTTGATATTTTTTAGGCAGATAAAGTAGTCATAGGACCCTTGTTTCCTTAGTAAATCAGGCTTAAGATATTTGGGACAGCCAACAAAACCTCTTCCTCATGGAAGAGAAGGAAATGTGCTTTAAGAGGCAATGTTAGAAATAAGTGTTAATATTTTATTTTATTGCAAGAAAGCAAAGCAGCAGTACTGATCAGAATTAGCATCTCCATTACTTTTAAGAATACCTTTAATTTTTTTTTTTTTGAGATGAAGCATTAGGTTTATGTACTAAAAACAAGCTCTTGAAAAATGATACAAATCTGCCTATATTTATATCCTGCCTTGTCCCTATTTTTGTGGGAAAAGAATGGATGTATTTCTTTTTTTCAGCTCTTGGGAAATCAGAATTACTGGTATTTTAATTTAGTGTTGAAGGTTTGCTTTATAACTTATTTAAATGCATGCCTGTTAAGTACTGGCTGCTACACTGTAGGAAAAGTTCGACAGGCTGCTTGCATGTTCTCTTTATGAAGCTACTTCATGCTTGCAAAATAAGAATATATTACTTTGCTTTCTAGAGGGTTTCCTAATTGCAATACTGTTACCTCTTATATTTCTGGATTTCCAAGTTTTACTGTATGGGAATAGTTACACATAATTTCTTGTTTTCACAGACAATTGAAATGATTGAGAAAGAACAGAGGGAGGTTGAAAGAAGACCAATCACAAAAATTACTCACAAAGGAGAAATAGAAATTGAAAGTGAGACACCAATGAAAGAACAAGAGGAAGTAATGGAAATTCAGGTAGAAAAGAAAGCATGGTACTACAGTGTATTTAGTTCACAGACAACATGGTTATAAAGTGTTTTGTTTATGATTTTGTTGTTCAGGTCTATAATTATCTGTTAGATCTGGTTTGAGTTTAATTATTCTTTTATCTGTACTGACTTCTTGGCCTGGTGGTTTTGTTGATTTCTTTCCTTCTATGTCGTATCTCTGACTTTATGATGAATTTCGGCAGTAGTAGAAAATAGAAAGTAGAAATTAGAAAATATTCTAAATGTTACATAAAGATAAAAAAAAAAAATTCTTCACTGAAAGAGTGATTGGGCACTGGAATCATCTGCCCTGGGAGGTGGTAGAGTCACCATCCCTGGACATGTTTTATAAAAGACTGGACATGGCACTCTCTGCCATGGATTAGTTGATGAGGAGGTGTTAGGTCATAGGTTGGACTTGATTATCTCAAAGATCCCTTCCAACCTAGTTCATTCTGTGATTCTGTGATATTTGAGATATTTGAGAATACTAATTAGTTATTGTAATGCATTTTGTAGATTTTGTGATTTTACAGCTGAAGAAAGTGCTTTATGTCTGAAGGGAGGAAAACACTGTAAAACTTTTAAGCAATATTAGGAATATTAGAAGAGGGATAAAAAAGGCTAACTGAAATGTGTTTGACTTTTCCTAGGAACCTAATATGAAGTTGTCTGAGAAGTCAGAAGAAGCTGAAAAAGATAAAGAAATAAATGAATCTGCATCTCCAGACACCACAAGTCAACATAAAAATCATCTCTTCGATCTAAACTGCAAAATCTGCATAGGTAATTTGGGAAAGCACATGAAAATAAATAGATCATGCATCTATAATTTTCAGTCATAAATCTCAAGATTTTAAATAAATGTGGATTTTTACTTAGTTTGCTGACAAAGTTGTGTAAGGAGTGTTTTACTTCATAATTTACAAAAGAGACTATTGAAAGGATAGTCTATTGGCATAAACTTGTCTTCTTTTTAAAAAAAATCAACTTCAGAGAGTGAAATCCCTATAGTGGATGTACATACTACTGTTCATTCCTCATTTCTTTATCCTATGCCATTGCAGTGGCAAATTTACGTTTAGTACTGTATAAACATATACAATGTATTAATTTATACATTGTATAAATATGTGTAAAATATGTGAGTTTCTTATCCTATCCCACTTCAATGGTATTGTATGGTACTTTTGGTGTGTCTTCCTTGTGTTCAGAGGAAGTCCTCTTTTTTTTCTTTAATAAAAAATGAAACCCATTGCACTTTCTTTTGTGCAGGCCGAATGGCACCACCTACTGATGACCTGTCTGCGAAGAAGGTGAAAGTGTCTGTTGGGGTTGCACGGAAGCAGTCAGACAATGAAGCAGAGAGCATTGCAGATGCCCTCTCCTCTACATCAAGCATTTTAGCGTCAGAATTACTGGAAGATGATAAGCAAGACTCATCAAAATCATTCACGCCTCTCCCAAAGTAATATAAGCTGTAGAAACAGTACTTTTAAATGAAAGACATTATAAATTTGTTAAACTTTGTGTCTAAAGCTACTTTTTTAAGGGCATTTCATTAATCCATTGGGGTAGTTGAAGTTGTACACATTTTTAGAACGGAGTTTTCTGCTGGGGTAAATGATGCACCTTTATATACATAATACTACATATATTTTTGTGATTGCAAACTTCTAATTACCACATAGTTTACTTTTCCCAAAAAACCAATGTTTTCTGGTGCAGCAAGGTTTAAAAAGAGTTCATATTACAAAAAACCCCAGTATATAAATTTCATACAGCCTTTTGTGTTAAGGCATATAGTATGTATAGTGCTGCATTTAAATGAGTGTCTTAGTATATGTGTATATATAAATTCAAGGAATTTGAGGTTGCTCTAAACAAAGCATTTACACTGATAAATCAGGCTAGTTTCAAATTCCAAAGTAGTGCTTTTCTAGAAATGACGGTAACAGCTGCTTGTTTGATGGAAATTCAGGTAGAAATGAGGAATGAATTTAGAATTGACCAGAGTTCATGTTGAAATTTTGCCTTTATCAGGACGGTGTGATCTTTTACCAAGGACAGTGAACTTTGGTTTTTGAATAGCTTACAGCAGCTTCAAGGTAGAAGTGTAGGCAGAAATAAACCTAGGTTACCCTGTTACTGTAACAGCACAATGTCTGGTACTATTGGGCAGCTTAAAACTGCTAATAGCATGCCTAGTGTATTTGGATAGCAACATGTTGGGAAATGTTGAAATGTGTAATCTTTTTCATAAGGAAACACTCAGGTTGAGAAACACTCTACTGTGAAATTATTTAAGTCATCCCATTAATTTTTTCAGCTGCTTTGTTGAAAAAACGGAGGCTTTTTTTCAAAGGGAGAAAAAATGGTTTTGTATAGGTGGAATTGGGAGGAGGCACTCACAGGAGGTGTGGAAATGATGTCTAGGTGAAAAGACATGAGTAACCAGCTTGTTGGGACAAGGAGGGAGTGGGGTGGTACAGGCATTCAGGTGGTGGACAGGCAATGGTGGCACTAAATGTAGGAGATAGAAACGCAGTATAGGCCAGCAGGCAGTGTGTTGTCATCTTCTCCCTGTGGCAGGGGGACATCCTGGTGGCTCTGCAGCACCTGTATGTGTTTGTGTCCTCTTCAGTAGCATTTGATAATTCTCAGACTAAGCAACTCCTCTGTTTTTTAAAGATTGATTAGTGAAGTAATATGCTGCTTCTCTATCCTTCCTGTACCATAGAGCTACTCTACTGGAAAATGAAAAACATGGTTGTCTGCTTGTCTCTTTTTGTTGACCCTCAAGTATGCTTAACTGAAAAAGAAAATTCTTGATAATACTGCATTTCTGTGACAAATTAAAATTATGATTTACACTGTCTTGCATAATATATCATGTTGTAAACCAGGTGGGTTTTTGTTTGTCCTTTTTTTAGGTCAGAAACACCTGGTACGGTGGAATGTGAAAGTCTGTTTCTGGCACGCCTGAATTTCATCTGGAAGGGCTTTATCAATATGCCTTCAGTAGCAAAGTTTGTTATTAAGGCTTATCCAGTTTCTGGCTCTTTTGAGTATTTAACAGAGGTATTTATATTTATTGCAAAGACTGAACAATTCATTTATTAATTTTACAGAGTTGTTTACCTAATAATAGTAGGTAGGCTAATAATAGTATAATGATGGAAGACAGTGACACATGATCATAGTGCTGAATAAAGTATCTGTGGGAGGACATAGGTTAAGGTCTGTGTTTGTTTGCCAAGCATTATTCATTACATGAACCTCTGGTTCATCTTCCCATCTATAACAGAAACCTGTGTAATGGAGTTTATTTTTTTTTGCCTATCTGGTGGCAATTCTGGTCCTAACCGTGCATTGTGACTAAATTGTCCTTAAAAAAAAGGTTTATGTAACATTTTCTTCTGTGTCTGAGAGACAAGAAAAGCATGCAACTGCTTATAATAGTTGTCTTCATGTCATAAAAAAAGAATCAGAGAACTTATGAGGTTCAGTTTTCCTTCTTGACAGCTACAAAGGATGCATCAACTTTCTAATTAATAGGGCTTAGGTCTTGTATTAATAAGATTGTCTTTACTTTGCTGTAGATCTTCAGGGAAGTGCAGGCCATGCAGTAATCCTTAATACAAAAGGATTGTTATATGAGTACGATGCACTTTTCAAAACTCTTCTGCTTTATTTCAAAAAATTATTTTTCTGAAAGTCTGTTTCCTTTGCTTCGGAGCAGTGAACTCAATAGTATCCAAGAAGAATTTACATCTGTATATACATGCATATGTAGGTTATGTTTTCCCCTCATAATGAAGATGTTGGAAGTTTATTATATACATAGCTGCGGAGCCCTCATTATTCTGTGATCTTAGGGATAGCTTGAGTGTTTCCATAGCACAGTGCAGTTATGTTTGCAGTTAATGTTACCAGAAAGAGTAGTTTTGGCAAGGTATAGATAAACAGAATTGAATGATAACTAATTTAGTACATATCATTGACTTTGCACTTAAATCTTAAATGTCCAAAGTTTAAATTTTTTCTTCTCTTGTAATTCTACTGATATTTTTAAAATACAATTTAAGAAATAAAAGAACTAAGTATGTTTTGAATTTATGAAACAGATACTGAATGAAGGACTTACCACAATATTTATGTTGGATTCACATTTCTGTTGTCCTTTCTCATAGGATTTACCTGATAGTATTCAAGTAGGTGGCAGGATATCTCCCCACACTGTCTGGGATTATGTAGAAAAAATCAAAGCTTCAGGGACCAAGGTAAGAATTTTACATAGTAAGGACTTGCTGTTTAATATGCATCTTGGTCATCGTAAAGATACTTTTTTTTTTCTCTCTGAAACATTTGCAAAGTATGTGAACTTTAGGAATATCTTATGGTTATGTTGAATGGAATGGGTGACAACTGCTGGCATTTATTTTCTTCCTACCTAACCTTAAACCTTCATTTACTGTGTGAGAATACCTGTCTTCCTTTGACACAGTAACTTGTCATGAATGTTTGAATACCACTACAAGGGTAGAGAGTGGAACAATTCATTGGAAGCTGGCAAGCTTCCCTAAAACTTATTATTTAGCTGACTGTTAAAATATTGGCTCTTTTGTCACACACTTCAATTAATTTTTTCATACTAAGTGTTTTATATTTGTTTTATCTAGTTCTGAATTATTTTTGGCCATGTTTCTTCTCCTTCTGTCTCCTCTGTTGTTCTCTGCCTTTTTGGTGTAGCTTTTTCTCCTCACCACTGTTCTTTTAACTAAAGAGCAGTCAGTAAAAAAAAAGTAGCATTTCACAGAAAAATATACTTGACTATCTTTTGCTCTCTCTTCTTGTAAACAGGAAATCTGTGTGGTTCGCTTTACCCCAGTAACTGAAGAGGATCAGATCTCCTATGCGTTATTGTTTGCCTATTTCAGCAGTAGAAAACGTTATGGTGTAGCAGCTAATAATATGAAGCAAGTGAAAGACTTGTACCTCATCCCTTTAGGTTCCTCAGATAAAGTTCCTCATCATCTTGTGCCTTTTGATGGGCCTGGTAAGTACAGCTTGGAATTTGGAACTTTATTATTGTAATGCTACTTAAAGAAGTTGGCAACAGAAATATAAGAGGAAGTAAAATTTTTAAATGCTAGCTATTTTGTTCAAATATATAATGAGTTTTCCATAGTATTAGTATATTAGTTTCCTTGAAAAGGCATTAATTTCCCCTTGCTAGATTATTCTGATATTTCAAAGATGAAAAAAATTAGTGTGTACAGCCTTGTTTTATGTCTGCTACCCTCTTTGTCTAACACGGGTGGCTTTTATGTTTCAATGTCAGTAAACTCAGACACACAAGTGGACTGTGGTAGAAGTCATGAGTTCCAAATTGATACTCTCATTTTAAAATAGTATTTTTTATTATTTGAAATATACTAATCTTTTTTCTCAAGTATTCCAAAGTTCCTTACAAAAAATTTATTGAAAGTTTAAAACATAGATGGGCAAGGAAGAAAAGGTCCAGAAATGGCTCTCAGTTATTCTGCTTATACCTGAGTTATTCTGCATCGATTTATCTTGGTTATAAAAACTTGTGGATGATCTCTCTTTTTGAGATAGGCAGACCAAAATGAAGTAAGAATGAGCTACAACTCTTTTTTTTTTTTTTTGCAATTATACAGAACAAAATAAATAGGGAAGAGATAGGTAATAGTATGTCTTGAAACACAGTGTTTTTCCTGGAATGAGGGAAACATTTCTGAAATTTGCTCTTGGTAAATCTTTGAGGAAGTATGTCTAACACAAATTGATGGGGAGACTTTGTGTTTGCAAGTGTTCTGTTTACTTTTTTTTTCCTATTACACTTTGCTATCACTGTTACCATGTTGTAGCTGTGTTAAACTAACATGATGTTTAACTTCTGTGCTGTTTCTGATGAGATTAGATGTCCTATATAACTGTCTCATATTCTCTGTTTGGAAGTTGTAGTGTACTTGAAAGAATTTTTATTTGCAGTGCTTGAAGTCATAATTTTAATATTAGAAATACCTCTTTTTATTATTTTAAGTATTGTTAATGTTTAACATGACAAGCAGAACAATTTCAAATGTCATAAGATTAATACTTTCAATAGTACATTGTAAGTGTATGGGGGTTATTTTTGTTAAAATTATTACCTTAACCAAAATATAAAGAGATGATAAATTGCTGTTACAATTTCGTACAGGGATTGAAATACATCGACCAAATTTATTACTGGGACTGATAATTCGCCAGAAAATGAAGAGGCAGATTACTGCTGTTTCAAGTGTTACCAGTAGTTTTGCAGATGAAGCTGCTGAAAGTACCTTGAGTAGCTTGCCACCAGAGAAGAAAAGCAAGCCAAGCAAACCTGAAGTCTCTCATCATGATTTGGCACTAGAAGAAGAAGAGGAAAATAATTTTTTTAATTCCTTCACAACTGTGCTACACAAGCAGAGAAATAAACCACACCAGTCTAATACAGATGATGCTCCAGCAGTTATTGAACCATTGGTGGAAAGTACCAAACATGAACCACCAAAGCCTCTCAGGTTTCTTCCTGGAGTCCTGGTTGGATGGGAAAATCAGCCTTCTACTCTGGAACTGGCAAATAAACCATTGCCAGTGGATGATATTCTTCAAAGTCTGTTGGGCACAACAGGGCAGGTGTATGAGCACAGCAAGTCAGAAGCAGGTCCTAGTGAAGACATACCATTATTAAATGAACAGGCAGCCTTGAAAGAAGACACCATGGATGTTGCTGATGTAACTGCTGAAGTTAGTGAAGCAAAGACTGGTTTGGATGATCCTCAAGAATCCGCTAATACTGCTGTAACTGTGGATTCAGCAGCTGTAGGGACCTCAAGTTCTGCAAGAAGTGCTGGTTCTTTGATAGCGCTGAGTCTTAAAGGAAAACCTCCAGATGTCTCCACAGAAGCATATTTAGCAAATTTGTCTGCTCAGTCACAGAATAAGGAAACTGAAGAAAGTAAAGAAAATGACCCAAAGCGACAGTTACCAGAAAAGGATAGTATTGCACAGGAAGTTAGAAGGAGCACAAATTCCAGCTTTACTTCCTCATCAAATTCAGGAAAAAAACCTAATGAGAACAATGTTAATGTAGGCTCTGCTGAAGGTACCACTGCTAATACCTCTAAATCACCACCATTTATTAATCTTAAAAGAGACCCACGACAGGCAGCTGGACGCAGCCAGCAGACTAATATTTCAGAAAACAAGGACGGAGATGTTAGCAGAAATGAAGACCGACAGAATGCTTCGGGAAATGATCAGGGAGAATCAGAGAATAAACAGCCTTCTGGAGAAGGTGGCTTAAACCTGTATCAAAGTGATGCACAAACCAGTGAAACACAGTTCAGTTCAGCTTCAGCTAAGGCAGATAACACAGTTGCATCACAAGCAGAAGATACCAAACACTCACAGGAAGATGCATTGATGCAAAACATTGAAACAGTGAACTCATTTAGAAGAGGACCAGCCGCAACTTCATCTCATTTTGAAACTGAAAACTCTTCTCGTTCTGAATTTATTTCCAAAGTCCCAAGCCCTATTGCAAGTGGCAGCTTCTCATCTGTTGGACCTCCGCAGCAGAATTTTCAGCATCCTAAATCTAATCCACCTGGATTTCAGTTTCAGGCTCCTGCACCTCATAACTTCCCTCCACAAAACAACCCTATGTTTGGATTTCCTCCTCATTTACCACCTCCGCTTCTTCCTCCTCCTGGCTTTGGTTTTCCTCAAAATCCAATGATGCCATGGCCACCAGTAGCTCATTTATCAGGTCAGCCACCACAGTATGCCGGACCCATTGCACAAGGGCTACCAGTGGCTCACAAGCAATCAAGATTTTTGGGACCAGAAAATTTTTTTCAGAGTAAAGATAATAGGAGACCAGAAAGGCGCCACAGCGATCCTTGGGGCAGAGAAGAACAGCATTTGGAGAGAGGGTTCAATAGAGGCAAAAATGATCGACAAAGACTTTACAGTGAAACCCATCACCAAAAAAAAGACAGACATGAAAAAGAGTGGAACAATGAAAAATACTGGGAGCAAGATTCTGAAAGAAACAGGCGCAGAGACAGAAACCAGGAGAAGGAGAGAGAGCGGAAGAGTAGAGAGGAAGGACAGAGAGACAAAGAAAGAGGGCGATCTCCACACACTGATAGAGCTGCTGATGGAAAAAGCCCCAGAGAGACTAGAAATCCAGAAAAGAAGACAGAGAAGCCTAAAAGTGATGAACAGGCTCATGAAAAAGATAAGGAGAGGGAGAAAAGCAAAGACAAGCATAGAGAACGAGAAAGTGAAAAGAACAGAGAGAGACATAGGGACCACAGTGACAGAACTAAAAGCAAAAGGTAAAAAGATGCAGGCAGTCTTTTAAAATCCTATTTCAATAAACTGTTAGAGTAATGTTGTAAAACTTTGTATGACAAAAAAAAAGAGCCTGCTAGGATTGTGCCATCTTTTTTATTCCGTGTTGGTGTTTTGCAAAAACAAGTCTGTGTTTTGGTACCACTCGAGGTACCAATATTCATCCTTTTTTTCATTATACCAACTACCGCTAGAAGTAGGAGTTTAATATTTTTAAAAGTTTTACATTGCTGTATATTCAAAATTTTAAAGATTTCTTTTATTAATATGCAATAAAGGCTTAGGAATTTTCTTAGCTGAGGAAGTTGGCATTAGTCAAGTCTGCAAATAGTTGCTGCCTTTGGTAATTTGTGCTCTCTTCTGTTTTAAGATGCTCTGATAATTTTAAAGGTGGTTTTCATACAATAACCTTGTTTTTAAATTGCACTGTTTTTAAAGACTGCAGCAAAGCCTCAGAATCCACATGTTACAACAAAATATAATATGCTCGGTGGTGTGAAGAGTTCGGGATTTTTTTTTTAATTATTCAGTAGTACAATAAAAACCTCAAGTATGTTTCATTATATTATATTTCAAGTGTTTCCTAAGCATCTGAAGCAGTTTGTGACCAGAAATTGGAAGGCTGAGCTGCTGGAATGTTACTGCTTAAAACTGCACTTGTTTTAATAAGAAAGCATTTCTAACCTAAATTCTTGAAAATGATTTGTAGTAGTAAATTCATTTCTCCCACCATTTTCCATGCTTCAAAAACTTGAATACCTAAGCTTGTACATTACTTTGTGTTTTGCTATCCTTTTTACTGTAAAATGTAAATATTTTAAGGGATATTTTGATTCTAAAATGATAAAACTTTCTCACATACTGTGTGTGTTTGATTTCATAGGTGTGAAACTGTAGGCTTGAATATAGAATGAATATAGAAGGCTGAGTCACAGAATGCCACTTCATGGCTCAGTTTGAGTTTTGGAGAACAAAGAGGGGGGAGAAGGGCAGAAGTGTTTGTACCCATGGGACTTCTGGTAACTTGGTATTTTGTGGTCTGCCATCCACCAATGCCAAACAACATGCAAACATGGAAACAAATCACCTGCTCTTATATTTATTAAAATACACTGGGCATCTTGTTGATTCTGTCAGAAACAACAAAAATATTCCACTGTATAAAGAAAAACTAAGGTTTATTGTTCCAGTTTTCAGCGTTTTGTTTTTCTACTTTGAGTACACAACCTTTCTATGCTGCTGATAGAGCATTTTGCACTTTGCTGTAGAAAAGCCTCTTCTTTCCAGAAAGGTCTTCCCAGTTTAACACCCCCCCTAATTGTTGGTTTTAATTATGAATATATTTTACGGTAAATTTTTGTATACCTTGCAAGTAGGTTCACAGTCAAATTGGCTAAAATTAAAAATCTTGCACTGAATGAAGGAGGTGGTAGACTTTTTATTAAGTGATGTTTCTTAGGCTCATAGTTGAGAAGACTAATTAAAAAAATCCTCAGTAACTAAAAGAAATATTCAAACATCTTTAAAATAAAATTAGTTTTTTCCAAATTAATTCCATGGTCTGTATAGCAGTAGTGCCGTTGACTATATCTGGTAGTATTAAACATGTGTATTGTTGTTTAAATATTTGGACCAGAGTTTTGTAGGCACAGAAGTGCACCAAAGCATTGTTCTCATTTTTGGAGTAAGTTTTAAATTGATGGCTCTGCATGTGAAGATTTTCTTCTGATCCATTCAAAAGTAGTCTACTCCAAGTTTACTGCTGATTTGCCTCTCACATGTCCACCATCTCTGCTTTGAAAATAAACTGGAAGCAGTGAAAATTCCAATTGCCTGTATGGAAGGGGTGGGAATGCTTTCTGCCAGAACTACCAGGAATAATTTGTTTAAAAGAATATGTAAGCATTTTTCAAGTTTGCTGAGTGCTTTGCTACCTGCCTTGTGTATGTAAAACCTGAAGAGAGCCAAGGTAAAACAGCTCTTGAGGGAGAGTTTTGTTAAGTGTTTAAATTAACAAACAGCAACAGTCTCCAGGATTTGTTCCTAGGATGTGAGTTAGTGTAATGGGAATAAATCCTGCTACTACAGGAATAAAGGATTTTACCTCTCCATTGCCTTCATTCACTCTCCTTCCAACATTTGTGTTAGCTGGAAGTGCTCCGATTGCTTGTTCCTTGTTTTACACTGAATTACTGCTCAGATCACAAAAGGCATTGTGGACTGCTGAGGAACTGGCAGTACGCCAGAAGCCTCAGAGAGAACAGGATAAACCTTGAATATGCTCCCTTCTCTGGCATCACATGGCCATAAAAGGTCCTACTTAGAGAAACTCGAAGAGAAGAATCTGGGGATAGCTCAAATGCCAGGTGGGCTTCATGATCTGTGTGCCTTTTGGGAAGAGGTGCAGAAGCTCTGTTGCATCAGGCTGATGAGGGCTCAGAGCAGCTGAAAAAGATAAACTTAACCTCCCAAAGATGTTTGCAGGTGCTTAGTAAAATATCTTCGGGTAGCTCCCATGGACTTTAGTTATCTTTAAGTCACCTGTAACTGACTTGACAGTGCTTTCATTGCTACACGCTAAGTATGGTGATGTGGAAGCAAATGTGTGTCACCAAGTTCTAGGTGCTTATGGCCTTTGCTCCCTAACACACATCCCATTCTCACTTCCCTCTCCACCCCAAAATAGTTACTTGTTTCTGACAGGTACATGCTGAAAGCTTGCATTCAGAGAATTTCCATGCAAGGAGGTGATTGTCTATTATGTACTTTTGAGCAATAGTAAAGTGAAAAAGGAAAAGATAGGAATCAATTGCTATTCTTTTTATTTAATAATTTTACTTGTATACTAAGCCATCAGTCAAATGAGAAATGGAGATGCCATCATACATCATTAGTGTGAGCACATTAAAACAGAACTTCAATTTTTTTTATTGCTTCCTAAAGCAGAATATAACAGCTTTCTGAGAAGGAATTGAATTTTTGTATTTATGTTTGAACAGCTTTATTTACTTTTGAGATTACAAATTAATGAAAAATGTATTCGCAGAAATTTGGTTTACTATGACCAAAACCTCTGTTTCATAAAATTTTGAAATGTCATTTTGTGGCATATAAGCCAGAAGGGTATAAAAAACAGTTCTTGGACTTTCTAAGTTTTTAAGAAGAAAAGTTACTTGTAGGCAGACTGCCACATTCCCACATTCCAGCTGTAAATTGTTAAAGCCAAAAGGTTTCATGTAGTAGTCAAATAGGGGAGACCTCTGGTGGAGAAAACCAGGAGGCCTGTTTTCTCTCTCTAAAATTAAATACGTTTTTCGCTCTTAAAATCATTCTTTAAGTGTAATATTTTAGCAGACTTATGACAGGCTTAAGTTCTACCCTTTTACATGTATACATACAGGTATACATGACACAAACTCAGAAAGGACGGAGAACAACTTCATTACCTAATTAGAGTCTTAGTGGGCTTAACAAATAATTATTGTTGTCATGATTTTTAAAATACTCTGCAATAAATGTGCTTTTTTGTCTCAAGCACACCTTTTCTTCCCCCACCAATTTCAGTTTTTACATTTGACCTTAATACTATAAAATTATAAAAGAAACATTCTAATAAAATTTAGAGTTGGGGAAACAGGTAACAGTTGTCTGTTCTCATAAAGCAACAAACAACACTTGAATGATTGTTGACTTTATAAGCTTCACTACCTCTTTGTTTACAAAACTATTTCCAGCACAATAAAGTAAAAAAAACCCTACAGACTTTCCCATTATTTTAAAGTAAATGCTAAAGAGTGTGCATAAATAATTCTAGGAGTAAAATAGTTGATCATGTTTTATATATGCTATTAATACTCCACATTTGTCCCTTACTACTTTCTAAGTGCTTTCTTACGTTGGTTGCTGAGTCATACACTGCCAGCTAACACAATAAACAGGAGGAAAAGGAATTTTAGCATTTTTTAAAAGAGTCTTGGACAGTTTTTTTCAACTAATTTCCAGAATTTCCATCATAAACGTTGTACCCTTCTGCTTTCATTAGCTGAATCTTTTTAGAATCTTGGAAGAGCACAACATCTTTAATTTTACCTATGAATTCCTTCTGAAAAAGCCCCATAGTGACTGTATTGACTTTCCTGCCAATTTCAAACCCACCAAAGTAGCAAATGCCACCGTAGTTTAAAGCAGTGTATTTCTTTTGTGGGTCAATATCTTCAAAAAGGATTAGTTCCTCATCAAGATAAACCTTAATACAAGTTTGGTTTTGAACTACAGTAATGAAATGCCATCTTCCAACAGAACAGGTAAAGTATTTGCTATGCATTAGAGGAACAGAGATTCTTTCTCCAAGATTAATCACAACTTTTAAAGTTCCATTGGCAAGGCCAATGGCAAGGAAGTCGTTATCTTCATTTTCACTTTTTCCCATCCATGCTATTAAGCCTTCAGTTTGATTGGTAGTAAAATTTAAAGAAAGGCGGCTGTATTGGAGGTCTCTTTTTCCATAAAAAGGATCTGTGTATTTAATGTAGGAGTTACCAACAAACTTTGCTATATAAAATTTTATTTTGTTATTGCAGTACTTACCTGTCCAGCCTAGAGCACATACACACGTATATGAAAATGAAGAAGGATGAGGAATACAGAGCGCGTGAGACCCACACGTGTTTTGTGAACACTGAATAGATTGTTCACACGTGGTCCCTGTCCACTCTCTTGGGCAAGAACAAGAAAAGCCTGAGTTTTCAACTTGACATGTTCCATTATTTTTGCACACAGTGTAACCACAATCTGTTCCATCACAGTCACCAATGTTGGCTCCACCTTTGGGGTCAGTCACAGTAAGCTTCAGTTCCCTGTTGTTTATAACAATTTCTCGAATACAACCAGTGAAACCTGTGGGTTCATTTTCTATTGCCATTGGATTAACAAGGTTTAAGGAGGACACCCCTCCAACAAAAAAATCTGTGTGTGTGTCTAGTGCATTCATTCCAGGACTAGCTTTTTGAGTAACGTTGATGCCATCCAGGTCCAGGTATCCTTCATTACCAACTCTTCCTGCATTGAGTGAGTGCCATGTATTTCCATTTGCATGGACCTTCTGAAGGGTCTGTAGGATGACTGTTTTGTCTCCAAGGTTGTAGCGTAACTGTGTAAATCCATTGACTAATGATATACATAGAAAGTCACCTGTAAAAAACAGTATAAAATAGTTTTAATTTGTAGAGTGAATGCACTGAAGAACAACATATTCATAATTCTGATGCTATCATACCTGCATTTCCTTGGACCATCATCATATTTAAATCACACAAAGGAAAATGTTCCCTGATGAACTCCTCTTAGCCTTTTTTTTCCATTATTGGAAACTGAGCTCATATTTACCTCAATGTAAAAAGCCCAATCTGAAAAGCTCTGGTTTTGTGCAGAGACTAGATAAGTGAGGTAGGAGGAAACAGGATCACTTTGGCATCCAGGAAATATGAATTGGTGTTCCTGTGGAAAGGAGCAATGTTTTGGCCAAGTTACAAAGGGAGAAATACTCTTCAATTTCAATATGCTGAATAAAGGCTTAATGGATTTGTCAGTTTAATGAACAGGTTTGTCCGCACCAGACATACTCTGCTTTCCCTGAAAGCTCCTTTTCACAACAGGGATGTTTTGGGGTTAATAATCTGACATCTGTAGGAACAGATATGCTTTTCATTGCATTGTTCTTCTGGAGGCCTTCATGACAGGAAGTATTAGAAGGGAGTTATCCCTTCTTGTACTATCAGTGTTTCTGGCCTTACAGGCAGTGTAAAAGGAGCGAGAGTTACACTTCAAACTGTACTTTCGAGCATGAAGAAGGAAAGCTGGGAAAGGTTAGGAAATGAGAGCTGGAAAAGTTTGTAACAGCAGCAATAGAGCCTAATAGGAGAAGGTAACAGGGAAGCAGAAGAGGACAGCAGAAAAGTCTGCAAAATAAAGTTTTGTCCTCAATTTTTTTGAGGTTTGCCTGTGCAATTTAACCTTTATATATTACTTTTGAAAAGAATAGGCCTCAGGTTGTTATCAATTAAACTGGTATATATGTTTGTTAAATTTGAATGCAAGCTTTCCTAATAGTTACCAGTCCAATTTCTTTAAAGATTCAACATTGCTAAGGGTGGACCTATCAGTAGAATGATGAAGTTTGCTCTCATGTGTGTTTAATTTTTGAGTATATCTAATCCTTGACTTACATTGCCTGCAGTGAAATTGAATGGCTTCATTTACTGGAGGCTTGTGAAAGTTGCTAAAATTATACCTCCCTATTTAAGAGATGTTCAGGTTGCCATTTAGGCAAGGTGGAGATGTTTAAGTTTATTAGTGGCTGTAGAGCACATATTTCATGCCTCACCTTCCCTGCTCCAGATACCCATTAAAAGAACAAGACAAAAGCTCTTCCTTCTTTTAACTCTGGTGATGGCAGAGCACTTCCTTTTAGCTTGCTAGTTCCACCCTTTATGTAGTGTTCTTTTTGAGGACCTTACTTGGTTTGTTTGGGTTTTTCTTCAGAAAATTAATATAATTTCCTTCACTTGTGATTCCTCCTGCTTAGTGATGTGGCTTTAAGTGTGCTGGATTTTTCAGTGCATAGTTTGAATGTACTCATCTTGCTTTGTTTCAGTAATGTACATAACCCACTTGTCTATTTCTTTCATCAGGCCCTTAATCCTAGGGTAAGAAAGGAACATGAGGAAAAGTTTCTGAACTACCTCTTTGGCAGCCTTTGATCCCCTCTCCTACCCAGATATGCAGACTTGTGTAAGGACACAAATGCTCATATTTTTCTGTCTGGGAAGAAGGAAAACATCTGACCAGGGTTGTTGTTGCATCTGACCTGTAATCAAGACCCGAGGAAGCTGGCAGTTCTCCAAGATTTCCTGGCCTGCAGGGAAGGGTTTTGGTAGCTTTGCACATTTGACAATAATCCGTCTGTTTTGGAATCTTATTTAGTCTTATCTCAAGAGCAAATCTGTGTTACTGAATCTGCTATCTACAGTTTAAAGAGGTTATCACTGAGTACTCTGTTCTGGCACAAATTTGAAGCCTCACTTCAAATTGGAGTCTGCTACTTAGGAACAAAAAAAATTACACTTTCCAATTGCAACTCTCCCTGAGGCTCTTGAGGTACTTTCTTAGTCCTCTGGTTAGACTCTCTCTTTTTACAGATGACTTGCCATTAGTCTTTGGCAAGAACAACAGACTGTTGAGATAAATTTTGGGATCTGAAAGCAGATCCCAGGGTGCAGTCAGTATTTCTCCATGAAGTTTATCATATCATAGGTACTACTAGGAACAACCGGCTGAAAACATGTGACCGTCATGTAAAGTGCTATGTGTTCAGTGTCCAAGAAACTTCCTCTTAAAATGAAAGCAAATGATGGGCTTGTCTTTGATCCTTTTCATTTTAGCAACCATTTAGCAAACATTTTCAACAAGGAGTCTTCATCTGCCCTGTCTCTGAGGGCCAGGTTGCACAGCATTCTAGGAATATTGCACTCTACTTGGACATGTCATATTCAGGCCAGAAGCATCATCAGAGTAAAAAATGGGATAATATTCAATTTACACAGTTGTGTTGGGCAAAGATCTCTGCATTTACTGCCTACACTACCAAATATGCCTAATACGGATGTATTTCCTAAGAGGGCTGAACACAGTGTCAGGGGGTCTCAGGCTGACACTCTATGAGCTGGGAGGGCACCTGGATGGTATTTTTAACATTTCTGTTTCAAGGTCACTTCTCCACAGTGACTTAAGTCTACCCTTGTTCTCTGGTGTGTGTGTGTAAGGCAAGGCCTTTATTACCTGGAGAAAAGAAGACTCAGGGGTTACCTTACTCTCTACAACTACCTGAAAAGTGGTTGTAGTCAGGTGGGGGTCGGTCTCTTTTTCCAAGCAACAACTGACAGAACAAGAGGACACAGTCTTAAGCTGCACCAAGGGAAATTTAGGTCGGATGTTAGGAAAAAGTTTTTTACTGAAAGAGTGATAAAGTACTGGAATCATCTGCCCGAGGAAGTGGTGGAGTCACCATCCCTGGATGTGTTTAAAAAAAGATTGGATGTGGCACTCAGTGCCGTGGTTTAGTTGAGGTGGTGTTAGGCCATGGGTTGGACTTGGTGATCTTAAAGGTCTTCTCCAATCTGGTGATTTGGTGATTCTGTGATACCTGTTAAAAGAGTACCTGAGGTTTTTCCTACACTCCACTGCAAATTAAGGTTTTCCCACTAGTTTTTATGGCCAAAGGAGCTTCCATAACATACCTTTAAGTAACATTTGAAGTAGTAGATGCAGTCTTGTAGACAGTGGTGCTGACTTTTTTGCTGCTATTATCATGGTCCCAGTGATAGAGAGATGCAAGCGTCTCTGAAGGCTCCCTGTGTGCTCAAAACTCACTGAAGGAACTACTGAGGGTCTAGATTCCTTTAAGCCATGTGTTGCTTGTCTTTTGTCTCATCCTGTGTTATTGAGCAGAAGCCTCTATGCTAAGCTGGGGACAGAGGCTTTGATGAGCTCAGTGCCTCAGCAGCTTAAGTGTCCCAGGAGCCCTACACTGTGGTTTCCTGGTTTCTGAACACCTACAGTCTTGGTTCCTTTAGTTGTTTCGGAGCCTCTGGATGTATGTTTGCAGTCTGTGCCCTCTGTTGGTTTTACCTCACCCTTCTGTCCTCTGGCTCAAGCCCAGAATGCCAGTTTCTATCACTGTGGTATTGAGTAGCATTTCCTCCACTCTCCTTCCACCATTTTTTTTCAGAGGCTGTTATTGATCATTGGCACCATCTTGGTGGAAAACATTTGAGCGCTTTATTCTCATAAGCAGTTACATTCATGGGAACTATTCCCAGTTAACGAAACCTCTTACTGTAGGTTCTGCTGTGTGCTCATCTTCACTCTCAGCAGACCTTGTTAAGCCACCATAATGAAGTGCCTGTATCTCAAGCAGTATCACTGCCTCGTGGGTTGGACTTGAACCATCATAGCTCCAAGACGTATCTGCTCACTGTTCCTTCCTGCCTTGCTGAGCTGAGTTCGCATTGCTTTCATTCTTTTTTTCATCATTCTGTTCTTCACAGTTTTCCTCTCATCCTGCTCTCCTGTATGATTTTCCATACCTGAACCACATCCTCTTACACTGTCAACCCTTACATATTCTTCTGGGAGCAGAGCTTTCTTGTCTGGAAAGGGTTGCAATAGCCCCTATCAGCCTCCAGCTAAATGGCTGCAATGTGTGGCCAAGGATGCACTGTGGTGTCCACCTAAGAGGAAACCTAACTGACCAGTAGTTGTCCTTCACATGCCTCCTGAGCATTTCCAGTAGCCATAATAAGGCCCAAGGCCAAGGAGAGAAAACAGGGAAGAGGATGAGCTATAAATGGCTAGAATAAGGGAACGAAGAGCAGAGAAGAGATGAGCCTTATTCCCACCCTTCTGCAGCTTCTGCTGTTAAGTGCTTGCTGGTAATATGTCAACATGGTTGAAACTGCCTTCCTTTAAGTTTGTTAACCTCAACCTTGTCTTTGCCCTTGTCTGAGTGCATGCATGCAGTTAGGTACCAGCTGGCTGACAAAGTAAAGGAGCTTGTTGCAGCTGTTGTAACTTCATCTTTTACCAGGGATGACCATAGCCAGTGCCCCTAATGCACACCTAAAGGAGCTTCCCATGGATATGCTTTCATGGATGTTTATAATTTATTCTGCTCCACGTATGGAGTTCCATCTCACAGCTCGTGCAAGACTGAAAACTGGTGTCCAGCCAAGCCTGTATATTTCTCAAACCATGTAAAAAATCAGTGTGTCAATAGGTAGAGTCCAGCTTCAGTTTGGAGCACCATCCCGTAGCAGGAAGGGCATAGCTGGGGTCCAGAGCAACCCTACAGACCATGATGCCCATGCATATAGAAGGCGTGGGCAGTTATCTATTTGTAGGCTAGACTATTCAGCCTCACCTTTCCAAAATGTGTTTCTTCTTTTTGAATAATTTTTCTGTGCTCCCTTTAGTCACCACTGTCACCCTGGCACATTTTGGCAGCTGGAAGAGCCACATTCCTTGAGCAGCCTCAATTTGCCCAACTTTTTTGGTTTGCTTGCCAGTGGCAAATGGGTAAGAATAACACTTCATATGCAACAGATTTCAAGACAGTGGGGATGTCTGTTCTGTCACACAGCTGGCTGGCAGTTCTGATTTACTCATACAAATGATTCCAAAATTAGTAATAAAGCAGAAAGTATGTCCCTGTCAGCTACGGAAATATGACTGCAAAGAGAAAAGACTTAACCACTCAGGTTCTTGTTTTAAAAGTGGTTGGATAATTAGTTTCTTTCTGATTAGGAAGACACTACTCCTGCCTTTTGGGTATTCTAGAAATTCTGAATATTTCCAAAAGATTTTAGTCCAGTTCCGTGATTCAGTTTTCATCATAAGCAATGTTTTATAAAATCATGCAGACATCACACACGTGTACTGGTATTCTCTTATTTTCATGGTGTAGATTTATAAACTGAAATGCCTTAAATATCAGGAGACAGAGATTTTAGGTTTTTCAAACCAGGCAGTTAAAATAATCTGGCTAAAGAGAGACAGAGAACTGCTGTTGCAAATGTTGAGTGTTAAATTTAGCATGAGTCATCCCATTCTGTTTATTAACCTGACTTCATTCTTCGTCACCTGACATGACTCATCTAGGTCATCTCTTTGGGGAGCAAACCTTTCCATCACCCTGGCCTGAACTCTGGAATAATGCAGGCAGAGTGGCATATTCCACTTCTGCTAACAAATGTAAAGCTTCAGTAATGCTATGACTCAACAAAAAAGCAAGGCTCCTTCTAAACTGCCTTTTTCTCAGAGTGCCAAGGCCTCCAAGTGTATAGAATGGTTGCTGGGTAAATGGACTGAATTATATACATTGTTCAAGCACTTGGTGGGCATCCAGCAAACCCTGTCTGAATTAAAGGCTGTTTAATCGTTAGGGGTCTCAGGCTTTCATAGGTAAAAATAGCGCATTGGATGCACTGCCCTTGAGAAGATGTGACGTGAGCTGGCCTTCTGCAGACAGTGTGCTGCGTTCCACGAGTTCTGTAATGTTTGCAGAGACCTTGCCCAGAAGCAGTGCACAGAGCAAGTAGTCAAAGCAGGGAAAAAAGTCCCCTTGTAATTCTGTCTTCAGGTTTCTGAACTTAACTCACTTCTTGGGTTGGGTTTTACCCCAAGCTTATTATTAATATTGCTAGCCACATAAATTTTGCCAACCTTTGGAAATTATTTTCTTAGGGCCTGCAGAAATCGGTAGTACCAGACTTAAAGTCATGATGCACATTCAAAAGGAGTTGACAAAGCAACAAAATGGATGACTGGCAATTATAGGAAATTATGCTAACAGATTCACAGGATGTTTTCCATTTTATGCCAGTTCATGAGGTGTTTAATTGTGTGTACTGGAGTAGTAATATTTTTAGAAACCAGCAGATCGACTTTCAAATAAGGAGACTTGCCCTTTCTAGAAAGTTCTGTAATGTTCTTTGGAAAGATCAAAGCTGGAAGAAAACATTTCAACAGAAGTCTCATGTTTTTCTTCTTCACCTCCTAAAGATGTGATTTGATTTTTAATGATGGGAGGATTATTTGATGGGACATGCCCCTGAAGGAAAAGTCCCAGTGTAGTGTTTACATGGGTGGCAAACCAAGCTGATACATAGCTGTGCTACTCAGTATCATTGCTAAATTAGCTTCACAGTTAGCTCATTTCTTTTAAAAAGCATTTCCTAGTGAGGAAAAACATTTCTAATTATTTCCTATTAAAAGGAAATTTTAGAAACAAAATCCTGTGATTTCAGCAATTAATTTATTAAATCTTACATAACTGTGTAGAAAAAGCTTCTGAAAATGCTTTCTAAACTAATCCTCAACAGAAAGCTCTATCTCATCTGCTGCTAAGAATACTTCTGTGTCTTTCATCAATCTAATTCTGCCTGGATTTGACAGGATTTTATGAAGGCAAATATAAAAAGCCAGACAATTAGCTTTTCCTAAATCTTTCAAAACTTGAGGACAGTGAAAGTGGAAGTGAGAAATTTGTAAATAAATTATTCTATATAAGAAATTTTATTTTGAAATGGAATTTCTATGATTCTAGAAATAGATTGAAAAAAATATTCCTTCCTGTGCAAACTAAACACTCATGAATGGCAATAGAATGAGGGCATGCTCAGACTAAACCACTCCAGGCCCAAGTTAAACATACTTAGCACTCTCTTTGATGCTGCCAAAGAGGTATTTAATTTCATTATATGCTAGCTGCTTCCATGACCTCTGACTATTCTTTCCAAGAGAGATCTATTTTTCTCTCTTCTATTTTTCATGGCCCATGTAATGCTTTAGTTTACACATGAGAGAACTATTCACCAAGAATCTCAAAATTTGGCCCATAAGTGATAGAATTATAAAAGATTCATTGTAGAAGACAGAGCTCTTTGCTAATACATGTATTTTTATTACAGATGCTCCATATATTTTTCTTCGAAACTTCTTCTCTGTATGTGGTTGCAATTAGAGTAAGGCAAACGGGAGGTGCCAGCAGTGTGTGATGCATTGTCAACCTGTTGAAACATCTGTGTACACAGTAAGGTACTGGTACATTGGGCATATGTGTGATTATATAAATTACGTGCCTAAGTATGTTTATTGAAATATCTCAGAGCTTTAGACTTTGAAGAAAGGAAAGTAAAAATACATCATCAATAGCTTTTTTTTTTTTTGTCTAAGGTGCTGTTATGGATGACACATAATGCTTCTGTTTAAAAACGTGCAAGTCACCATGTAAATGCAATTGAGTATGTTAATAAAGTAATTATAAAAAATGTACACCTTAAAGACTCAATTTTAGGTTGTACTTAACACTATCAAAGTATGTTTTCTTGATATGAAGTTTTAGGAATGTTAACTTAGTGAAGTTTAAAATACTTGTATAAATATTTTATTTAGATCTATTTGTCACTCTGCGTATCTGGGAAATGCAGAACCTGCATGTTTTACATGCTGCACCAGCACACTTTTCAACATTATATAACAAAAAGCTACACTTCTGAGAAGCGTCATTCACTCTGTTCACTTTCACTTAACTTGTTTGATCAGTTTTTATAATGCTTTGGCCAGCCCTCCAAACTGAGAATCTTAGTGTAGCTTTTAAAAAGCTGGCTGTGGTCACTTTTCAGGGGGCAGTGCTTTCCTGAACCATTAAATAAGATCTTTAGGTACTTGCTGGCTTTGGACTAATCTAAAACTTTGATTTTGCATGGTTTTTTCTTATGAACTTGATTATTCACAGTTCAAAACAAATGTACAATACAGTCCTGGTGTCCCCAGCACAAGAAGGACATGAAATTATGGGAGCAAGTCCAGAGGAAGGCCATACGTTGGTAAGAGAACTGGAAAACCTCCCCTACAAAGGCAGGCTGAGAAAGTTGAGGCTGTTCAGCCTGGAGAAGAGAAGGCTGTATGGGGACCTTACAGCAACCTTCCAGGATCTGGACTGGGCTACACGGAAGCCAGAGAGGGACTTTGTCAGGAACTACAGGACAAGTAATGGGCACAAATTGAAAGAGAGGAAATTTAGGTTAGATTTTAGGAAGACATATTTTACTGTGAGCATGGTTAGATACTGGAACAGGTTGCCCAGGGAGGTTATTGATGCCCCAGCCCTGGCAGTGTTCAAGGCCAGGTTGGATAAGGCTTAGAGCAACCTGGTCTAGTGGACAGTGTCCTTGCCCACGGCAGGGGACTTGTGACTAGATGATCTTTAAGGTCCCTTCCAATCCCCTAACATTCTACTATTCCATGATAAAACCCAGCCACCACGGGCAATGAGTTCCAGAGGCTGAATGCCTGAATCGCTTCAATGTAGTGCCTTTCTTTTCCACAAAAGGCTGTATGAGAGCAGCAAGCTGGAATCTTACCTGACTGAGTACCCAAACGCTGTGCAGTGTAGAACAGGATACCGTCTGGAGAGAGAGGCTGGAACTGCAGCTTAATATGGGTCTTATGCCGGATATAAAAGGGTGCAAATGACATCCATGATGATTCATTATTTCTGAAGGATGGATCACTAATGGAAATATCTGAAAAATACAAGAGGAAATGTCTTCTGAAAGATACTTTGAGAGGACTGCATTATTATGGCCCAGTTCTTCTGTATAGTACTTAAATGCTGTACCTAATATTTCCAATTCTTCCCTTCCACAGAACAAAAATAATCTAGATACAAAATAAAACTTAGATAATAGCAAATGAGTGCCATTGTCTTCTGGGTGCCTTATTTTCCTCAGCAATCAAGGCTGCAGTTCTAATGCAAAATAAATGTGACCTTGTTAGCATTCATTTTCAAATAAATATAAGTCTAAATTTCACATTGTTTAAAAACTGAAATGCAAAATACTGTTGCAAGAGTCAAAACAAACATTTATTTCCTCACCATAGAGAGGAAAATCCTAGCGGAATATTTGTAATGAGCTGCTTTGTGTGTCATAAGAATGTACGTTTTAAGTGGGTGTCAGAGACTGAAAATAGTTCATACCTCAAACATTGATATAAGTTTTGCTCATTATAAAGATATGAAGAAGAAGCCTCCCTGAAGACTGGGACTTTGAACTGCTGAATACATAAAGCAAACTCATTGTTCAGACATCTCGGGCAGAGGGAAAGGTTTGCATCCACCAAAAGGCCAAAGCCACCAGCTGTGCTGAGGAGCATCCCTGGCTGAGTTTGGGGTGGGGCAGAGCACAGCTCACAGGAGCCAGGTTTGGGGTGGGGCAGAGCACAGCTCACAGGAGCCAGGTTTGGGGTGGGGCAGAGCACAGCTCACAGAAGCCAGGTTTGGNTGCTGGGCCTTGCACCCCAGGGCTGCATGTGATGGAACAGACCCAGAGTCTGCTGTAAGAGACTGTCCCCTCCCCAGGGGGACCTGCCTGGACAGTGCCACCTGGCTCCAGGGGACATAAACCCATGGGATTCTGTGCCTTTTGGGGGGACCTTCACCACCAAGAAGAGCAGCCAGAGAGGATCAATGGAACATCGTTGGGATCCACGGAATGGTGATATTTTCCTTATTCTGTCCCTGTCACTCTCTTCCTGTACCCCCCACCTATTTTCTACTTTTCTTTTTCTCTTTCTTTCTTTCTTTCTTTCTTTCTTTCTTTCTTTCTTTCTTTCTCTCTCTCTCCTTTTTTCTCTCTTTTTTTCTTTCTCTCTCTTTCTCTCTTTCTCTTTCTTTCTCTCTTTCTCTCTCACTCTCTCTCATATTTACCATCAAATAAAACCCTTACTATTGACTGGCATGTGGTCTCGTTTGCACCTTAATTCAGGCAGAGGAATTTCCAAAGAACCTTAATAATAATTGGATCTTAACAGTGGGAAGTGTTCATTAACTGCTGCTGAAATTTGTTTTTGGGATAATCATACTGATATGTTTTATAATTCAAATCATCCTATCTTATAGTGAAAGAGAACACACACAATTACAGTGAAGATACAATGTACACTTTTGAGCTATACGCAACTTAATCATTGTCTTACCTCTTCTCTCAGTGCTGATTGTTCATACACCCCTACAAAATCAAGTTGATTCAACTTCCTTCAGCCAACTGATAAATTTTTACACTTTTCTATACAGTTTATGTGACTTGAAACCATTTCTAGTTTTGGCCCCTGTAATAACATTTCATATTTGAGATATAATTATCACAGAATCAAAGAATCACAGAATGGGTTGGCTTGCAAGGATCATCTAGGTCCAACTCCTGTGCTACCTGGACAGGGACAACTTCCACTAGATCAGCTTGCTCAGGGCTCCATCCAACCTGATCTTAGCATTTTCAGGGATGGGACATCCACAACTTCTCCAGGCAACCTGTTCCAGTGTCTCACCAGTCTCAAGGGTTCTTTTACTAAAATCTAATCTCGACCTACACTCTTGCAGTTTGAGGCCATTCCCCCTTGTCCTGTAACTACATACTCTTGTAAATAATCTCTTTAATCATGTTAGTTATTAGCTAATTCATTATCATGTAGTTGTTAGTTTACTGTATTTGTGGGTTCACTGAAATAAATCAAGCTACTTAGATGTGCAGGGTATCTTTAGACCTGTATGTGATAAACCCTTTTCACTATTTAGTTAAACAGCAGTATTAAATGCCTGAGTTGTAAGTGCTCCCTCCTCACTTCTAAGTTTCCCAGCTGAAGCTGTGCTGTTTCCCTTCTAAGAGGCCAGCATGTTTCCTCATTTTGGTGCTCCCAATTTCATAGTTTTATAGTAACTTGCTCTCAGTCAAATATACCTTCAGGATGTCCTTGAAGTGCATTCCAAGATACCTTTTGCTGTCTTTCCACACTCAAGTTTTCTGCACAGCATCTGCTGGTGAACCCACTCACCACTCAGCTGCACCTTTTACTGCCTGGCACAGATGGGCCTCAGTTATTAGGCTGGAATACAGCCAGAATGCTGCAAGCTCCTGTGATTCGTCTATTTGTCACACCACCTCCCTCAGAATGGGGTTCAAGGTGTCCCTGGTGGACTGTGTCCAGCAGGCAGATGCATCACTATAGAGGATCCAGATCTCTCACCTGTTATCAGCAAAACCTGACCTGAGGATGCCTCTTGGATGGGCAGTAACTGCACACCTGATATTTTTATCAATTCGCCCTGGTAGATTACAGATAATACTTCTGAGGAAGGTACATGTATCTGATGGCACAAAATCTCAGTAAGTCGAAAAGTAAGTTTTAATCACTAGAATATCAATTACAATGGATTTATTATGTGGTTGAATGATCAGAATCAGTTTTTTGATGAGCTCTTGTTCAATCTATGTATATATTCTCAAATCACTCCCATCCTAAGTATCATAATAATTGTTATGCATGCTATCAAGGCTAGGCAGTGCCTGTAGTAATGTATTACATAATATCAAATATGTGAAGTTTCTGGCATCTGTACTTAAATGTTGACAGAAGCAAAAGTACTTTTCAGAATACCAATTACCCTCGAAGATAAATAGTAGTAAAACTTGCTAAATAGATTTGGTGATGTACTTTGTATCACTAAAACTTATAGACACTATCAGGTACAAAAAACAGATATGGATTTTGTTTCAGTAAGTAGGACAAGCCTCTCCATTAGTAGTTAAAGATAAAATCCCTTTACTGATGTCTTCATATTTAAAAATCAATCAGTAATAACAATTCATTTTGTACATAGACAATTTTTCTTCAATCATTTGTAAGTCAGTCTCCTCTTAGCAGATTTTTTCACGGTGAGACTTACTTGTGGAGGAGCTGTGCCACAGTGGTCAATCTTACACGAAAATATGCTGCTGCTTAAAAGGTCGCCTTAGGCAAAGCATATAATGAGGTATCTGAAAGTCTGTGGCAGATTGAGTTTACTTTGTCAATGTAGTTAATTCTTTGCTGCTGATGGAGGAAGCCTGGACAATGACTAAATCAGCAGGATTGAAATGCTACATTGCTTGTCATTGGGAGGGATATGAAAGGAAGATTGCTATGATAAAAAGCCTTGGAGCAGAGAAAGAGAACAAGGATAAACGGTGATTTTATAGCACCACTCAGAGAAAGAATTAAATCCATGGTTTCGTATTACAGATAGAGTATTAAAATATAAGACCCACAGATTCAGCAACAGATGTCAGAATTCTTTAGAAAGGAGGTATTATCCTGATTTATAGATATCGAATACAATACTCTATTTAATATACTTCATTCTGAAACTTCTAAGATGCAAATATTTTATTTTCATTATCCTTAAAAAGTAGGCAAATGTATCTTACAAATGTCAGAAAGTAACATATTTTGCCACAATGCAGCAGGAGTAACTATAGGAAGTACTAGAATGACTTACAATTTTCTTGTAAATGATCTGTAGATCCTGCAAGAACTGATTATATGCATGGAAAAAATCTGACTTGATGGGTGAGTGGAACCCATATGTGCACCATATCCCAAACCAGAATGCATTCACTCTACCACAGTGCACAGAGGTGAGGGGTATGAAATTTCATTTTTGCAAAATTGCTTCTATAGACAGACAAACTTTTAAGGTGAAGAATATGACAATTTAAGCTTTTCAATTTTCTTTTATGGCAGGCATATACAAAACTAACACATCAGAGGCTGAGGTACTCTAATGCTGTTTTCTAGGCAGCAAACTTTTTTTTTCACCTAAGATAATAAAATAAGATCAGCTAAACTTGCACAAGACAACACCTGTGTTACATATGCTTACTCCCAAGAAACTCTTTGCTAAAAAAACCCCGAGGTAAATGGATGCCTTTGCTGATCCTATAAGCTAAATTGGTAGGACCTATGCTGTGTAACTGCTGCATTACCCACTAGAACACTCAGCACCACTGCATGCATTGTAAGTACAACAGGCATTTAAACAAATACTTCTGTATCTGATTAATGGCTCAGTTTTTTAAGCTGAATACTAGTATCTGATGATGCTACACAGCATGGATGGAAGCAATCACAGTGGATCACCTGGTTCAACCTCTCTGCTCAAGCAGGGTCATCCTAGAGCACATTGCACAGGGTCGTGTCCAGACACTTCTTAAATATCTCCAGTGACAGAGACTCTGCAGCCTCTCTGGGCAATCTGTTCCAGCTTCCAACGAGAAGGGGAAAGGAAATGTGAGTCACTGCTCAAAGGAGTGAGGACCTCATAACAAAAAACATAGAAAAAGCCATGTCTGGCTTGTTTTTCACTTGGTAAAGCCTGATCAAGCCTCCCAAGTCCCCACACCTTGGGCAAGTGAAACATCAGTTTCACAGTGATGAGGCAGGTGTTAAGGTCAAGCCTGCAAATGAGACTGTGAGTCAGGGTCCAGATCAAGTGGATCTTGCTGCTGCAGCAGTGTAGCTCAGCACAGAATCAAGGAGTATTTAAAGCTGCTCCTCAAGCTATGCAGGAGGAAACTCCTGCTGGGGCTCCATAGCAAAGCTGTCTTTGAGACCAGACATCAGCCTCAACCCTACGGGCTGAGAAATGCTCTCAAATCTCTAAACTCATAATAGGAACTTACATTTTTAACTCACATTTAGGCACTTAAATCTAGATGCTTTGCCTTTAAAACCAGTTCCCACCATTAGCTACCTACCTACCTACCTACCTACCTACCTACCTAACTCTGAACACCTTCACAAAGTAAGGTGGCAAGCACTTTTCCAGCAAATCATTCATGCTCATGGAGGAAGTAATTTCAGAGTCATCCTGCTAATTGCTGGTTAGCTGGCTGTACCTTGTTCTTAAGCAGTTGGGTGACTGGAGGGAATGGTAAGTAGATGATTGAATTTTTATTGGGACATCACATTCCATGATGACATGGCTGACCTGGTGTGAGGGTATTATCATCTCCTTCATTTTATCATACATGACTTCCACTTGCATTTATATATGATGAATTTAAGTAGGTAACTCATTTTATCCTACTTGATGTTTTAAATTATACAGATAAATATTACAGATGCATGTTCCCCTGTGCCTGCCATGAATATTAAGTTTACAGTTACTGATAAACCTGAAAGCTTAGATTGCTTTTCAGGTAAAGTTTTGACAATACATTTTATCCTTGCAGGACATGAATGCTGTGGCTACTATTTAAAGATTTTCTCAGGTTGCCACAAGTTTTCAAAAAATAGAAATGGAAACAAACCTTAATGGGATTGGCATTGCATAAATGACTAAAAGACAATAGTGACAATAATCATAGTGACTAAAGTTAATAACAAATTGTCATTATGGTTAAAGGTAGAAACAAAAGTTTCCAAGTGATAACTATGAAACAGACTGTGCGAGTCTAACTGCATTGTCAGATAAACCCAACATATGTGTACATGTATATGTGCTTGACTGTGTATATAAGGTGTCTTGTCATGTAAAAGTTGAGATAAATCATACTGTGAATTAATTTATCTTACAATAGTAGTCAAAATATGTCAAGTAACATTCTATACTATGCAGAAAGTTATTTCAAAAGTCAGGGTTTTTTTTGCTGTCACGTTATCAGATTTTTTCAAAAATTTGCTGTATTTTTACATCACAATAATGGAATTTGACATCAAAATAATATGTAGAAAATTGACTTGATCTGAATAAACATGGCCCAAGGAAGTTGCTTGCCCTTTGTTCATCAAGGAAACAGCTTTATTTTTTGACAAGTATCTCATTAAACTAAGGGCGGAACAATGAAAACTGTTTACATTTTCTTTCAGTTCTTCAAGAGTTGTACACTGACAGGCAGTATTTGTAGCTATGGAATTCAGAGACTAATATACAGATGAAGAAATCTATTTATTAATTTGTCTTTGTGAAAAAGGCAGCAGCATTCTGTTATCATGCCTTGAAGTCAAGAAAAATCATTGTAATAGGTTTTATGAACGTATGTGGCACAAACTATTCCTGCTAAAGAAACTGCTGAATAATTTAAAATTCATAGAAATGCTGTGATGAAAACCCTGGTTTTTTTCACCACTGGCAAGTGTTCTCCAATACTGCCATCTATAGAATCTTTCAAATATTACATTGCTGTCCCCTTAAATAAGAATATTATCAGTCTCTGTTATCTCACAATTAACTAACCTAAAATTGCAAGTCTTCTTCATTCCTCTACAAAATTTTCTGGGAAATAAATATGCTTAGTACCTATAAAAACTCTATCTTATGTGTAAATACATCTCAATGTGTAATGGAATGTCAGAGAAACTTCACTGACTTAAAATTTATTTTTGTTCAAGTATTGCCTTTGGTGATATGGTTTATGATAAGATTAGAGACTTGATTTAATCCATTAAGATAAATGGCCAGAAAAAATTAGAAAGAAAAGGTAAACCATAAATGTTTAGATGCTAAGAGTGCTTCAGGGAGATGTTGTATATAGTTGCTGTGTTAATTTTTTTCTCTAAACCTCCATTATTGGCCACTGCTGGAGGCAGGATTACTGGCCTCACACAGTGACACAGTTCCTATGCGAGGAATAAACTGCTATGATAAAATTTAGTAAAGATTAGAATATAATTCCAGATGGTAATTATGGATAATGTCTGCCATTTTAATGTTCACATCTCTTAACAATTACTAGTTATGAAAATGATATTGTGTTTACACATGTAGCAATGTCCTGTATGATCAAACCACCTGCAGCAAAAGGATTTTACACTCCTCCTTTCTCAGGAAGAACCATCCTTGACATTTGATCTTGGCCACTGTTTCTCACAGTAATAATTGCAGTGAAACCAACAGGTCTATTATATGCTTCCAGTGGAACTGAAAGAAACAGGTCCTTAGAGACTTCTCCCTCTTCAAAAACCCTTTGAGAGATCTAATTACAAAGGTATTCATTGGCACAAGTGGAATAAGATGGAATTTGGTGTGCAAAGCCATGCAGGAGACTCCCCAGACAAATTACTGGAAAGTCTTGTTGGTTTTGAATATTGTGTGTTATTGAAATAACTAAATTATATGCTGCTCCAGGCTGAAGCTTCACTTCTTAATCAGAAGACAAGTTAGAATTGTCAGGTACTTCATTTGCAAACTTTAAGTCAAATAACCAAAAGATTTTATTAACGTCATGTTTTGGTGTCATAGAAAACATAACTACTTAAAAAAAAACCCTAGATAAGCTACTTCCCCATATTCCTAATCCTTGTGATTATGGAAGTGCTAACTAAGAATTAACACTCTGCCAGGTTGTGGCAATGTTTGGTTTCCATTTATGCCCTTCAGGTGCTAGGCTGGCTTTGCTGTGTTACTGTCACAGCTGTGACCTTTTCAAACCAGTGGAACAGTATTATTTACTGCTTCATGTGTCACAAACAGTCTTGGAACTGGTTTGAGTCCAAATGGCAATGTTTACACCAAGTGAAAAAGACTCCTGCATAATTCTTCCATTTCCCTCCCATTTCATTACAATCACTTTTGTTTCTGGAAGTATAAATTAATAATTTGTTTGTTTGTTTTTTGTTACCTTTAGAAACCTAACACTCTTGAAGAAGCATCCTGTTGTATGAGTGTTACCAGGTTTGGACAACACAGTGCACCCAAGATGTGGAGCTCTAAGTTGTTCTTGAACAAGCATATTACTCTGCCTTGCATGACAGGGCTTTGTTCCTTGGGCCCATTCTGATCTAATTTACAAACCTGTCCTCCTTTCCTAGTGCTCCTTATGGATGCTTGCCTTCCCAAAGCTGGCCTTAAATTTCACAGGCATCTTCCTATTGGTCAGTCACCAGCGTGCTGTCTGCCTGCAGAAACTCTTGATCGTTGTCTGAGAAAAGCAAGTCCTGGTACTTGCTTTGTCAGGTTGAAATATACAATGAAATATTTGTTCTCAGCATTTCAGACTACAAAATGCCACTTCACTACTTCCTGAATATGAATTAGTTGTGTAAAGCCTGTAGGAAATTCAGAGTAATTGAAACTGCTACCCTCTCTCCATCAAGTGAGTTGATTTCTTCTATTTCCTCTAAAACACATGAAATAACACACATCTTACTGCAGCCTCCCGAGAATATTGCTCAGTATTTACATTTTGGCAATGGTCACTGTGAGATAATTAAGTAAGCACTCTAAGTCTCAGGCCATAAGTTCCATGAAAACTATGTTTTTTAACTGATCTTTCTCTCCTTGTGTTTAGTCTTGTTCTAACTTAGTTTTCCAACCAGTGAACACTTGTTGGTGGAGCTCTAAAATCTAAAGCTTAACCATAATGTACTCTATCTCTGTGCTGACAGCCACTGCATCCTTGGTGGCTTGAGTTGATGCTATGAGGTGGACACATCACAGTTAAGAACAGCATTGTCCTCATCTGCTCATATGCTTTCCTCTCTCATGCACTTAGTTAATGAAGGATCTCAAACATTTTTAGTGTTTGCCAAGCAAGTTAGTGCTTGATTGTTGCCAGTTTATGCCTGAGTACCCTTAATAATTGTGTTCAGAATACTCTTCTTTATTATTGTGGTTCTACCCCTATTGCCCCATTTATTCACTTCACATGACATGTTCCTCTGCAAACCACACTGTTGTACTGCCTTTACCAGTTGCTATTATCTGGTAAAACCCTATTTGTTCTTACCCTTTGTTATTCTACTTTGTGCATTTTTTGCCTCATAAATCTCTTCTGTCTTCTTCTCACACTTTTTTCCTCCTTTCTTGTACATTCATTAGTCTTCATCCTTTAATTACCCTTTGTTTTCTCCCAGTCCCTTGGGCTGTTCATTGCTCTCTGTCTCTTTTTCTTTTGGCTCCAATAACCACCATTAATCCAGAGATGAGATATTCAATCTTGATAAGCAGCTGTTTTTTAGCAATTTGCCATCCACTAAAAGTGCAAACTGCTCTTTGAAAAATCTCATGATAATTCATTATTCTGCCACAGAGTAAGGTGAAATACAGGGCAAAGAGTTTGGTCAGGATCCATAGTACCAATTCATAAAAGGAAAGCTTTTAAATAAAACAGAAAGGAACCCTCTAATGTGTTTATCAGGTGAAGAATTACTAAAAGGAAGACAACCTGTAAGAAATACAATTTTCTCTTGCTCCAATATAAGTTTTGTACTGATAATGTGGCCATCATAAGAAGATCCAAATGTGTTCTGAAACCAGAACACAGGAGTGTTTACCTGATTAATTACCTGCTTTATATACAGCACATGTCCTGATGATCAGTATCCTGAATCCAGATGGCATTACTTTTGAAAATCTCACTTGAAATGAGAGTTCAAAATTGAAAGTTCATATAAAGAGCCTTGAACAGCTGTTGCAGCAGAGTCAATAAAGCAAGCACATTCTTACATGGAATAAGGAATTCAGCAGTAACTTTCCAGAAGCGATATTCTTTTTCATTTGAGCCTACCAATTCCACCTGTAATGGGATTTTAAAACTATCCATCTATAGGGCGAGGAAGCAAATCAGGTCAAATGCAGTTCAGATTGTCAGTTTTGTGCTTCAAACTCACACAACAAGAGAGACTGGACCTTGACAGGCAGCTTCGAAATGCAGCTATTTAAAAGTAACTGGAGTTCTCCAAAAGTTGTACAGAAAGCTTCTCAACAGGAAGACATAAGCTTGTACAAAATTAACATTAATCTAAGAGCTGTGGAATAGAGGGTGTGGACTGTACAACACCTCTTTACACACAGAGGCACTTTGGACACTTGCAGGAAAAGTCCCTGAGCTTGTTGCACCTCTGTATCCACATTGTTGAATATTTATTTGTGCAATCTCTCAGAGAAGAAAACAGACTAAGGATTCCTTTGCATAAAGGTAAGAAATGAAAACTGAGGACGTTTTTTGAGGGTGATGTGTTGAAAGAAAGCTGGGGAGAATAATCACTTGCAGATTTTTACAGTAATATTTGCATCTTCTGTCATTGTTATCAGGGCATCCCTACCCAACAGCCTGTGAAGTCAACAGGAACCTCTCCATCAGGATCAGTAGAAATTGGATAAGGTCCCAGATGCTTCCCTCTTCTGCACCACTACTGAGATCTCAAGTGTGTTTCCCATCATACTTCATCATGGTGAGCTTGGGAATTAAAATAAGCACTGTAACATTGCTCTGCAATGCTTCCTGTCCCCTTGGTGTCTGACAAATCATGCTTGTGAACTTGCTTGAATGATTTGAAAAAATGGAAGGAAAAAACGGCATTTAAAATAAGCAGAGTAAGGAAACAGTATCTAACAATTCATAGCTTTAAACTATTTTTTCTAACAGAAAGGAGCACCACTTTCTCAAATCTATTTTGTACTTTGTGTCTCTATGTCACATTTAATTGATAAATTGCAAAATGGTGTGGTTTTACCTCACATAACTGTGTACAATTTGACATACCTTGTTCACAGTAGGTACCAGTTGTTCCAAGAGGACAGTGACACGTGTAGCCATTAGGCAGTGGCACACAGGTACTGCCTTGCTGACACAGATGTGGAGGATCATGCTCAGGTTCACACACTGACACAGTTTCTGTGCAAAATGCACCTTTCCATCCAGTGAGGCAGTCACAGCTATGGAGGGTGAGTGAAAGGAAAGAATGCAATTGTATTATCAAAAGAAATCAATGTATCAGTAGCAATCTGACCAAGACTTTCAAGTCTGGATATCTATATTTAATAACCTGATCCAAAATGGTTAACAAAAAAGGGTAGTGACCAAGTTCTTCATTTAACTTTTTGGTATGTTCATTTTATTATAAAAGCAAAATGTACTTAACAGGAAACATTTTATTTTGAATATTAACATTACAATATTAACATCTGTAAAGAAAAAAATTAAAAATAGGCTTGCAGCTTTTGTGTGTGTGCTTTGCTCTACAAATAACTCCAAAAGGCCTTGGCTTTATAAAGTAGGAGTTAAAGTGGACATTAAAAGAGGAAGGCAAGCAGCAAAACACAGTCATAAAAATAAAACCAGCATAAAGGAATTGATAACAGTTCCTAATTTTAGCTACTAACAGGAGTCTATCAGCAACTCCATATCACTTAATCATTATTAATTTTCGAAATTCTTATTACTGGCATATCAGATGTAGGTTTTTTGAAGCACTTGATGGAAAAGAGAAAGGTGGATCTAACCATGAAAGGGGTGGAAACCTGGGTTTCATATATCTATGATTGTAAATTTTCTTAATCGACTGAATCATTTGACTTGTTAGGGTGTGCTATTTATGCCTTTCGTTTGTTGCCTTTTCTTAGTCTTAAAAATTAAAACCAAAATGTAGTTTACAGGGAAAAGGGGTTTTTACTTTGGTATTTATTTCAGGATCTTGGGGTACTGTACTTTGTCCAGGTGGAATGTCCCGAAAGTGCTTGCACACTTACTACACTGAAATATACACAATTATAGGTCTTGCAAAATTAACATACTTATTAAAGTATTATTAAAGATCTCTAACATTATTTTAATTATTATTTAATAATATTTAATAAGAGGCTCGAGTGGACTTCTCATTTTGAGGAACTTTTTCTCTTGATGGGATTATCTTTGTTTACAAAAATATCNAGAGGGGTATAAAAGAAAAAGAAAAAAATCATTCTGGCATCAGTTTGTCCAGGCTGGGGAACAAACGCAAAAAAATTCACACTAACCTGTAAATTTAAAATTAGTATGAATTCTTGTCCTGGGTTGAAGTATATTCTATCACCATCATGAACTGTTGAAACCAGGTGAGGCNTTTTGTCAGTGTTTTGTCAGTACAAGTGTTCTTGTACTACTGCATTCTTTTATTTCTTTTAAAATTCTCTGTATTAAATTATAATTCTGACTTGCAATCTCCCACTGGTTTGATTTCAAACTAGTACAATTCTATAGAAATTGTTAAATACAGAATATACTTGGCATTGATGTATAAAATGCCCTCCTTACTAAATAGTTAAAATTAAATATATTAGACCTATTTGTATTCTAGCATTTAATATCACTTTATGAATAAAAAATTATTCCCCCGAATAAAAACACTTATGGATTTTTCCCTTTTTTTCAAGGTTAAGAATAAAGACTCATATATTTTGATTTTTGGATTTTGATTGGTTGTTTGTTTGGTTTTTTGTTTTGTGCAAACTCTTGAATTTTTCTTTGCACTGAGCTACATATCCTCCATTAATCTGCCCATTGTTTCTGGGTAAAACATAATGAGGAGCCTGTGAAACTACTGTTTCACCAAACCTTCAGATCAGACAACATGCAAACAAAGCACAGCCAACAAACCCTTCAGAGTGATAAACAGCTATTTGGAATGAAGGGGAAAAGAGGACAGGACCTTGCAAAAGCAAAAGCAGCCCAATTGATCAAAGTCAGCATCAGAATGCTTTCTGTCTCAGCTACAAATGTCATGCTTTGCTGCATGAAAGATACTGAGAAGGGGAAGTGATTTAACTCACTGAGTGCAAACAGCAGTGCCCCTTCCTTGTATCACAAGGGAGGCTGCTGGAGCTGATGCTGCAGCTCTTGGGCATCATGCATGAGGGCTCTTCGCCTTTCCTTGGCTTGTGTCTGCACATATCCATTTAAATTTCCTTTAATTCTTGTCTTTTATGACCTAACAGAAGTCAGATTTTTAAATTAATTGAAAACTATTTGCACAGAGCCGAATATGTTTGCTGGCCTACAGTGGCAGTGGTCTATCAACAAATGAAGCCTATTTAACATGCATAAGTAAGTTGGACTGGTGTTGAGAAGCTTAGATCCAAAATTTCCTAATCTTTAAAGAGATAAAGGAAAAGGCAATGTTTCAAATCTTTTCTATCATGCAGCCTCCCATGCTGGTCTAGTTTTCTCTATATCTTCTTGATTTTGGTTGCTTGTTTTTCCAGAACAGGAGAGCCCAATAGCTTGCACTAGTGACTTGACTCTCAGGGATTTAAAGACCCATTCAGAATCACAAAATACCTCCAGCTGGAAGGGACTCATAGGGATCTTTGAGTCTAACTTCCTGCTCCTTGCAGAACCACCTAAAAGTAAATTGTATGGCTAAGAGCCATCATCCAGATGCTTCTTGTATTTCTTTAGGTATAAAAGGTGAAATTCATTCTGAGATCAAGACAGTTAATTTTATGTTCCATCAGGTGCCCAGCTGGCTTCCAGTTGCCCTAGAGGTATATGAGAGAGGCAGTTTTTGGTCAGGGAGACAAGTTTCTGACAGAGACCACTGAATGCTCAAGTTTAGGCAATGGGATCCTTGAGTAACTATCTGAGGTCATATGCTAATCAGTGATGATCCAGCAGAAGGAGTCTCAGGAACTGGAGCACTGTCCATCCCACAACCCAGCACATGCATGGCCCTAATGATAAAGTCCTGCAATCAATTGCCTCAACACATAATGATATTTGCCTTCTGATCCATGGTATGTCTGAGAAATGTGTGAGCCAGAAGATAAGATAGAGCAGTAGAAGACTTGTGCTCCTCTGGAGTGCTCCTTTTCTGAGCTCCTATGAAGACCAGAAAAGTATCCCAGGACCTGTGCCATTAGAAGGCCAGTGGAAAGGCCTGGATCTCCACTGAACTGTGATAGGATCCTACACATTTAGCTCACTGGGAGACACTGCAAGTTTATGTGTCTTAGGAGATAATATCACTGCAAGATAATTTCCTATTTTCAGGCTTTTTGAAGAACATTCTATACTTGAGATACCAGTATCTCAAGAGCAACTGCCAAAATGTCTTTTTTTTTTTAATCATAGTTTTAGGTGGGAAAGGATAGAAAGGCTTTCAAATACAACTTTGATAGTGTGAATGAAAACAAACTGTGTAATCTTCAATCTCCTTGTTTTGCAAAGGACTCTTAAAAGGATGCACTTCAGAGTATGTACAGGGCAAAGTCAGCCGGCTCAGGGTGCAAAAGAAACTCACTTTAAATTTTGGAAATTCAAATACCACTTCAAGTTCTGACATATTTGTATCTAGGAAGATCAAGGACAGTTTCATTTAATGGCTTTTTCTTGTTTACTTCTTGTCAAATGCTTAACAGTGTCATGCAGTATTCATAGAATGGTTTTTCAGGTTTGAAGTCCCTTACCAAAGCCAAAATTAGGTCTCAAACAAATAACACAGTTTCTACCTAAGTAAGGACAACAAGTGTATGTCACCATTGATTATGAACCAAAACCCAAAATTTTTTATAAAAATTCAGGCAACATTAAAAAAAAATTAATGAAAAGTAATCTTACACATAAATCATGCAAGAAATGTGTCTGTATGTTACTACACAAAATCCTCATCAAACTAGAAGCATTTCTTGAACTTTATAAGGAAATAATTAAAGGTCCTAAAGGATTTGTGAAGAATTGGAAAGTTTACTTAGACCCTAAATTAAACAAAATCCATTCTTCTATAAAAGATAGAAAATATATTGTTTAAAATGTCATTCTCAATGCTAACAAATATGGAATTTCCTACAGTTATGCAACTGTGGTGTCAAATCAAACAAGTAATCTCATAGTAGAAAAGGAGGTGTTTAGGTCTGCACATTCTGACACCCAAATTTGGGATTCTATATGTAAGATGGGAGTATACACAATGGAGATCAGAGGCTTAATTAATTTATCTAATTAGTTAGGCCAACTGAGATTAGGCAGATGTTTAGTGACATCTAAAACTCCCTAGGGCATCTGACCTCCAATCACTTTTCCAGGAGGAACTGAAACATTTCTCAATGTTATAAAAGAATCTCAGATAGTGCAGAACATCTTGAATTCATATTGGCATGTATTGGCCCCATCAGGCTGCCCAGTCCACTGGAGATTTCTGGATTTAGTTCTTTAATTTGTTTTGTAGTGGAATTGAAAGATACTGGGCAAAGGAGGAGATCTCTAAATAAGAGTGGTTTTAATTTCATGCACTGGATGACTAGAGCATTGACAAAATATAGTCTATCTTCAGGCTAGGAGGTAAAAACAGAGCCTGAAGAAAATAAGATTGGAAAATAATCAACTGTATTGAAACAAAGAGAACCATGGAATGCTGCAAAAGTGCAAATATTTATGCTGCAAAATTAAATAAGGCAAATAGGATAAAAATTTTTAGATAGCAAATTCACCCCCCAAAACAGAAACTTGTATTGTTTTAAACTAAAACAATTAAACAGCTAAATGTCTTTTCCCTTACAGAGCATGAAAGTATGTCCTTGTGTTACAGATTGATTCTGTCCTTGCACTGCAAATTTATTTTAATTGAATCTAGCCCAATAATGAGCTTACAGCAGCTCCTTTTATGGGGCACCCCACACATATGGGGTATGATTTAATCTCCGAAACCTGAGTGACTATTGCTCTTTGAAAGCTATAGTGTACTGAGAAATCCACATAAGGCTTGGAGATATGACAGAAAACTTATCCAAGTCCCAAGATCTTCTGAAGCAGCAGCTGACAGCCAAATGTCTACTCAGGGGTGTCTAAAGTGACACTACATGCTTACATTTAGCAGACTAAATCCTCTCCATTTTGTCTGATGTTCTGTTCAAACAGCACGCAAGATACACTTTTTTCTTACTTCCCCAACAAGAAGTAGCCATAATACCTCGCAGACAATCTTGTTATATGTAATTTTCTATTTTCTATGATTTTGTGCCATAAATAAAATAATAGGGGATATTATTGTCCCTTGAAAATGATACTCTTCATTTTATTGTTCATGTGCTTCCCCTTTGTTTAGTTAAAACACAGCAGTTGTGCTCTCTTGCTGGCCAGAATGTAAAGATTAGTGCTGCATATTTCTGCTTCTATTTAAATCAAAGCATTATCCCTATAGCAACTGAACCTACAGCTTAACAGCACTGCACACTTTCTGGCAGGGTGGTGAAAGAAAGACATAAAAATAGCTCAAAACAGCAACCAAAACCTCTGGAGAGATCTCATTTCAGCAGAGAAAATATTTGAACACAAATCCAGCTCCCTCAAGGACTCTGCTCTTCAAAGGAACACAAATGATTTGAAAATGGAAAGAAGTTCCCTCTGAGAAAATATATTGAGATAGTATTGGCAGTTACTGTACTTTGACAGAAATTATTTGTAAGGTACATCCATGCCTCTTTGGCAATGCTTCACTTTTTCTGTGAGAGGAAAAAGTGACCATACTGGTACACGCATGGACATACATACAGTGCGTGAAGACCTAGCTGTCCTGAAATATGGGGACAGGAATAGAATTCAGTAGTAGGTCACTATAAATTAAATGCAAACAAGCAAACAAACCCCAGAAAAAACCAAAATATGCCCCCTCTCCCCACCTTCTCCCCCCAATGCCCCACAAATTTTAGAATAATCCCTAATATGGAATACAAATGGTAATGATGGAAAAGAACATTGCCTACAATACCAAGCTTGCAATGATTTTCTGTCACCAGCTGCCATTCTAGCCTGCCACCTGCTTTCCAAATGTGCTCTCGATGCTGCTAGCAGTGGTTCACCTTACAGATATGAAGGTGACTTAGCACAGCTGAGTAAGTTGCTGAAGCAAGGATTTACGTGGGTGGATGGGAGTGGGATGCTTCAGCCCACACTATGAATTTTGTCTTGCAGTTTTGGTTTTGTATCTCCTCTAATATGCTCATAAGGGGAAAGATGGCCATTATCCTTTCTCGTTCCTCAGAAAGACCAAATGTCATGGATTTAACAGCTCTGGGAGGATCCTTCAAAGCGCAACAGTTGGGACATACAGCAGTGCAAAAATCAGAAAGCAATCCCAAATTATGTTTTTTAAAGTGCTTCCTTCATTACTGTCTTTAAGACAATACAAACACACTCACAATGGGAATGGGGATCAATCTGTGTGCTAATCTTGAGGTCAATTTTCCAAATTTCTGTACAGCTTACTAGCTTTAGGAGTTTTTTGCAACAATTTTCTTACAGGTGAAGATTTGTATCACTGGCAGCAAAACCAACTACCATATAATTCTCTCTCCAATACAGAGTTAGTAGATTGTTTTTAGCTTGGCAGATATGCAAATGTTTTTCTTTGTAGCACACAGAAGGACAGTTTTTGTTGTTTTAAGAAGCATCATACACAGAGACTCCACAGTGCAAAGGCTGTTTTCTCATTTAGATTCAGATTAGAATCTGTCTTGCTGTCTGCAATGTTTTCAGTCAGTATCTTAACAAGTTTTAAATCAGCACTTTTGTCTTTTTAAAAAAATTATGCAAATATGTGGAAATAAATGAACACATGTGAAAGCACATAAGGGGAAGCAAGTATACTTAATCTTGGCAGATACTTTTAAAACAAAAAAATGCTCATCAGCAAAGGTTTTCCAGCTGTGTTACGAAGTGTTAGAAAACAAGATTTATTACAATGGAAGTGTTGACACTCGACAGCAATTTGGAACTGCAAATGTACTTCCTTCTCCTTCTCCAGGCTCTGCAGCCTGGACACTCAGCTCCATCTACGCTGAGAGACAAGGCATGAAAGACCAGAGACTCATCTGGGCAACCTCTCACGGCTGCCCCCTCTTATCCCATAGATCAGCCAGGTGAGCAGCTCACAGGTGAACTGACAGACTTCACACAGTGTTTGGAGCTCCTACGGATTTAAACTGGCTCAGAATTTTCTGATGTTGGGCAGTCAGCAGTTTACTCCACAAGGGTTTTTTAATAGAAAATAACAATTCCCAGGAAACAGAAGTCACCTATTTTTTGCCCCATCAACCACGTTTGGACATTAAAATAGTCAAGCTCTCCTCTTCACTACTTCTTCTCTGCTATCCCAGCTGCTCAATTAGTTTTTTTAAAAAAATCACACATCTAATTCTTCCCATGCATTTCCTAGTAAGTTTGGATGCCAGTGACTTCAGTGGAGTAGAACCAGCCCACAGAATTTCTTCAAAAGATTCTCCAGAAATGGTCCTAGCATAATTTTAATATTTTAATCTTTTAATGTGTTTGTCTAACTGAATAAACTTTCATCAGCTTTCTTTCTTATAGCCTCCTTCTGTTATGAACACACTTAATTACCATAGTTAGTCTAGAGAGTCTATGCTGTGTCTACAAAATATATATATACATACTTACTAAACAGTGGAGCCAGTTTCTATGCACTTCCCACCATTTCTGCATTTTATTAAACTGCATGGGGAATCTTTACATTGTCCAACATTGCGACCAGAATTGGGGTGTCCTTCTGGAGTTCCTGGTGATTTAAACCCTTGATTGAGGCTGGTGCGAAATTGAACATCAAAAATGCAACCTCAAAAGTAGAAAGAAAGAAAGAAATTAAGTTTAAAACAGATAGCAAAAGTCAAAACAAACCTAACAGCAGTGAATGGGCTCCACCAGAATATCTTCAGTGAATGGGTAACCATGCCATCTACAGGAGATAAAGGTAGGCCAGCTACTTTCTGTTTGGGAAAGTGAGTGGATGATCAGAAGTCCTTCTTTTAATGGTGGGTAAAGCAAAAGAAATAATTTCTTAAGGAATAGACAGAATATAAAGTCAGTTACTAGGTGCAATTTTGTGTTTACTCACTCATGCTCTTACAGGAATTCATCTGTATCAGATGAAAACAGTCACAAATCCCAAAAAACCATAAAACACCAATAAAAAAAACACCAAACCAAAAAAAAAACAAACCAGGAAAAAAGAGAAGAACAGACAGCAATAATTTGCCTAATATAGAATATATTCCAATCCAGACAGCACCAAATAATGTAATGCAAGCAAGGAATGTGGACTTGAATTTCCATAGACTGAAAAGGACCTCTTCAGGCAATGACTCAAATTCTTTGCTCCTCTAGTCCCTAGTACTTACAGATCATGTCACACATGACATTTTAAGGTCATTGTAGGTTGCTCCTTCAGGCCCTTAATCTCAGAAAATAATTTAAAAATTTAACATATACTAGTAAGGTAGACACTTCCGGGCCTGTTACTCGGTCCTGTGGCCAAATGACCTGGTGTGGTCACAATTTTATAATCAAACTTTTATTACTTTCCAGAACAGTACAGCTACACGCAGACTACCACTGGGAAATGATCCAAAGATTATTCTAAGTCCTTAAATACATCAAAGGATTGTTTAGGAAAACAATAATTGTCATGGACCAAATATTTGTCAGGGAATATTGTAATAATTTATTTGTAAAGATGATTGAGTGCCAGTGCCTGGATCTGTGCTTTGATTTCCTTTTAATCTCATGATACATTGGTATCCCAAGTGAAAAGAGGAGCTTTGGAGTGAAGCAGAGGTATTCCCTGTCTGCTACTTCCCAGCAGCTCCTGCTTAGCCTGTGAGCTTTCCAGATGCTGCCCCTTTGGAGAGTCTTTGCTCTTCACAGTGGTGTCACAGGTCATCAACCTTATGGGTCCAGCTGAAGTCATCAAGATTTCTGAATCATGTTTATGGATTCTATACTGAAAAACTGAAAATGATGCCATATAGTGTATCTTTTTGGATCAAATCCTAAGTGAGTTTTCAAAATATATCCCAGCATCCAAGTGATGTATAGTCACATTTAAAGGTAGCCTTAAGCACTTTTGAAATGTCATCCATATCTATATATAAATGCATATACAACTTCAAACTAAAAATTAGATTTTAAACCACTTTAGTTAAACTAGTACATAAATGTATTTGAAAATGCTCATACCTTTCTAAACCTGATTTATAGAATTTAGCTGAGACATAGTGAATTCCCACAGTGACTGAAACCACAAGAAGAGTTGGTATTCAGCAGTGCATGCCAGAGGCTCTCTGCTTAATATTACAAGCTGGCAAAAAAAAAACTATGGAGACTGCAAGATTGCAAGACTGCAATCATTACATTGATTTTAAAAACATCACTTAATATGAGTTTTTGCATGATTCACTGAAATCGCATGAGAGAAAGACTTGCATCTGAAAGACCCAATGAATGTACAATGCAATCTTTTTATAATTTGTTTTGAACAAAATATAAGTAATATCTATAGCAAGATAACTATTTTAACTACAGTGTCATGATGTTATTGAAAGTAGCTTCCTTAGGCTATTTCCATATTTCACACATTTTGTAGTTCTGTCTATATTGACATATAACTGTTAATTCAGAAACTCATAATAAGTAATTTAAAAATACCCTACTTTGATGATTATTTGCAATCTTCATGTTATTGCTTCTTTGCTTTTTACAGGGTTGTTTTTTTAGGTCATCTTATGCTTCATAAATCCTAACTAATGTTTCATCTCTTTATCAGTAGCAGATAAAGCATGTTCTGTTCTCCTGGGCCTTGCTGGAGCGCTAAGAAAAAGCAGCCCAGAGCTCTGCATAAACAATGGAAAGCACAGCGAGTCCCCAAGGACTTCAAGGTCATCATGGAAAATAAACTGGCATTTGTGTTGATGACTAGTCTAACTGCACCAACCACGGTTTAACTGTGCCATCTAGGTTAGGAACAGTTCATGAGCACTGGTAAACAAAGCATGTAACAGGTACAAGAGTGTTTTGGCCCAGGTTTCTAAGTTCAACTGAACCTTTTATTTAATGAGTCAGAGCAGCAATTTGAGCCTGTTGCAGCAAGCAGTACACAACCTTCTGCAGAGGGATCAGCTGATGAATGTGCCTTATTTCTGACCTGAATTCCCTTTGCTCTGCCACTTCTGGGCCCCTTTTAATGAGAGACTGCCAACTATTCTGAATAATGGAGAGGTTTTCTGACACAGCCAAGTTTGCAAGAACTCTAAGTTCCCGACTTTGTGAGTTAAACTTGGCATGATTCTGAACATCAGGGTTTTATGCAAGTAAACTGAAATCAGACACCAAGACTGTACACACACAGATGGTATATTACCCTTTTGTTTGCAGTCTTTTGAATTGTGACTCCTTAGACCACACCTAAGCCTTTCTATTATTGATCTTTTTTACCATCAATTTATTTTATAGCTTTCACCCCAGACAAGCAGAGCTCACAAACCACTGAAGAGCCACCAACAATAGAGTAAGTAAATTTGAGGGATTATCATAAAATATGACTTCACTACTCAGATTTACTTTTCTTTATTTCTTCTGATATATTCTTATCACACAAAGATTTTTTCCATAATTTCTTGCTAGGTTCCCTTACTCGCTTGTAAGCACTTTGTGCTAATTTGACTAAAAAGTACACAAAGCAGACATTTTCAAGATGTACTAAAAATGCAGCAAGAGAACTGCCAGAAATACATATATTGATAAAATATATTCTATCTGAATGCAGCACTGAATTGACAGATTTCTTAAATCCTACCTATCCTAAAATGCTTTGCTTTCCCCCTGTTTTTCTTTGCTGTGAGTAGTGGGGTGTTCGTCTAAAAGATGGCACCCGCAGTGACTCCTCAGAATTTCTCAAAGCTGTGACCCAGACATCCAGAGGGCCTGTATGGATCATACAGCATCGACTAAAAGCTAGTTCAGAACTCACTTTCCTTCTGTGACATCTGTGGTGCAGGAACATGAAGATAAGTAGTCTTTGCCCTGGCAGGCTTTCAATGTATTCTAGCTTATTTATGGACTTAAACTTTGACTGAAAGGCTGTATTTGTATCGATTTGGAACTCAGCTTTGTACTGGGTTTACTCTATTTTTAAATAGTGACTTCAGTACCTGGAAATTTACTTACTTCTTTGCAAAATCATTTATGTGAAGAGGAGGCTCTTTCAGCATGGAAGAGTTCAACAGTTCAGCTTAGTGGTAAGAATTTCTTTAGCCTAGTTACTCCTCCTTTTAATAGTATTTGCTGTCAAACATCAGATTACTTCTATAGCCATGCTCCATCCTGCTTATGAACCACAGGAACAACCAGTTGCTCCTCTTTCTCTGCTCCTCACTTATTTCTAGATGCAAGCCCTGGCTCTCCATCAATTGGTTCTATGGCTAGAGACTGCCTCCTGCAGTTACGGTAGCACAGACCATGAAACATCAGAACTCTTCCTCTTATTTTGTCCCTGACACCAGATTTCTCTCTGCCTCTTTCAGAGATGGAAGGGCTGGAAATTTGCCTGTAACTTCCAGCTTTCTCTGGAAAGAAAATAGTTCTGGCCCATTTTGTGTAGGTGAGTCAGTGCTGAATTGTGCAGACCTTTGAAGATGAGTCAGTTGGTTTTATACTCCCATTTCAGACTGTCCATTAATGACCAGGCTGAGTCTCTTTGGCCACAGGACTTTCAGCTACCTAAACCTCACATCCAACTTTTTACAGCACCTGCAGTGTGCTCAGAAAGCTCTAAAGGTCCCTTAATAACACTGTTATAGGAAATGAAAAAAAAAAAACAAACCAGAACACCTAAGTGTTCATCCATTTACAAAAGGTTCCTGTGACCCCTCAAAGAGCCTCAAATTCAGATGAAACACAAAGAGCCTCAAAGTCCTCAGGGACCTGGGTGCTTCATCTCAGCTCTGCCTTTACCAGTTTCTTCAGCTTCTCACAGGCACTGAATGGAATTTTGCAAATTGCTTACAGTACCATCAAACGTCCTTCAGTCTTTCAAAAGAATCTTAAGGTGCTGATTCACACATTTCCTAAATTAAAAATTCCACAACTTTTGATTATTAAATGACAATTTGCTAAAGACATTTATTTTCAGTTTACTCCTTCTCTATGAAGGAGTGAACAAGTGCCTTTAGCACTTGAACAAGTGCTAAAGGCATGCAGGTCAGGGGGAAAATGGTCTGAAACTGTAGTCATACAGAGTAAAAATCCTAAATAATTGCACACTGACACTGGGGACATTTAGTCTGCAGCAGTAAGGCTGGCCTCAATGTTTCTTCATCCAGTAGTGATTTCTTACAAAAGGAGAGGTACACTCTAGTATTAGAAGCAAAATGGTTTTAATAAATCATGTCTTTAAAAGCTGCCAAGAGCAGGTTTCCAAAAGTCTGAGTGGTTTAATCAACTATGTGCTAGATAAATTTATCTTGGCTGTCACTTCCAGAGTTTCTGTGAGTTCCCTACAGCTGTAGATTGGCTGAAGTAAAATAGTTCAGAACTTTCCTCTCTGTGAGTGGTATTGCACTTCCCACTCTGGAAAAAGTCTACGGAGGTTTATTTCTGATCCTGAAGATCCTGAGAGCTGAAATTTAGGAGATTTCTGAGCTAGAAGAACAAATGAGATGCCGACTACTTAAAAAAACATCATAGGAAATTGGTCATAGGGATGTGTAGATTCCTTGAAAGTCAGTATGTTCTGGAGAACAGAGACAAGCTACTGCTGGGAACTGGAGCATGGAATGAATTAGCGAATGTAGTAGACTTAATACTGTAAATTATAGGGATAAAGAGAAAACAGTTTATGTGCTACATTTGCCAAAATTTTGCAGTAAATACTTATTTTTAAAGAGTAAGAAAAAGCTAGAAATAGTATGGTAATTAAAAGTACATTAATTTTCTGTTTTTTTAAAGATTATTCATACTGAATTTGTAGAATATATTTGGAAAATGAGGAACCTGGAAAACTCACAATGTTTGTGGTTAAAGTGAAGCACCAGAGATTCCTGTTGGTCATTAGCATGTCTATAAAAAAGCCAAAAGTACTTCACAGATATTGACCTTATTAAAATACTTGAACAGACATTATGTTTTATGATATGCCAAATTGCAAGCTGTTAAGAGGCTATGAAAGGTATAACTAAACAATCCATACTTCCTGAAAAGACACAGATGGATGTAATGTTAACTCATATGACATTCTGAGTAAAAAATTGACTATAGGATATGAAATTAATTTTGAGGAAATTTCAGTGTAAGAATAAAAAGTAATAGCTAGAAATTAAGTAGTTACACGGCCTTAATGGAAATGCAGTGCTTTAGTGTGTGAAAGTGAGTTTTATTGCTATGCTTGCCTTTCATAATGTACTCTCAGTTTCATAACTGAGAATTCAAACTCTGTTTAACTATTGCAAAATGTTTTCTTTTGAAAGGCTTTCTAGTGCTTAAAATGAATTGAAATTTTACGTCACAAACATCAAGCACATTGTTTCTTTGGAAGTAAAGAACCAAAAAAAAGTGCTGTGAACAAGTCCTTACTTCATTGCTGATCTGGTAGGAGTTGAAAACAGATTAACAAAGCCTCAAATATCACTTTTGAGGTAAAAATTATTATCTGCTGGATAAATATTTGCAAGAGGAATTAGCTAAGTCCTGTCTAGAGACCTCGACCATAATGCCAGGGGAAAAAAAAAAATCAGGTTTCTTTCAGAAAGAAGTTTTCAGCATGAATGCTGCTACCCAAACTAGCACTGCCAGTCACTGTGGGAGAAGAATCTCAACTACTACAGAGAAAGGAAGCCTTTTTGAATTGATGCTGTAGAACAGGGGCACATAAGAAGAGACTACATGGCAAAAATTACAAAGGCAAACTTTCATTTTAGCAGAAACAGAAAGTATTAAAATGATTTAGCAAAGCCTCTTTTTGCATCATGTTTCTTAGTTATCATAGTGAAATAATGAAAAAGCCACAGGAAATTCAGCCAAGGAGATTCCATTTTATTTCCTGATAAGGCAGATTGTTTCAGTTGCCTATGAAAGAAAGATATACAATCTGATGCATTTATTAAAAGGAGTTGAAAATGGTGCAATCTTTACCTTGAAAGCCATTTTTAAATCTCGGTCCCTTTGGTAGGAGTTCTGGAGCATACTCACGATAGCCTCCTAAATAAAACTGACTGAAGACATTGAGTCCAACCAGCCTCCCAGGAGAAATGACAGTTTTATTCTTCTGGTCATCCACCTTTCAATGGAACATTAATATGTGTTACAACAAAGGAATTTGCCTTTATTTAGCCTTTATTTATTCCTAGTGAAGACAATCCTCCCAGCTTTACAGGGAAGCACCAAAAAAATATTAAATTTTCCATATAAAATGTGAAAAAAACATAGAGAATCCTTTCATCTAACAGCTGTCCTTCTAAAGGAACTGCTTTTTTACCTTCAGCCAGCCTTTCTGGAGATTTCTGCCGAGATGGATGACATGAATATTGAGTGTCAGATCAAGTGGTTTGCTAATGATTGTTGCTGTGCCAGAACCTAGATTGTAGCTGTATATCACTCTCCCATTACGGAGGCCTAACTCCAAGAAATCATCTCCATTCAGACCTGAAAAGACAAAAAAAAAGGATAACTACTTATTCCAGGATTTAGTGAACACCAGTGTGTAAGACATACTCCAAATCCACTGAGAAGTTATCAGATTAGCAAAATTTTAGTCAGGAAGGTTATGAATTTCCTACATATTTTTAATATTCGCTGTTTAACTTCCAGTATTCTTACGGATTTAAAATAGAAACCGCAGAGATTTTAAACATTTATAGGCTTTTTGAAGGAAGAGTTTTTTCATACTACAGTTAAGTTAATGACATCTAAAAACCTGTCAACCCTGGAGGATATAGCAGTCATTGCTGTTCCTTCCCCCTGGAACATGAATGAATTTTCAACCTTCTCTGAAATCTAAAAAAAAAAAAAAAAATTGAAATTTCAAGTTGCATGTGAGAATAGGCCCTGACTTAATCCTATTCCACGATGCTTTCAGCTATCATTATAGGTACTTCAAGAGCCTCAAAACCAGAGGGCACCTGGTGCTTTGAAGCAAGGAGAGTAACAGGGACTGGGTTTGAAGAAGCTCTAGCAGCTTCTATCAAGCTCCTTCAGCTGTCCTCAACAGCACCTGGAGAATTTATTGCACCTGCCCCTGATTAAGGCAGCTCTAGGATGTTCATTGATTGAATTTCCCTGGTCAGCCAAGTGTTTTAATTCTTTAATCCTTTTTTGCTTTCAGGTTAGAACTAATTAATTTGCCAGTTTGCAGTAACTGCAAACTGAATTAAATAACTTAATTTCTTGACATTTAGGCCTGCAGGCTAAAAGTGTTTGTGCTTTTAGTAACTATAGTGTAAAATCTCATTTGAAGGATTTAAAGCCTGACATAAAGCCCATGAGTACAAGTAGAATTCCTGGACCTATTCCTGGTCATCCAAATCAACGCACTTTTACACTGGCATCTTTAAAGAGAATTCAGTCTGTCTTCTCATGCAGGCAAGAGAGGAACCACCATTGTTTAGAGAAAACCTGATCAGCTTGATTCTTTCTATCAACCCAAACCTTTCTTCTGCACACACATTTGGTATGGTAAAAGAACCAGGATACAAACAATGGCAAAAATGAAGAATTTTCTCGTTCTCACTCGTGCCTTAGAATGTTCTGAATTGAAACTGAAAGCCATCCGTTTCTTTTTACAACTCTCCTGGGAATTCAAGCAATTCAGTGCTCAATTTCATGTCTGTACACTGTACTTTATAGGATATTTTCTTCTGTTTTCATAAGGTTGTCTTATTTCATATTTGTTCCAGGGAAGGTCTCTTCCTATTTGCTCTTCCAATGTCACATAGTGGCCCTTATTTCAAATGTGTCTTGATGCCTTTATTTCAAATGTGTCTTGATGCCCCTGTCTCGAATGCACAGGAAATTTTCTCCATTTGAAAAAGATAAAGTAGGCTTTTCCCCAGGAAACAATGCTACTTGTATTGTCCTCCCACTGAAGCTCTGCACACAGTTGCTTCACAGCCAAAACTGCCGTATTCCCCTTATCTCATGTTCTGGAAATGAACATGCTGTACACTGTGCTTTTTCTATACAGAAGTTTGTTTTTCTATGGAGTTACTATTTTAATGCAATAGGAATATATAGAAAAAGTAAAGGAAATGCTTATTCCAAAGGCTATGAATACACTGGCTCTGTAGAAAGTGTGCAGTTACACTCAGTTGTATAGAACACAAACACCATTCATTTTTTTTTACAATGATTTGTTCATGATTTGTTCATGACTGAATGAAATCTCATTGCTTTCAGTTACACTGACACATTACCAGTGAAGGACTTCCAAACTTAAAATAACAATTATTTTTATAAAACCTTTACTAAAATTTCTATTTTCAGCAGTGTCTACAATGTACTTCTGTGATTTGTCCTGCAAAACTAGGGTAAGCACATTAAATATAAACCATTATTTAAAAGGGTTTCTGATTTTTTAAAATGCTTTTTCAGAAATAAAGTATATTAAAGAGGTGCAAGAGTGTCAGCACTCTACAAAATTGACTTGATAGAGGAGATAATCATAGAATCATAGATTGTTGAGGGGTTGGAAGGGACCCTAAAGATTATCTAGTCCCAACACCCACTGCTATAGGCAGGAACACCATTGACTAGATCGGGTTGCTCAAGGCTTTATTCAACCTGGCCTTGAACTCTGTAAGGGTTGGGGAAGAGTAAAATAATGTTAATAGTCTGTATAAATAAGACAGCTTTTAACTTTACCATGTATTGGGACAGGATTTCATAGTAACTCACAAGAGGTTAGCCATGAAATCGATGCCCGTGGTTCAGGCAGAGACAACATTGGAGAGGAATCAGGTAGGGTGCTGCAAGAGAATCATAACTACAAGAAATGGGATGAAATGGAGAAAGGGGAAAATGCAAATTAAATATTAAAAGTACTTCCTTACTGGAAAATTACTGTCTGTGAAAATCCTCATTCTCCTCCTGTTAAGAGCATTATTGTTCAATACTCAGTAAATTGTTAAAACAAGAGCATTTTCTTGGTGAAATAAGTGACATTGCCTTGTCAAGAAACTGCTTTCTGGTAGTTAAAATGTGGGGTGCTCAGTCTCTCCAACAATTTAAACTAAGGAGAAAATAGGAAATTACCAACAGCATTTTACCATCACGTCATTGCTCTGTGTTTGTTGAGTGTTGCCCTTGGCAGGCTCGCTGCTGCCCACCCATTGTTTGACACAGGGCTGCAGAAATGCCTGCCTGCTGTACTGCAGTGTTCACACACACAAATGATATGCAAAGTAACAAAAAGCCAGGTTTCTGCCTGACAACTGCAGAATAAGCCAAGAATGCTAGTATTCTCATTAATAAAAATGACACCACTAAGACTTTTTTTTAAAAGTCAGTTCAACCAAATATGATTCCAAGATCTACATTCCACAATGACTTCTGACAGTACAGGGTACACCCTGCAGGCAGGCCTTTTTGAGACAAATTTTAGTGCAATGTATCTTTTATATTTAAGCATTTTTTTTCGAGTTCTCTTTTGATTATTGTAACTGAAAAAGAATCAGAGTATTTCATACCATTGCTGTTCTACATTTCATATTTGCATTTTCTCCATCCTGAATAAAGACAGTGAATTAATTGGTATAATTTTTGTTTGGCTACATTTCCTACAATTGGAAACGTTTCAAACAGGTGTTTGAAGTTCAGTTCCCAAGGTTGCAGGAATATGTCTGAATGTGGTGGCTCATTCTTGTCATTGAAAAGAATGTTCTAACAATTTCTTTTTGCTCCTTTTACAACAGAGCTTATAAAAATTTAATGACACAGACATTGGCTTTTGAATGCTCTTTGGTGAATGATTAGATGGAAAGGTTTTAGGTAATTTCAACTCTGTGCACTGCTTCTACCCAGCTACCCAAAAAAGAGAGAGTGTATTTTGTCCATCTACAAAAATAAATAATCAGTAAGTGAAAAGAAAAACTGCCTGGGAGTGAACTACAATAGCAAGTGAAAGGAAAAGCTGTCTGTGAGTGAATGGTGACTGTCACAGGAAAAAAATGTGGCATGGGGAGAGTTATACGTGGATGTAGTTAAATTAATGTGAATGCAGTTCAGTAAGCTGAATCAACCAGGTCTGAGCATATCTTTTGCTGAAGTTTGGAAAAAAACTTAGCAAATTCTGATTTCCACACAGATAGAAGCAGAGCTAAGTTTTGAGTTTAAATCCATTCAGAGTGGTTAATACCTATTTGTGTGAGGCTAATTTGGGCAATCAACCTGATAAATTAAGTACCAGGGTCTCATGGCACACTAAAGTGCAATTGATTGGCTGAGCTGCACTGGCTAAATTTGACAGGATCTTTGCAAATGAAAAGTAACAGACTTAATTATATCATAGATAGATAAACAGAGCTGTTCTAAGATAATAAGTTTTAGTTTGTATTGCAATAGACTAACAGTCTGACTCCTGGATCTGCCACAGGGAGAAAGGTGAGGAAGCCTCAGAGGGTATGGGAACTTAACTAAAGAAATTTGATAGAAAGGAAGACTTAAGAAAATATCAAATGCATTAACATAGCAAATGAAGGACACCCTGTATCCTACTGATGTGATATACTGCAATTGTTTTGTTAGATATATACATAACTACATAATGCCTCCCCAAAATTGATTTTTAATAATGCATTTTAGGAGCTCAGTATCTTAAGATAGAAAATAATAATTTCTCCCCTCCTTAATCCTTCTGAAGCATTAATTTTCTGATACTGTTCAGTGTAACTGTAGGGTTCCTGTAGGTCAAGGGCCATTTCTGCAAAACTCATGTGATATTTTAGATATGGTAAAGCATTTACTATAGTAGTAGAGACATCTATTAACATACCTAAATTTCCCCCCTACTGTGGTGGGTTTAGACCTGAGACACATTACCTAATCTCCCTCCTAGTCTCCAATAATCCCATAGGACAGCTCCAAACCCAAAAAGTTAGGTCATGCTCCAATTGCAGAAGCAATTATATTTCTCCTTCATGAAAAGAAACATTTATACAACCTGATTGATTACTCTGTCTTTACAAAACAATACAGTTTTGAAGAGATTATTTTCCAACTAATGAAATTATTTTCTAAAAAGAATCAAGAAAAACCTGTGCATATTTTTATCCTACTTGTTTAATGAGTATTTGAAAGCTTGTAAGGATAAGTGATAAAAATAAAGCTTACCTTGTCCCTTCTGTCCAGTGAAAAAAATCAGGTTATCTTGAAAAGCTGAGTGGTGGTTTGCCAACTGAAATTTCAAGCGAAATTCATGGTAGAAGGTGATATTTGGGATTGTAGAATAAGCTAGGAATGAGGTATAGCCGAAGACATCTGTGCCACTGAAACTTGGTTGAGTAATATTAATAGCTGGATTAAAAAAAAAATTTTAGGGTTAGGGCAAAATGCTTAACACATGTATTTACAAGTTCTACTTCCTAGTCTGGTTTAGAACCTAAAAACTTATAAATAAAACTAATAATTTGATATAATATTTTACACACATGCAGATATAGTTTGCTTTTCCTCTGAGGATAAATGTCTTTATTTTTAAGCTTTTGTAAATAATCTGATTTTAAAAAATGGATTCTTGTCAAATACTGCCATCTTCTGGATTCTAGGTAACATTGTTACAAATAAAAGGACACTGTGATATTTACTTAAGACTCACACAGACAAAAGAAAATACAGAAAAAAATTTCCTGTTAAAAGAAATGCCATCTCTGATGGGCATTTCAGTGAAAGTGAGTACAAGGATGTGCTGTCAAGGTTATGGAATAATAATTCTTCACAGGTAGAGGAAATAATAAAAAGATGCATCATAAAAGGATGAATTTGCAGCATGGTGAATAGGACCTACATGAATTACAAATAAAATCAAGCCTATACAATTCTGTACAGAAAATAGAGTGCTGGTGCTAAGTTCCCACATGGTCCCAAGGGCTGGCACCCAGTAGCCAGGCTGCTGTAGTCAATTCCTGGAGCTGATGCTCAGAGATCACATAATGTTCATATTGGCAACATGGTTTAGTAAAAAGAGGAGAAAGAGGACTGACAGATTAATCCTAAAATACTGGGTATGGGACTAGATTGAAAAGATTCGAGCAGTTACCTCCAACCAACCTGAGCACCAAATGTGCCTGGATACAGCTTTATTGATGAAGGCAGATTGAGGGATTGGGGGAGGAAGGAATATAGAGCGGCACCATGCACAAACCAGATTGGGAAATGCTAGTAAAGAATTATAATGCTCCCCAAGTAAATCTATATTAGCCTAAGTACATCTAAGCACCTGAATGCTTACAGGGTGGGAGAAACAAGAACACGTAATTGTGAAGATGCTATCACCATCCAAGAGCATGGAATTTGTTTCTAAATTTGCTGCCATATTGGCACTGAAGTGGCAGGCAGTGCCTTGGGACCTGCATCTGAGAAAAGGTGCAGGCACAGGCATGGGAAACCTTTTCTAGCACAGACTGGGAGTTCGCAGCAGTACAGAGTGTACTGTCCCATTTATTGAGCACTACTCCACACATGTGGCACATTATGCTTGCTCTTGATCTTAAATGGGAGCCAGGAAATTTCCATATGAAACAGTGATTTTGTCCTTATTAGAAGGACGGACATTGGCAATGAGTCTGACTGAAGACAACCTCAAGTCTCAGACCTGTGTGATTCATGTGCTGCACTGGAGGCAAAATAAAACTCCCCCATATTTAAATCTGATGTTAGTTTCAATCCACCCATATTCCCTTAGATTACTTGAACATGACTGAAGAAGTCTTAAATTCTGTATTTTTGCTAATTCAGAAAGCTATGACACACAGGCAGCTCCTTTAATGTGAAGCATTCTTCCTTTTTTGTTTCTTTTCCCCCTCTTTTGTTTGCTTCTTTACATTTATTTAATAAACCACAAAATATTTAAGAGACAAGAAAATTTTAAAATAAAGGAGTTATTTGTGTTTATTGTCTTTTTCTGCTTTGGTTTATAATGGGAAAAGCAAATTCTGTCATGTAGCTCCACAGAGCCAGGTAATTTGGTTTGGTGGAAGAGATCACTGAAGAGTTTATTCCTGACAAGTTATTCCCAACAGGGAATAGCCCTTTATCCCCAGGATGAAATACGCCGTTGTTTCAGCTGTTTCCTTGGAGTTTTCTAACTGGGGAGTTATTTTCTTGCCTTTCTACTTGTTACTTCTAGCATTCCATGTAAAGCTGGATTAAAGATGGACAAAGGGCCTCCAATGCAAGAATGGCATGGACCTATTGGAATAAGTCCAGAGGAGGCCACTAAGTTGATTAAAGGGCTGTAGCACCTCTCCTATGAAGACATGGGAGAGTCTAAGAGAGTTGGGGTTGTTCAGCCTGGAGAAGAGAAGGCTCTGGGGAGACCTTGCAGCAGCCTTCCAGTATCTAAAGGGGGCTTACATGAAAGCTGGAGAGGGACTTTTCACAAGGGCCTGTAGGGGCAGGACAAGGGGGAATGGCCTTAAGGTGAAAGAGGGTAGTTTAGATTAGATATTAGGAAGAAATTCTTTACTGTGAAGGTGATGAGGCCCTGCAACACATTGACCAGAGAGGATTCCTCAGGCTGGATGGGGCTCTGAGCAACCTGGTCTAGTGGAAGATGCCCCTGCCCATGGCAGGAGGTTGGAACAGAACAACCCTTTAAGGTCCCTTCCAAGCCAAACCATTCCATAACTCTATGATTCTGTGATCTGTAAAATAGATGTCTACGTATCTAATAGATAACCACCTAATGTTGCACTTTATGTCAGTAGAAAAATCAAGCACATTTAGGATATGATTTAATATAAAACATCTTCCTTATACAGGACAGTTGAACAGTATTCCAAAATGCTTATTTCACCCCAATGAGTAAAAAGGTAGCACTGGGCTGTAGGTTAAAGTATTTCAGGCTTCTGAAGATAGGTGGGCTGAAGTCTACCTGCTCTGTATCCTGAAACCCCTTCTCATTCTACATGTTCTTTGTCTCTTGTCTTCATTGCCATAAAAACTAAATGGTTGTGAAATTCGGAACTCTTTCTTTGTGAAATCAAGGAAACCCTTTTTTTTCCTGATTTTAAAGACTAATAACCCTAGGACACTTGGAAACAAAATAATTTGCACAAAATTGCACACAGGCTGGAGCGTATGGAAGAACAGAGTATAGATCTCTGAACTCCAGGTCAGGACACAGTCACTAAACATTCTTTGCTCTGAGCACAGCCCTTCTCAAAGCATCTGACAAGAACCAATTTTCCGCAGTAATGGTCATCTTTGACTACCTGAGCATCTTGTCTTGTTTCATCCAGTTTTAACTGTGCCTTTTGTTGGGAACATGAAGTACATTCCACAATATATTCAACATTGTAGGGACTTAAGACATCCCTGCCTTGCCTAGGTTCCATAGGTGAGAATGGACACCACCAGCCAATAGGTTTTGGGATCAACGACTTGTCCAAGGATAACAACACAGTAACACAAATCAGTGGTATAATTACCCATGTAAAAATAACAGTAAATCCAGTATATCACCAACAGTGAGCTGAATTTAATATCTGGGCAAACAAAGATTTACGTAATGGTATCTTATCAGGGGGCCAGCAGGAAGCAGGGCGTGTTCCTCCAGAGGAGCAACTCAGACCCACAAACAGATTCAGGAAATTTCAAATTCTCTGGTCGGACTGTCCTTACTTATTGTTGACTTGGAAAAGCACTACCTGCAATTGTTAACCAGCTGCTGTATCCCAGCCCTGCTCCCTCCATGCTGATCCTTCCCTGTGCATGCACAGTGTTTGGATCCAAACTGAAATGGTGCATGAACACCACATGGAGCTACATCTCTTTGCATATGGTCCTGAAGTGGAATATTACTTTTTAAGGCAATAGGAGTCCCATGGGCACTTTTAATGGGAACCATTACACACTATTTTGGTTTACTTCTTCACAGTTTTCTCCACTGTGCTGAAGAAGTTTCTCACACCTGGTAGAAGTCAGATGCAGTATCTAATTAAACACCCTATCCTTAGCAGGTAGGCACATGCAGTAAGTGTTTGCAAATAGTCCTCCCTCTGCTGGTCTCTGGAGAGTAAAATGTATTTAGAAATGTTAATTAATACTGAGTCATAAGCTCACATTTCTGGCTAACTCAATCTATCTAGCTTGACAGCTATTCCATATTTTATCTGTCTCTAAACTGCCACTTATAGATTTTATACACATTTTTAATCATGTTTCTTCTTTACATAAAGTGTTATTTATCAAGAGATTTTTATTCAGTCACATAAAAAAGGCAAAGGTCATCAGCAAATGTCCATCAGTGTAAAACATTTTCAGATTCCTTTCATCCTTCATTAGTTTGACTATAATGCAGACTAGTTTTCCACACTCTTACGTATTTTTAAGTTAGAAATTGAAAAAAAATCATAATCCTGTATGAAAAACACAGTGATTGGCAAAAATGTGTGAAACAAAACAGATCCATCTTTTCCTTTTATTCTCTATCTTTTCATTATAAAGCTATGGAGCCAAAACTGCAGAAAATTGTATAATATTTTCATTGAAACACAGTCCTTCTAAACAATATTTATAAAATGTTTGAGGCTGGTTGAAATAGTGGAAGGCACAGCTAACCTCATTGGGTAATTTTTCATTTCCTGTCAGGACATCATCCAAACTGATTCCTACTCTTGCTCTTGCAGTGCACAGTCTGAAGTGGTAAAGAACGGAGATGTGTCCCAATGTCTTTGATTATGAGCCTTGCTCACACAATCCAAATTAATACTGTGCTTAAAACACACACTGCTCTGACAGAGTACTGAAGTCTTTTATCAACTTTTTGTCCTTGATCTTGTCCTGTGTCTCTCTGTCAGTTCTATGTCATTCATCACTGTGCTTTTCTGCATTCCCAGTATTGAACAAGTAGTAACGCATGATATGTCCCATTGACTCACAAACAAATAATGACAAATTATCCCATTATATAAATGTATCAATATGGTTGACTGCTCACTTCCCTAATGTTGATACGTCTTATCGGACCTGAGCACAAAAAATGTGAACTAAAAAAATCAACTACAGTTTGAAAAATATCTTAACAAAGAGAAGAGAATAAAGTGACAGAGAAGAAAGAGAATAATAGTTTCATTATCTTTGAATTTTCTGTTATGAGTTAAAATTAATGTTCCTTCAGCATTCACTGGCAATACATTTTGGATCACAGCTTTACAATACACTGCAAAAACTAGAACAGATTAAAGGGATAGAAAGAGATGAAGACTTCAGGCTACAGAACTGCAATCAGATTATACACTTTTTTTATATTAATATTGACTAACTGTGAACAGTTACCAGCTCAGTATCTAGCTCCAGGATCAGCAGCCATATACAGTGTGGGATGAATAGTATACAGTTCTCCTAAAAACCTACTCATATTTCATAGAATCACAGCATTACAGAATCATCAAGGTTTGAAGAGACCTTCACGATCATCCAGTCCAGCCAAAAATCTTGCAGCACCATAATCACCATATCCCCCAGTGTCACACGTAGATGCCTCTCAAACACTTCCAGTGATGGTGACTCCACCACCTTCCTGGGCAGCGCATTCCAACGCCTAACTAGTCTTTCAATGATATTTTTTTGGTAATATATAATCTGAATCTCCCATGATGCAACTTATGGACATTTCCTCTTGTCCTGACCTTTGAGACAAGTCAGAAGAAGCTTATCCCCAACTCGCTACAGCCTCCTTTCAGGTAGCTGCCGACAGCATGAGGCTCCCCCTGAGTCTTCTACAGACTAAACAGCCACAGTTCCCTCAGCTGCTCCTCACAGGACCTGTTTTCAAGAACTTTCAGCAGCTTCATTGACCTTCTCTGGACACATTCCAGCATGTCAATGTCTTTTTGGTGAGAGGTCTAGAACTGAACACAGCATTTGAGGTGTGGCCTCAGCCACTCCTTCCTCCTCAGTGAAAGGACTATTCACAGTCTTCCCCTGTTCCAGGGCAGGGTACTCCCATGGGAGACAGTCCTCCATGAACTTCTCCCACGTGAGTCCTTTCCACGGGCTGCAGTTCTTCACAGCTTGGGTTTCCCACAGGGTCACAAGTCTTGCCATCAAACCTGCTCCACTGTGGGCTCTTGTCTTCATGGGTCCACAGGTCCTGCCAGACCCTGCTCCAGCGCAGGCTTCCCGTGGGGTCACAGCCTGGGATGCTCCATGGCCTGCAAGTGGATATCTTCATTGTGGGCCTCCATGGGCTGAAGGGGAACAGCTGCCTCACCACGGTCTTAACCATGGGCTGCAGGGTAACCTCCCATGCAAACCCACTTTTCTCTCTGGAAACTCTGGAAAGTCCAAGGAGGAAAAGGGCTGCAAGAGCTGCAGGGTGGTGCAATGCCAGATGAGGGTTCAAGGTGATACTAAAATACTCATGATGTCTGGAAGACTGTTGTATCAGGAGTTAGTGATCCGCTTAATGGGGCATTCAGGTGTATGCCTTCCCCTCCCCACCTCCAGGACTTATGGATTCCTTTTGCTTGTCCTGCAGCACCAGTAATCATGGAGTAATCAGAGCTATACTTTGGGAACTGAAATTTGAAATTATAAAAGCGGTTTCACTGCTCAAAGATAAAAATATGATTCTGAAAAACTGCTAGTACAGCAGGGACATTAATAGTCACTAATAGTGTGTATGTGCCTATGTGTGTTTTTTATAATTTTTCTGACATTCCTCACATTGGAGGGCTGGGGGAAATTAAGGCCCAGTGAAAACAAAATGACCCAGAAAATAAATTCTCTTAAACAGTAAGAAGAGCAACCTCGATCAGCATTCCCTGAGGTCTTTTATCACTGACCAGGAACCTTGCAATGCAGATTTTTTTAGCTGAGGAAATTCCTTTTGGGCATCTGCTGTCACTGAACTGCACAATTCAGTTTGCAGACCCAGACAACTCTGAAGGTGACATTGTGTGCCAAACATAGATGCACAGAAACAATTCGCTTGCAGGCTGATTTTCACTCTACAGAACTTGAAGCAAGTGACTATTCCCACTTCAACACTTTGAAATGAATTTTATACTCAGGGGAATACATCCTACAGAAAACCTGCTGGAATCCTTTGGACTGTGAAACATTACCATAAGTGTTGCTCAGAAATGTTTCAAGGAAGAACCTTACAGATTGCTGTGAATGTGTGCTGTGAATGACCCTTTTCAGGGTGTGTTTGCTAAATACAGTGTCACAGCTAGGACTCTGCTTCCTGTTGTCACATATGTGAACATACGTGAAACTAAACCACTGAAGTTTGGTCTAAACACTGCAAATGACACAATTACTCATCTTAGCAATGCACATGCCTTTGAAATCCTTCTCCCTTTAAATTTCCATTTGTACTTACAAAGTTCTTTCTCTTGATTCTTGTCTTAGTAAAAGGCCTCATGTTATGACCAAGAGCTTCCCAAAGAGCCCCATTTCTTGTGTGACATATAATTACCAACAACATAGAGGGTTTAGAAGTCTAGGTATTCATTTCCAGTCCTGGTGAACGAACCATTCCTGCTTCACTTGCATTTAGGAGGCCATTACAACTTCGCAGTACAATGATACACTGATATTTACTATTTAAATTTTCTGCATCTTTTATATAAAAATTTCTTGCACTCAGATATTTCAAACATACAGATCTTATATTTTACAGACTGTATCAATTTCCTGTACAAACCAGGAAATGCCTCCATTCTGTGCTTAGATAGAAGCATTAACAAAAATAGAAAAAAAAAGAAATAAAGGCTGATTACAGAGATGGCAGCAATTTAATGACTATAATCAACTCTGTGATACTAAACACTGGAGGAGATTTATAATCTGCAGAAAACAAAATGCAAGCAACTTCTTACTAATTTAAATATGAAAGGAAGGTTATCAGGCTAAGGGCTTGAATGCTGGCTGCTTTCACACAAATCTACTGAAAAGCCAGAGCTCAATAACTGGACTCAGTTTAAATGATATAGATCCCTTTATCTGCAGTTTAAAGAAACAAAGTCACTTGAGGGAATTAGTCAATCTGCCCATGCAGACAAAGTCTCTTTTCCAAAGCATTGCAAATTGATGGTGTTCTCCTCCCCTCCAGCCCATTCCCTAGACAAGTTGGAAGTCACGGAGGCATTTAACTCTGCAAATCAACAGTCAAGTCCCAGCCCTATCCCAGGAGCCACCAGCCCATCACAGGTCCACCTCCACAATCCCAGAGGAGCACAGAGCACAGCAGCAGATGGGAAACCAAATTAAGGATTCAGAGGAAGGAACACCCTGTCCAGACCCCTCCCAGGGCTGTCAGGCTAACTTCAGCCCTAGTGCCAAGGTGTGACACACCCCATGATGAGTCAACACTGGATCACCTTTTGGACAGAGGGGTGTAACTGCCATGGGGCATGGAACACATTATGGAATGTAGTGAAGAGCATTTTGGAATAGCAAAGGACTTATGGATGTCTAAAGGAGGAAATTGTGTGATTTGGGGGGGAGCAAGTGTGGGAAAAAGAGGGGCACAGAGGCAAAAACAGCCAGTCCCATGTAAATAGTTGGCTGGTCAGAAGGTTTGTCTGGCCCTGTCCTCCACCTGACTGACGTGGCCTGTCCTCTTCTGTTTTATGTCATCATCCCCCCTCCCCTCGGCCCATTATGCCATAGCTGTGCAGGCTCTTGAGGGACATTTCAATGTATAATGGCCAACTTGCAGTCAAAGTAATGTGGTCATCTAGTGATAAAAGGAAGAAAAATGTTTAGTGAGAGATAACACATCTTGTTATGTATATTCAGAAAAATGGACATGCTCTTAGGAAGCTTTTATTGATGTCTGAAACAAGCATAGCATAACTCAGATAAACTCAGAGCCATTGTTACCAGACTGCTTAGACTGCAGTATGCTCCATCTGATTCAGAAATGTAAGAAAAGTCCTTGTTAGCCCCAGACCTTGTCTAGTTTTCCATATTTATATGTTTGTCTAACAGAGACACTATTGGTCCTTACATTTTTCCCTCATTTGTCACATTTACAATAATCTTATAATTTTCTTCACTTTTTGGATGTTATGCATTTCCCATGGAATGATGTATTTTTAACTTCTTATGTCAAGCAATTTGGTTTTTCTATATTTTTTTCTATTTTTGTTTTGTTTTCATTTAATAGTGACAATAGTTTTATTATAACTTTTCCTTACGTGCTTCTAAAGATTGCTTTTGTTCTTAGTACGACTTCCAATCCTTAAGAGATGGCAACTGGAGCTCTGATATGTGGAAGGTCTGTATCTGTGGGCTCATTTATGGCTCTGTCCATATCTTTATTTATCCTTACTTTTTCTTTTGTAAATAATCTCTACTGGTAGGGACAGACAAGCTGGCATGAAATTGCAATTGTATTTGGCACAGTAGTTATTTTCATTTTATCATATAATCACTGTGACATCTTGGTTGTTTTCTGTTGATGAAAACCCACTATTATTTGATAAACATTTTGATAAACAGATTTTCTTCAGTGTTTCAGACACAAAGTAGCAAGCATTAGGTTATAATCTGAGTAGGAGAGACAATATTATTGTGTATCTTAAACAAAAGATGATTCATTTAAAATGTGTGCTTCTCTGCCTTAATTTTTATGGACCATTTATTTCTATTAAATTTATTATCTGGGACACGCATTTTGTCATAGTAAACAATTAAGTTTGCCTTCTGCTTCTAAAATAATTTAAATTGTTCTACCATTTTAATTAGGCAATCTATCACTATATTGAAATATCTCCCCAAAAGTATGGCTTTGATGCTGCTAGGGCTATCCATAAGGGTACATCCAGCCTCCACTGCATCATGGCTCTCTTTCTTTCTTTGTTTTAGAAAATGTGATGAAGGGGCTTCTTGCAGCTCATTTTAAGACTTCTGTCTGTGCTCAGTTTATTTTTAGTCCTTCTAAATTCGTAAGACAGAGTTCAATAAAATAATTTTTCATATTTTGATAATAGTTCTTATGTTGCGGGCTTATTACCTTAGATTTATAGTCTGTCCTACAAAGCCGAGTGTTCTTCCTCATTTTGCTTGCTTATGGTGATGATTCAGACACCCATTAAAATTAATTCCACTCATTAAAATTAATTCATTCTGTGCTTTCAAAGACTCCAGTTTTGTAGTCTAATCAAACTAAATAATTTCTTTACTTTCTCTCAGTTTAGGCTTTCAATGGTTATGCAGTCTCTTAATTTAGAGACAGTTAAATACAAAGAGTTACAGAAGAGCCTCATTGAACAACTACAGAGAAAAAGCATTAAATGATACTCAGTGTTGACAGATGTAAATTGGGGTAGATTACAGGAACAGTCCTAGCCTCAAATACAGAAGGGTGGGCTCTGACCTCGCCATCAGCATTCAAAGGAAGAGGTGTTAGAAGTTCTAATAAGCACTTTCATGAATACATCAGTGTACTCATACAAGACAACAGAATGGAAGAATTGGTTTTGCAAAGGGCAGAGAGTAAAAGAGAAAAATGTCAAACACCACTGTATAAAGCAGTGACATTAACACACCTTGAATATAGCACCTTGAATCAGCTCTGGAGCCTCATTTTAGAGAGGATGCAGTGGAATTGAGAAGGAACAAAGAAACGCAGCCTGGATGGCTAGAAATACTGCAAATGAAGTCCCAGTATATTGCTACTGCAAGCTAGGAAAGGTTACCAAGAAAGCATAAATGTTTCATATACTTGCCTCTTCTATTTGTATCAAGTATCATGGTTAGATGAAAACAGATACAATTCAAATGTTCATCTACTGAAAATTTTGGAAATAAAAATTTCACATAAGACTTACATATTTTTTTGATATGACAAGACCAACCTGATCATTGTTTAATATTTATTTAAAAAGGCACCTAATGTGCACCACAATAAATTCAGAACCAGTGATTATTTTCTATGTGTAGGTTTTTCAATCATTATTTCTTGCTACATTCATTGTTAGGGGAATACTAAAAGAATACTTTGGATGTTCACACACAGGAATTCTGACCTAAAACAATCATTATAATCAATGCTTAAGGAATAAAAGTCCTTCCTTTGATAATCTTAGTCAAAGTGACCTATTTACTCTGCCTAATTATTTTTACTTCATCCCATCTCCTGTTTCATAGCAAAGCACTTAGTAAATTTTATTTTGTCCTTGTTTTTGACCTGAAAAATTAATCAAATGATGGTACATGGTGGTATTTTTACAATCAAGAAAGTATTCTTTGCATTGCTATACATTGCTTTTATATGCAAAATGTACAAAGTAAAGCTTCCCTAAGCAGAGGCAAAAACAAACTACAGGAGAAATCAATTTCTCCAAAGGCGCTCTCGTTTGAATCTCTCAGCTTTTCTCCAGTGATTTACTAAAACATCAGATGCTCCCTGGTATCTCCCAGCTTCTTTGAGTAAACTATGCTTCTTTACTACTTCTTTGAGTAAACTGCATCCCTCTGTCTCCCTTTCCCTGGCTGTAACATTTATGAAACAACACATGGGAAGTGTGATCAGCTCAGACATTCTCTGCTTGTGGTTGGACTTTGGGCTGTGTTTTTAGGTGGGGAGGTGGTGACCTTCAGTGTTTTACCTTCAAAGCATTTGACTTGTTTCTTACCACAGCTTCTATGAATGATAGAAACTATGACCAATGCATGAAGAAAATGGTTCTTACCATCACTGCAGAGGATGCCAGACCTTCCATATGGACACAAGCACACAACATCTCGCCTGGACTTTGGAAAACATGTAGCACCGTTTCCACATGGATTTTCATCACAAGTCATAAACTGGCAGAGTTTTCCAGTGTAGAGTTTAGGGCATTCACAATACCAATTTTCTTCATCACTAGCAAATTTAAATTAAAACAACAACAGAAAAAAGTGTAAGTACCAAAATGCACTCAAAACAAGCAGAACAGGTTTTACACTTACAGAAAATCTGTGGCATCTGACTTATGGTTGTAATAGATCTCTTTATTTTTGCTAGTTAGACATTAGACATGCCGGAATGCCTTATTGGTGACTTGAATTGACAGTTTCTTTTGGGTTTAATTTGATATTTTAATTTAGCTTTCTTTTCATGGTGAGATCTGTGACTTATCTAATGTCTCACTAGTTGTTCGTGCTGATGCTTTCATAGCATAGTCAAGACAACTGTACCAGGAAAACAGGTCTTCTGTTACATATGAAAAATGGAAGTATGTGAGAACAAAAAATGAAAGTTACTTGTTTATTTTGCAAATGGAAATATCATTTGTATATTCAGGTAATACATGTAGCTTGAATGAATACAGTAGGATGCAAAAATCCTGAAATATGATCACTTGCCCTAGTGATTATATTGAAATTGAAACAGAATAAACAGGTAATATCTCTGCTATCATATAACTTATGTTCTCAGCCGCAGAAAGAATATTAGAATAGGCAGTGATAAAAATAAGTTGTAATCAGTCTTGAGGGATCTAAACCAACGTTTAGAAATGTGCATATTCTGATTGTACCTTTTTTTAAAAACAGTATTCAAAGATAGCACAACGACAGATATGGTAGGAAAACCAAAAACAGATAGGAAAACAAAAGAGTGGAAGATGTTTCCATCTATCACTTATTATAAATATAATTTCACAAAAGGTCTTATTTGATTTTCCCCCTATATTATGGCCAAAATTGGATGACAGTTAGATAGGTCAGTTCATGTGATTGCTCAGTATTCATGTACATCTTCAGTATTGAACAGAAACATGTGTGCCTTACACTTGATAAGGTCACATGTGCCCGTGGGTATGAATGCAGAAGACATGATGTATGTTGTATCACATCACACTCATTTTGGTTTTCCAATAATAGTATAAATGTTAGGATGAGCACTGATAAAATGTCAAATACATGTGATTTCTAAAAATACATTATCTTATAATATCCATGCAATCAGGTTAAAGAAAACAATCTGGAGCTGAAAGACCTCCTGTATTTTTTAAAAGAGAGAAAAAAGGAAGTCTTGCAGCAGTCCTTGCGTGTAGCAGTTGATTAGTGTGTTCCTAAACTGACCACCCACTGAGCTGGGGAGTGAGGATCTCAGCTTGAGAGTCTACCAGAATGAATCTCATGAATAATGCCTCCAGACACCTTGGCAAAAGAAAATTGCTATCAGCTGCAATTATAAATTTCTGTGTGTAGCCTATTCTATTTATAGATCTGCTGCAGACAGCAGGAGAGGAATGTAAATGAGATACTGGATTGCTTTCATTTGTGCAGCATTGAGAATCCTGCTTTCAGTGGTTTTAATATCAATATTACACAGTTCAGCTAATTAAAAAAGCATTAATAAACTGAATTCTTCCTGGAAATCTACAATCATTAGTGATGATTTTTAGCCATCAAATTTCTGTTTGTTTATAGTAGAAAAGACAGATCACCGCTGCTGACTGCCATAAGACACAGACTTTAGTCTTCACCTTCAAAGAAATAATTTTCATACATTGTTTTAATGGCCTGTATATGCCAACATTGGCCATTTCTTTTTGTAGTCTTACTTTTGCTATTGTGGAGAAGATTAAAAATAGCAGGTTTCATAACAATTTGTGAGAAGTTATGGTTAACAAAATGAGCAATGTTATGACATTTCACTATTGGTGCTGTAACATTCTAATAACAAAGAAGAGTGATTTCTGATTAGGCAAAGAAAACAGTTTTAAAAAATTTCTACAATGTAATATAAAGCTTGAAAATATAATAGCTAACCACAGAGAAAAGAAATTGTCACATCTATTTCACAAGTATTAGTATACAAAGCCCCAAATGACTTAGTCTCTTTCGAAGCACGCTGTCACTGTACTAGGTCAAGAAAAGGACAAGATCTCCCATATTCTACTGAATTAATCTCAGATCCAAAAAACACATAATGCTTGAATGACCAAGAACTTCCCCCAGGTAGATTTCACAATTTCATGATAACTTGCTACTCTTTATAAAAGCAAGAAGCAAATGAAAGGGGGCAGAAAATCAGAACAAAAATATCTTTTGCCTAAGCCGTACACCTGTCAATGACTCAAAGAAAAAGTTATTGGATAATTACATACATGAGCTGAAGAAAGTGAAAAACAAAGAAAATATCAAAATTTTGAAGCTGCAAAACAAGAAACAAATTTGGAGTGTTTTGATTAAATGTGTTATATGCCTATATTAGTGTTTGAGTTAAGATCCAGAGCACAGTTTTGAAGGAAACCTTCTGGCTGTTTCCAGCTGAAATGGAACACATTTCTTGTTCCACATTGTGTCTCTAGAGTACAAGAACTGAATTTCTTTCTGATGAACCTGCACGAGAAGATTGTCTCACACTGCAGGTGCTTCAGCTGTATGGAGTCGGCATTCAGACCCAGACCAGGTCTAGTGTGAGTCAAAGCTTCTTGCAACATGAATAATGGGGATGTTGGGTCCTCAGCACTAATTGATTTGACCTGCAAATCTATGCCTATTGAACTACATTACCTACTAAAATGGATGCAGATTTATAAGACATCAAAAGAAAATCATGCAACCATGCTATATGTTACATATCGAAAAACCTCCAGATTTTACACTAAAGCACTGAAAAACTCCAGGAGTAAATAGAGAAAAAAACCCCAAAACCCTAACTATTCAGAATTGTATGAAGGAAGAAAGACACAAAAGTGAGATAAAATGGGAGAAAAGACAGTATATAGTATATAGTATATAGTATATACTATATACTATATTCCTTTTCTATATAGTATAGAAAAGGAATGGAAGAGACAAGAATAGTATTTCTAGAGGACCACCCCTCATGTCTCCAGGCTTATGATACAGGAAAAAAAAGTGTAGGGAAAATGAACTATTCTCTGACATTCTTATGATCCTCTGAAACAGTAAGGGATGTACTTTCTATTACCATTTCCCATGTTAAAATATCCCTTTGATCTTTGGTTTAGATATTAGATTGGAAAGAAAATCACCAAGAAATATTTGCATGGTATTGGTAATTCAGTAATACAATTTCTCCCCTTTAATCAATGATACATCAGTGACCTGATTTAACAAAATCAAAGTTTGTATGAGATTGACAGCTTTGGGATGCCAACACAGGTTGTGGTAACTTATTTAAATATTGCACAATACAGAGGAGACTGGATTGTAATACATTAGTAATCCAGTCACAGCTGTATTTAAGCAGCTGTTAAAACTCTGTTTTTGACTTTTAAACCAATTCTGTTATAAAAAATTATAGTCCCTCTTTACAATGTGTCACAGACATCATCTGTACTCTAGTGACACTGCATTGTGTTTGCCCAAAGCAGAGTATAATCTTCTACATTCCTGTGCTTTTTCCATTTCTAAAGTGGGAGTACAATGAAAGCACTATCATGCCCTTTGTGTAGTTTTATGCAAGAGGGCTTCCCTGAAAGGAAGCACACTCAACACTCTTTAATCATGATGTTTAAGGGTCTCTTCCAACACAAAGCATTCTATGATTCTATGATTCCATAGTTGTACTATGTATCACAATGGGTTCAATATTTAATGACACAGGTTCTTTTAGTACCCTCATTATATTGTCTGTAATGAAGCTATGGAATTTGGAGAGAACAGCTTCTTCAGTCGATAAGTAGTAGATGTAATTCAGTTTATTTTCAAGTTGTTACTATTATTTTTTCCTAGCACTCTTTTGTTTTAAATTGCTGGAAAATGAAAGGTCCATCATACTTTCTCAGTTTAAGCTTTAAATTGAATTACACTTCACGCAAAGGCTCATTAAATTGCTTTCCAGAAAACACCAGCATAATGCAAAGGCAATTACAATCTTTCTTTGAAAGCTTTGTGTAATAGACAAATCCACAGAAACTCATTGGATAACCTTATCTCATCAATAATCTTAAAAATATCAAAGGACAATATATAAAGGAGGTGTTTCTTCCCTGTGCACAGCAGGTGTTTTTTAGTATATAATATATCTGCCAATCTTTCCTTGTATTATACAGCTCCCAAAAATCAATTCAGCTTTCATGCTGCTTTAGTACTTTTCACTCAGGTTTCCTCAATTACAGTATCTTGTCTATCTCTGAATGCTTTTGTTATCTTTACTATTTTGAATCCTTTTTTTCCTCTGTCTGGAATCATTATTCTGCAAGTTCTGTCAGTTCACTTTAATTTTCTTTTCCTTTCACTGAAAGCATTTTTGTATTGGGTTTGTGTGATTAGGGTTTGGTAGTGGCAGGGACCTACAGGGGTGCCCTCTGTGAGAAGCTGCCAGAAGCTTCCCCCACGTCCAACAGAGCCAATGCCAGGTGGCTGCGAGTTGGACCTGCCATTTGCCAAGGCCGAGTCCATCAGCAGTGATTGAAATGCCTCTGGGATAATGTAGCTAAGAAGTAGAAAAAAAAGCCCTGGCAGTAGCTCATGCTGGAGCAGGATCCTGGCAGGACCTATGGCCCCATGGAGAAGGGGGCCATACTGAAGAAGGTTTGTTGTCAGGACTTGTGTCCCTGTGCCTTGGGACACACAGCGGAGCTGTTCCTCAAGTACTGCAGCCCATGGGCCTTCCCACACTTAAGAAGTTCATGAGAGACTGTTTCCTGTGGGAAGAATCCCACACTGGAACAGAAGAGTGAGGAGCCCTCCCACTGAGAAGGAAGGAGCAGCAGAGACTTGTGATGACTGCAACCCACACTCTCCACTCCCCTGTGCCACTGTGGGGGTGGATGTAGAGAATTCAGGAATGAAGTTGAGGCCAGAAGGAAGGAAGAGGTGAAGGGAAGGCAATTTAAGATTTCGTTTTATTTCTCTTTTCCCTATCTAATTAGATTGGTAATATATTATCTTGTCCCCAGGTCAAACCTGTTTTGCCCACAATAGCCTGACTCATGAGTCTTTCGTTATATCTGCTCTCCTCCAGCAGAGGAGGATTGAGCAGCTCTGGTGGGCACCTGATGCCCAGCCAGGCTAAACCCACCAAAATTTTCTAAACTGCTTTTCTTTATATAAAGGCTCTCTTTAAACCAAGACCAAAACACTTGTGAATTAAGTTGCTTTGGAAAACTCATAGGGAAAATATTTCAAGATTGGTTGGGTGAGCTCATGGAGAACCATTTGGTTTAAAATTTTGTTTGGAGCAGACTTAGAGTTACACTGGTTCTATCACAGACTAAATGGGCCCTCACTTTTAAATGATGCTTCTGAATTATTTGATTGAGATTAAAACACTGGAGGGGGAAGTGGGGTTCCAATTCCACTTCAAGAGCAGAACACGAGTGACAAAAAGGCTCCACCACCTTGCTTGCCTTCTGTCAGCATAGGAGAAAAAGACCGTTGCGTGCAAACTGATTCAGCTCTAGCAGAAAATTACTTTATAGGATGCAAATAATGCTTCATCCATCCCAGTCAGACAGCAATGAGCATCTGCTCTATCTTATCATCATACATATGAGTTTTCTTGAGCAAGGATATAATATCTTTAAACAATACCTAAACTGTAGAAAGTTTACTGGACTTGTTTGAGTTGGCTGTGATTTAGGAAGGACAGAATTTGATTTATGGAAATAATGAAGGAAGAGAAACTTGCTTATTGACAGATTATCTATTTCAGACCTTCAAAAATGCCATTATTTTCAAGAAATCAGGATGGTTTTAATTTATTTTACAATGTACTACTTGAAATTACTAACATAGTACGAACTTTTCAGGATCATGAAGCCTATTCAAGACACTATTCAGGGGTCTTTTATAAACACTCTTCAGACTCCATTTTCCACTCACTTGGTCAATAGACAGGTGATTTCCCATCCCATGAAGGATATATATCTATTAAAATGTGTGATGCATAAAAGGTTCTGCCCTTTAATATGTCAATTATGACCATTCCTGTCACAAGAGGATACACAGTTATGGTATCAAGCACTTCTGGATGCATAACACTTAACGACAGACGGTTAAGGATCCTTCAGAAAAAGTACAGCAAGAAACGGTTGCTGAAAACAATCTATCTGGGCAGCAATCCATTCCCTGGCAACATCTAGGAAGAGAAATAATGATCTGTCGGGCTGGATCCATTGCAAGGGCTATAATTAGCTCTGACATTACTCCTTTCCCCAGTCTTGGTCTTTTTAGTTAAATCTACATTTTGTCCTTCCTTGTGCTGTATGTGAAAAATAGTAAATAGATGTTGACATATGCTAAAATGTATTTATAAAAATGATTTTTTAAAAGTTGAGAGGCTATGATTTTGATAATAAAAAATTAGCACTATATGAAACATGTCCAGGGAAGCATATAAATGTTTTCAGCAGCATAAGGTTGGAGGCAGATCTCCACATCTTAGTGAAATCATATGTAGCCTAAATTCTGTTTGTCCTTCAAAAATCTATCATAAGTCCTTATGACAGAAAGTTTCCAATTGCTTCCAGCAGTCCCTAGGGCTTTGCTTCAATATCTCTACTATTTGCAGCAGGACTCTTGAGTACTACATCCAAAGCAGTGACACTGAACATTGGTCTGCACCATAGTGCTTGTTGCACTGCTTTCATTAAACTTGCATTGTATATTATTATAAATTTCTCTTGGAAATTTAAAACAAACTGTAAGCACAAAAGCATTAATTACTTTAATTTTAGATTAATTTATAGGTTGCAGAACTACAGGACTCAGTATTTTCCAAGATTTCAGCCTCATTACAGAACAACTGCAGTTCACTGAAGTAATCGTGAGGAGACAAATAACAACAAAATTGCAGAACAAAATCTTTAATAGTCTGTAAAATAGAAGCATTTACTTTAAATACACAACATAATAACTTTGAACTATAACGGCTATATTCAAAGTACAGAACTGTCTACCTTGGAAAGAGAAAAAAAAAATAGTGTAAATCTAGGTGGTCCTTTCTCTCTTTATCCGTTTCTTACTAATATTTTTTCTGTTTCTAAAAGAGGTTTTTTTATTTATATATTTATGATTTTGAACTTCCATAGATGCAAACTATTCCATTAAGAATTTAGCTTACAGAAAGAAGCTTCCATAACCAATTCTTCATTGCATCATCACTACTTCTACCAATTTGCAACTCTAATAATCAGCAGCTCAGCTCTGCTTTCATATCTATTAGCACCTGTTACCTTTTCTGTTTTGAAAGCATTCTGAATCACAAGGGTTTGATCATCAGTATTTTCTTTTAAAACTGGTCTATGTACACGACTGGAAGACACCAATTCCTTAAGAAGTCACACAAAAGGGTAAGTTAAGCTTTGAACTTGGAGGGCATCATCATCTTCCCATGGTGGTTTTCCCTGTTCATACAATTAATTTCTGGTATCTCCTGTTAATTTAAATGTAGAGCCTTCTTTTCAATCCTAGGTATCACCTCATGTCCTCCTAGTCTCAACTCAGTCTCTGAGATTTCTGCTTCTAGCTCAACAAAATGGACATAATTTTACCATATGAACATAACACAGTGCAATATTTACAGATAAGAATCTATGTTTATAAACATAATAAATGTATTCTAAGCCATGAATGAAAACAGCAATTACTGAAGGCTCTATAAAAAGCTGACAACATTGTAAGTGACAAGGTAAACAACAGCTGCTTAGAACTGACAAAACTTTTACCACTGACTTTGGATACTTCCTTTTCTAGCTATCCTACAAACACCACAAGAGAGAAATTCTGAAGGAATGAACTTCATGGAGGAAAACCTGAATAGAACCTTTCTTTGAAGGTCCATCTTTCCACATGAAATCTTCAACTTATTTTTCTCAGTGATTCCCAAAATAACCTTTGTATGTTGCTTGTTCATTTCTTACTGAAAACACAAAACTGGGTGCACAGGCATGTGCTCTGCTTTTCCTCTGAACAGCTAACAAAGCTACGAGGTGGGTCAAGAGCCACAGCTGAGACAGAGCAAGTCCCCATGGACAATGCTTTTCCAGGGAAGGGAATGCTATGAGCCATACTTTCACTACAATATTTTAGCATTAATGAGAAAGTCGTATCTCTCCACTTTGGCCGTAAATCTTGTACGTAGTTTCTAATATTTAAATTCTATTAAAAGGTCTTGGGAGCCTTTGAGGTTTTTTTTCTGATTCTTTAAGTTAAGAAAGGAGAAGATAATATTCCTCCACACAAATCATTACTCAAAACAGTAAGCTTTTGTGGACTAGCATCTGTGTTTGCACAGTGGCCAGTGAAGTGTAACCCCTTTTTTCTTCCGACTATGCATCACAGAAAATAAGATTCTATAATAACATATACTAATGTATATTAAAAAAATGTACTTGTACCATGGTAATTAACATATTAAAAGTGCACCATTGATATAATCTGTAAAAATAGCACTGCGGAACCCTGCCTGGACTTTTACACATTTTTTTTAAGGAGTATTTAAGCTATAACTAAAAGTCATTTGTCTATGGAAAATATTTTTTGAACCTCCTTTTTTCAATCTAAAATGAAATTAATGACTATCTATACAGCATACCAGGCTGTAGCCTCTAAAACATCAAATCCTAGGAATGTTGTAGGCTGAGTTAGTTTCTATTAACACGTGTATCTAAACCTATTATGAAGCTTGAGGTGGTATATGAACGAGTAATTGCATTTGCCATTTATTCTACAGATTCACTGCTTACAAGAGGTGGTATATTGGCCAAAATTCTTTGGATGGCGCAAACTAGCTAAGTTTCCTTACCAATGACCAAGGTGATTTCTTTGCCTCAGAAGAAATCCTTTGTGCCTTTTTAATCTTTAGTTTCTTTGACTGTCCAGAGCTTTAACTCTAATACAGGTAAGTCCTAGAGATTTAAATAAGACTCTGGGGCTTTCCCCAATAGCTTTGTACAGCTGTCAGACCAGCACATCATCAGCGACATGATGTGACTGAATTGGTAGGCTGTGTTTGAAGAACACTGATTTTAAGGAACCACCTCACATTTACTGGTACATAAAGTCTAGAGTTAAAACTTATCTCAGCCCAACAGTGGAGTTTCATTATTGGAGAAGTATGTAGTTACACTGTAAGGATTGAATGTGTGATGCTAAAATCCAGAGAAGGAGAAAAAAAGTTTAAGGACTCCAGACCTTTGTGTTCCTTAGAAAAAAAATAGTAAAAATTGGCTTCCATCAGGCACTGAAAGTTGTGCTGAGTGCAGTATAAAGACTTACAACAACAATAACAACAACAAAAAAACCGCATTTTACTTTACTTCCGAAACAAAACATCTCTTAAAGCTTTTGGGTATCTGTCCCCTGTCTGTATCCTTCTTCTCTCCTTGAGATTCAGTTTCTTCCCCATGTAGTTCAGATATTTTATTCTACTTTCAGGAATAAAAGAGGAAAAGAAAGCCTCAACACTGTTTTCCTGTTCATCCTTTCTCTGGAGTACCACCAGTTCTCAGAAGGAGCAAGAAGTTCCTGCAGCATAGGATTTTTGTTTATACTTTAACTGAAGTGAAGGAGGTTAAGGAAAACTTCATAGATTTCATCGTCCATGGCTCCAACCAAATTTCTACAATTAACTTAGACTAAGCTATTTCTTTAGATAACATCAAAGATAGGTCATAAAAACTGAAAACAAAAAGTAGCTAGAAAAGTGTGTTTGAAGGACCAAACCTTGACCTCTCTGTCACAGCTTCCTCCTACTAAAATGAAAGGTAATGTAGAGTGCACAAAACTTTCACGAACAGTAATTGCTTAAGCTTGCACAACTAACTGAACATGAGAAGGGCAAAAGAAGTGCTGAATACTAGAACTACTGAAAATATTGTCTGAAGTGAAAAGTTAGCAATCACTGTGTGCTTTCAGTTTTTTTAGACAATGCTCTTCATCAATAACTGGAGTTGGTCTGTCTCGTAGGTTGAACTTTTATTTTGATTGCTGCCTCAGCTCTGAATTTCACACATTCCTGGATGATGGCTATGACTCATGAAGGATGTAAGATGCCCTAAAAATCGTAAAATCAAATACTACAAAACTGAGTGTTGGCATTTTTCACATGTGCAAGAGCTGTAACTGTTACAGTTATCCCACTGCTGAGAATTAGCACAGTTGGTGAGACACCTGGATAAGCTGATACCAAGTGCAACAGAAGAAGTCTGATTCACAGGTGATATAATCACAGCTTATAATTGGTACAAAAGGCCATTTGTGTACCATTTTCTCAAACAGATCTACCTTTAAGTGTCATGAGACTAGTCTTAGCTTGTACTCAAGAAGTCAGATGAGTCAGGTCATCTGGTTTATTTGCAGCAAAAGCTAAATTATTATCTTGAAAAATAAATGATAGGAGAATATACAATAGAGTGAAACAGTTGCATCATGACATCATTAGCAGTACTGTTATTTGCTTCCAGATTCCCTTCAGAGAGACAACTGTTTCTCTTGATATCATGGTGTTGACCCATTTCTTTACATTTTTCTAGAAGAATAACAGGAAGTTATACTGTCAGTCTGGCTCTATTGGCTAGCTAATCCTGCAAATTTTGGGGAATGGAAATAAGCAGTTCTTTTAACTAAGACAGTTGAAATTACAAATCAAAAACTAAAATAGCTTAAATTAAGATTAGAAAACCATATGTAACAATCTGCATTTAATCATAGAGGATTTCAGAGTAGTGTTCTGGATAAAGCAGACAACAGATTTCACCTTATTTTCTGGATATAGAGTGTCTATAACTAAGGTTTAGCAAGGCAGTGCCTGTGGCAATGTAAACTTTTGAAAGTAAACGTGTCTTCACACCTTTTGAACATTTTTTAGTTTCCAATTGCCATCAGTATGATGTCTGTCCACATAAAATCAAACTACTGGAGCGATTGCTAGTAACAATCTGATATTACACTGTCTCCTTCTAATGTCTGCATATTTTACATACAGATGTTCACTGCTGGCTGGAATGACTGGTGCTTCAACCTGTAATACATGCTGTACTCTTCTGACAAAAACACTTCTGATTCAGTAGCAAGGAAGGTTATTTGAAAGATGTATCCATATTTTTGCCATAAAATTTCAATGTGTCTATGTCTACATAGCAGAATCAAGAAATCACGAAAGTGGAATTAGACATATTTGACTTTAATATAATTAGCACTGCTACCACCTGCAGTGAACACACAATGGGATGTTTCATTCTGACTGCAAATTCTTTGAGGAAAATAGTGCTTTTTTTCAGCTTACTAGCATGTATTGATATTACTACTCATTCTGTCTTCATGAAAAAAATCTTTGTTTGTTGTGCCTTTTCTGCAACTGCTATCTCTGTATTTTGCTTTATAGGCATGTCTGCTATGTATCCATAGAAACAAGCACAGGATGAACTGTGATGTCTTGTGGTCACATTTGTTTTGAAGCTACCATACAAAGGAAGTGAGAGTGTCTTATTAAAAAAAAAAAAAAAAAAGAAGACAGAGCTTTAATGCAGCCAGAGGAAAGAGTACATTTTACCCTTTCTGCTTACTTCCTTTAGTCAATTTCTAACAAATATAAGTTACAAAGCCATATTGACTGCAATATTAATGAAGGAATTCCCTCCTTCCACTCCTTCCTATTCATTGATATCAATGCCCCTACAAGTGAAACGCACGTTAGTGCTAGTAAGGGCAAGTAACACCTCAGTTAGTCTGTGAAAGAAACAATCTGCTTGTAGTTACAGAGTGATTGAACAGTTAGAGTAGATGCTTGGAGTTTTCCCACACTTTCAGATTCACTTGACCAAATTCTGACAGCACTACTGAAAACAGGTGCTCTTGAAAAGTCACAGCTTTTCACATACTGTAACACAAATAGGCATAATTAAAATCAGAAATTTAATTTAAATTCTCAGATGAAAGAAGGTGAACTGGAATTCCATTCTCTATTCCTGGACTGCTTATGAGTTAATATTAGAGATTTATTCACAAAAAGTAACCCTAGAGTACCAATCAAATCTTAGTTCTCCCTGTTTCTGCAATACTCCTCTTCAAAGGTAGGGGCACATTATACAGATTATTCTGGTTATACTGAATATTCCTGGTTCAGAACAATGTACTTTTTAATTCTTCCACTGCTGGCTTCAAAGTTCTCAATTTCTAATGAGAAGGTGAAAACTGCTTCCAGAAATCTTCCAAGACGCTTGGGTACTTAAAGGCTAACCTAGAACAGGGCCTGCAGTCCAAAGCTAATTGAGACCTGTACCATAGACTTCGCTAGGATCCCGAGAACTTGATAGAATCTCAGGTTATGTAGCATTTTTATTTTACAAATGTAAAATTTAAAAATACAAATGTCATCAGTGCTAGCCAAATGATTTACACAACTCAAAAGTGAAAATATTTCCTTTGTTAACTGATTCAATTTTCTTATGTGCTTTCTACAGCCTTTTTAACAGATTCAGAACTGGAAGGTAGTTCCCTGGAGTCAAGGTCCTACAACATCTGAAAAACCTTCACATCAAAGAATATGTTTCTCTTGAAACTCCCACCTGTAGCTGAGTTTCCAACATAATAGTGTTTAATGTGTTGAAGGGTCAGACCACTGTGTGAATGTTCAGCTTCAATCTTTAGCACAGTGGCAGATGCTTTAATGCAGACAATGATCTCTCTGAAACCACTTAGGAACCACAGAAGCTGGTAAAACAGCTGAATTTTTCTAATGCATGTGCTTCTTNAAAAAAAAAAAAAAGGACAAATAAAGTTCTTGCTTTACTCAAGGTCATGTAATCCTGAAAAGTCAATACTAAGAAATACACTGTTATGTGACAAATAAGGATGTGATAGAAATCAAATTACTCCAAAATCAAAATAGAAATATTAGATATGTATACAGAGTTGATAATTACATTTTTGTGTTGTTGAATATTGAAGAAAAGGGTGCTAGAAGGTGGGAAATCCTACTGATGCACAGCTACCATTGAATTGTATACTCTGTCACATATAGCTTCTGTACTAAATTGGTGGGCATTCAGGAGTAGAAAAGCAGTAAATGAAATATTGTCATCAAAAACAAATATTTTTTTCATTTGCTTTCTTTTAAAAATGTTTTAAATTTAATGTGTAAAATTCTAACTTTGTTAATATTGACTTAGAACATTTTATATATGATCAATGTAATTGTGGAATATCATAACCACTGATAGAAATAGGTCAGTTTGATATTGTATGGTGTATCTGTGAGGTAAGGTCTTTAATAGATCTTTAACTAGAACTTTAACTATAGTTGATTAAAAACACTTTTTAACAATTTTTTCTACTTAATTATTTCGAACATAAGATCAACACTGGAGTTAACTAGTATCTTCTATTATATGATGAGCAAATTCATCTAAAGTCTCACTTTCCTATTGTACTTACGCTATGATTTCTTTTTAAAGGTCTTAAAGAGATGAGTAATTGAACCATTTTAAAATGTGTTAATATTTAGAGTATTTTCATTTGTGAAGCATTTGTGAGCAAAAATTATCTCACAGTGGTGTTTGTGGGAAGGGGATCTCTGGCAGAGGTTTCTGCTAATGCAACTGAACCTACAATATTTTCATTGGGATTGAATCTGCATTGTAATTGTGGTGAAGGCAGAGTAAGACCAGTTTGTGTTCTAGTTGTTGGCTTGATTTCTCCAAGATTTTACAGTGCACAAAATAATTTCTGGCAGAAATTCCTGTAATTCATATGGCTACCCTTAAGTGTATTTTCTCTGTGTTAATATAATTCTATGTCTTCTAGTATTATCTAAAGCAGTGTTTATGCCAAGGTACTGTTTGTGTGCTTCCTGTGTTCCAGCACTTTGGTTAATGTTAGACTGGAAACTGCAGTACTGGAGGAATGGAGTGATTCATTGCTCGTGCGTTTCTATGGTAAGATTTTCTGCTGCTGTAATTGTTCAGCTCCACAGGTGGTAACTATGGCAGCATCACTTGTGCAGAGCGAAAACCATGCAGCTGCAGATGTTTTAAGGAAGGTTAAGTTTCTTACTGTTAAAAGCAGTACTATTCAGCACACTACCTATATATGGCATTAATTACACTGTTAAAGACTAGCTCATGCACAGTGGAATTATCTGTAATAAATGCTAAAACCAGAAAAAATAGATATTGAGTGATTTAGGAAACAAAGAATACTTGAAGCTGTATGAATAGGAGTAATAAGTGAAAGACACATTAAAAAATGGTTGACATGGCTTTAAAAAGCATGTAATATATACAACTGCAAGAAAGATATTTGTATATTTGTCCATTTTAACTGAGGGTCACCTTTATCTCCAAAGAGGTGCAGTTATGCCCCAAACAGCCAAGGTAATTTGTTTTACACAGGACTCCATAAATCTCAAATTTTAGGGAAGACAAGAAAACCAGATTTTATGAAGCTCCTTTAGCACTCTATTTGTTATTTATCAAATATCTTTTTGTATACATAGCTAAGCTGATGTGATTCAGTAAGATGCAATGAGCACTAGAACCGTGAATTCGTCTATGAATCACCAGCATAAATCACACAGGATCACAAAAGGTACATTAATCACTCCTTCCTCCTACGTCACCACCTGCCAGGGGACGGCTGTTAATGTGCACTCTCTCATTCTTAAACAGTTGCAGGCAGTGCCTGAAATAGTATTATGTCCTATTTTATGAAGGTTAAGTATCCTGGAGAAAAGGCATCATCCTCTCACTACCCAAGCTATTAAAAAGCCTCATCCCTCATTCATCATAATTTCAACAAATGCCCTGCTCTGTAGTCACCGTGCACTCCTGCCTGACAGGAAATGCAGCCCTCTGAAGATAGGAGCGTAACCTCAGCACATTCCTACCACCTGTCACAGGGCAACAGCAGAGCTTTGCAAATGCACACCAGAGACCCTGTGAGAAAGCCCCCAAACACAATTTATTGCAGCCAATCTGAGGACAAGGAAAAAAAAATCCCTTCCCACTGTCCCAGAAGAAATTAACTCAATCTTCACAGAGGCTTGCAGGATGCACAGCTGTGCTCTGACCTATCAATGAAAAACAGCAAGGGTTGTGGCTGATGAGGCAGTATCACACATGCTTTGTTTTATTAGATACGAAAAAGAACTAGTGATATATCTGAGTCATTTTTGACATGTCTTATCAACTCTCAGGAGAAACTCAGAACCCTTCCTCCAGGCAGACAAAGCTATACTCCCTTTTAACTTACGTGACATGCATTCTTGAAATGAAATATTTTTGCTTCAAAAAACTGTCCTGTGGCCAAGCACAGTGACACCTGGCTATGCCTTCTCACCTAAAACAGTACAAGGTAGTAGAAAAACATGCCATTTTTTTCTTTTACTACCCTGCTAATGGTTCGAATTTTGCACTATTATGAGCGGCAAAGATAAAAGAGGTGAAAAGAGCTGGAAAGCCTAGTTACTACACTCCATGCCATTCGGTATCAAAATAAAAGATTTTTCCCACCAAAAAAGTGCTTGCAATTAAAAATGCTGATATCTTTAAAGCCAACTTTTATTATTTTTATCCTATTATTCTCACCATGACACTGCAAACATTTCACACTGCTGTGATGGTCTGCCTTATGACAGATATTAGACAAAACAATTAATTTTCTTCTGAGTTGAATTTTATGCAAGACTTGAAACACAAGAGGTTTCTGTTGTGAACTAACATTTGCTAGAGACTAGCTAGGTTCTGCTTGCATTAGATTTAGGTCAAAATTTCTACTTCATTTATTTGTAGTTTCTTGCTCCCACCCAAGAAGCCAATTTCTGCTGAAGGAACAGTAAGGACATTCTCCCTGTAACATCTAAACAAGACAGGTGGATGTAGACATCATTTATGATTTTATACATTGACCTGTTACTGAAGCGTAATTCTCACTACTGGATATTTTATAGTTCACTGCTGTTGCAACAGAGCAGAAAATCAGGCTCTCAACATTTATTCTACCTAGCTACACTGGAAAGAGTTAATTTTCTTCAAAGCAGGTGTGGCGCAGCACTGTGGATTTGAAACTGAAACAGTGTTAATGTATAAATGTTTTAGTTACTGCAAGCAGTGCTTGCACAGCATAAGGCTGGGAGTGGGCAAGGAGTTGGGAAGGGACTCACTCAGGACAGCTGACCTGAAGTAGACAAAGGGAGATCCCATACTCTAGGGGACTGTGCTCAGCAGCTGTCTTGGGGTGACTTTATGATAACATTATATTCCCCTATCATCTGCTTCATGGCCAGAAATGGGTCCTGCAGCTTTAAGCTGGGTCCAAGGAAAAGGAGGGGAATCTGGGCGAATTCTCCAGTGTGGTCTGTGTTCAAGGACTCAGACAAACTCCCCCGTGTTGCTCGGCTCTGCTTGCGGCAGGAGAGAGTACATTCCTGCTTCTAGCCAGTTTGTGAGCTGAGGCAAAAAGTTTTCCTAGGACTGCATACAGAAATCCTCTGGTAACTTCTTCCTCTGGAACTGTTTGGCCGGCTGTGATCCAAGAACCAGACCACTGGACCCCGTGGGCCGGCAGGGAGGCTCTGGGGACACCGCATCCCAGCCCTGGGCCTCAGGAGGGGCCGAGCCAGCTACAGAGGGAACTCTAAATCCACCAGCTTTCTCCACAACAAGGAGGTTTAATCCAGCATGATTCATTTTTTCCCCATGCCCTGTGGGCACTTTGTTTGTTAAATTAATAGGTTTTTTCACTTTCATCCAAGAAAATTCCCTTTATATCGGTGGGGGAGGGAGTGCTGAAACCTGCCCTTTCTTTAGCAGAGATGTTCATTTCAGGATGTTTCCTCCTAAATTTGTCTCAAACCAAGACAGCAGTAAAACCTGGGAGCTCATCTTTCCCAAGTAGCTGTTTTTTGGAGACTGGCTGGGCATTGGTCTGCTGAGGGTAAATGATTTCTTTTGCATCATTTATTTTTTTCCTCTGTTTCCCTTCATTTATTAAACCTTCTTTACTTCAACACACCAGTTTACTTGTTCTTGTGTTTCCATTAACCCTCATCCTTCTGGAGGTGAGTGAGTAGCTGGGCTGGGGGTTACCTGCTGGCCAGGGTGAACCCAGCCCACTGAGTAAGTGACAATTCCAAATATGTCTGGTAGCTGCTGTGTCAGGAACTGCAATACAGGCACTCTGCAGAAGTTTGCAGTTGGCTAGCTACTCAAGGAAAAATGACCTGGCCCAAAGACTGGAAAATCTGGACTTTGCAAGGGACATTAACTTCTGGCAATTCTTCTGCATTTTGATAACAACAAACATTTTTCAGAGTGAGTTCACTAGCAGGTCAAGATTTGTGTGACAACCAGGCTGCAACACATTTAATCAAGAAAGAGAGAGTAGAAATGCTGCATATCCCTAAATGCTTTCATACTTCAACTTTGAATCTGCTCCTGTTGATCCACTGCAGTCTCCTTGCCCAGGTTCTGTGATGGCAAATGCAGAAAACCCACTCCCCTGGAATCTGTACAAATCCCAGGAGCATTCCCACCAAGTGGTGAATATGTCCTCAGAAGTGACACTGAGGAGGTCTGAGCAGGCCCCCATGGCTGGAAATAGGTGGACACTTTTTTGTTTTTTCCCAGTGTAGTCCTTGAAATCCAGGAACAAAAAGGACCACAGGGGACATGGGCAGAATGCTATCAAGGGAATCACCTAAGACAGAGAACATGGACCATTATCAAGCCATTTAGCAACTCTTACCTTTGCTTAACATCAGTGATCTCAGAATAGTTCTAAATGCTCTTGTACAAAGAAATACAGGTGAGTGGCAAGAGAATGGACCAAATCACACCAGGAATCTGGTTCTGTGGGGCATTTTGTGATATTAAAGATACTAGTTTTGAGAAGGAAGCAGTGTTGCTTCACATGTCATTTATAAGAGTACTTCAGAGCTTTCAGAATTAGAAAATTGCTTCCACTATGGGCAAAAGATGGTCAGACAATGCTCCGGACTTGCTGATCTGCACTGGCTGCTAGGTGTGAATAGTCTAAGACAAGAGGTATCTAAAAGCAGTTTAATATTGTCTCAAGATTTTTAAGCAGACAAACCAGCAAATTACAGCAACTTGCAGGGAGAACCACAGAGGAATGCTGTACCTGGTGCAATTATATAAGAAGATAGGAATGTAAAAGCAGTTAACACCAGGTCAGAACAGTACGAATGCTACCATTATCCTGTCTCTGACAATGGACAAAATTTGCATCTTGCAATAAATTGTAGTTTTAATGCAATGTTAAGTGACATTAATCTTCTCCTGACGTGCAGCAAAGGACTTGAGTCAGATGTGTTTCACAGTCCTTAACAGATTTTTTTTTATGTGAACATGTCTGATCACTTTCTAAACCTATGTACTTTGAACATCTACATTATGTGGCACTATTCTACTGCTTATGTATGAAATATTTCACTACCTCTGCTCTCTTTGAATTTCTATCTCATTTTTTTCACATGACGTACACCAGTTTTTCCATTAGAATACAAATAATTAGTGTCTGTTTGTTTTCTTGCGTGTCTCCTGATGTAGACATATCATTCTTCATTACCCTACTTCTCAAGTCAAGTTGAGAAAAGGCCACTTTCTGTATAGTAAAATCAGTGAAAATTAAGTCTTTTTATGTCATACCCTGCCTGTTTTACAAAGCTTCTAAGTATAATCTAAGATGCTTTGAAGTAAACAGTGAATAAAATAATATTAAATCTGTTTCCAAATGTGTTTCCATTCAAGGCAGATTAAAGCAATTTATCTCAAAGAGCTGTTGTGCAGAGATGATGAGGTTACAAACACACCCTAATTGTGAAGGGCCATTGGCCATTTCTGGAATATTAAGGAAAACATGAGTATCAGTTACGGCTGAAAATGATGATAAGAAAGTATGACATTCACCTGGAATTTTGTATATGTACATTTCCATCTATCCTGTCATTTCTTTTAGAAATCAGCTAATAGAACTGCCAAGGCAGACAAAATTGACAATATCTAACGCAGGATTTCTGCTGTCTAGTCTCAAAGTGTCAGTAGCAATACATTCAGGGTTAAAAATTTTCTAAAGGCACAAGGGTCTCTTGTTCTGATGACTGTGATAAGTGTCATTCCTCATGATGAGCAGTTGCCAGTGAAAATCATGTTTTAAAACCGGCAAGAAAGCAAAGAATGAAAACTACCAAAAATGCAGATGACCGCTGCTGGTCATCTGCATTTTAAATAAATGCTTCTGAGGCCTCATTAATGTTCACTTTCTGATAAGTCTTGCTATATTGATGCAGAAGATAAAGTAGGATTAGAATGTGCTACAAGCTGTATGGGAAAAAAATACCTGCTCTCGCCCGGATTCTCAGACCTTGGGCAAATCTCTTAGACGTTCTCACAAAAGAGCATACTTAAGAGAGCAATAGCTTCACTACAACATGCCACCCACAGAGCAACCTGATGAGATCCCTCTGCTATCGCTGCTAACTTGAGTCAAGAAAACACCATACAAAAATTTTTAGTAGTAAAGGAATTCAAGTGAGAGGCTAAACACAACTTTGAATCTGAATAATTTTTCACCTAAGGGAAGACAGGGTTTTTTTTCAATGCTAAGGCTCTTCAGCTGTGAAACTACTGTAGTTCTGTTTTTCTGGGTGGGTTAAGAAGATCAGCACAAAGCACTGTGGAACTATGATCCAGATGAGGATCTTAATGCATATTTAAAACAAATTCTGTTGTAACAACTTTTGTTGTTTGCTCACAGACCATCCAACAGTAGTGATTCAACGGAATGAACAAATATTTCTTCTTCTATTTAACAACATTTACTTCTTGGCCTTAGTTTCAGAATCTTAGTGAACCAGCTGGAGAGAAACACTATTTTATTGTCTTTCAACAGGGAAAGATTTCTGTTTGGAATGAAAAGCTGAAAATTGCCGAATGCAAAATTACCCTTTTTATTCTGAATTAAGAAAATTACTATGATTACTTTTGTATTTGTGTTTGAAGCCAGGCTTCAAAGCTTTCAGAAGCAAAACCATTTAGCATTCCTAAAGTTTTGTAAGGGAAACTTATTAAAGGTATTTTCATGCAAATGGATGTCTGACTTTCTTTCACTAGTGTGTTGAAAATGGCCTTAATGCCAGCCAACTAGCCAAACACCAATGGCATAATAAGGGCTCCAGAACATTCTCTATGAGCCTGAGTTCTAAGTATGTTCCCACATTCCCAGAAAACTTTTCTGTTAAATTGTATTCCCTTCATTGAAGTTCACACACAAGCTTTTCTAGCTTTGATGTGTCTACTTGTTTCACCATAATAAACTATTGTTTTAGAAGAAACATTTTTTCTTCTGTAAAGGAAGAATTATTGTGAGCAACTTTTTTTAAAAAATAATCTTATATAGAACAAGATAGTCCTGCTTATAAAATATCAAATGCAAATCCCCAACAGTCTGACTTAACTTCAAGCCACTGCTGGTATCTAGGTCAGATCAGAAGGGACAAAAAGGACAATAACTACTCAACAGGTATCACTATTACAAGCAGACATGCAAGCTTATCGAAAACCCAAGCAGATGAACATAAGGCTATACACGATGATATACTGGGTGTAACATATTAGGAAAAAATTTGCTTCCACTGCTGTTTTGAATAACTGTCAGTCATTTAAAAAAAAAAAAAAAAAGGCAAGGGTAGTTGTTTGAAAAATGCCATAAATCCAGAATGCAGATGATAGCAAAACCTCTGTAAAAATAACTTGCAAATAAAGGTTGACATCCAGCAAGTAGAACAAAAATGGTGACCCCCTGGAAGGATACCAGGGTTTGTCTTTCAAAAGTTTTAGTTGGGGAAATTCAAAGTAAAAATGCTGCTGGAAGAAATTGGTTTAACAAGCCTGTTTTCAGATTCTCAAACTGACATCAAATTAGATGTGAAAGACTGCAAACTCAACTAAAATCATTGCAGTTTGTATGGAACTGTCAGACGTCTATCTACTTCACTTCAAGTTCTCTGTTGAGCCCACATGAAGACTATTGGTACCACGTCCATTTAACTCCCTCTGAGAGAACTGTGGGATGGTATGTGCCATAATAGCAAACCCCCCTTGTAACAGACTCTTAACATTGTTAAATATCACTTTTTATGCCTTAATTTTCTTTCTCCTTTTCCAGATTTAAAACAAAACATGGCCCTTTCCCACTCAATTTGGAGGGATGTGTCCATGAATGTGTGCTAACATTATAGGTTAAAAATCACTCAGGCAGCGCCTTGTGGAACCATTGAGGATTGGGTCCTGTTATAACAGGCATTTAACACACAGAAAAAGTCTGATTGGGCAATATAATGTCTGAACACTACGGTAATGGATCTTTTTGAGCATTTGCTCAATTATGGGGATCTCAATAACATAAGCAGGAAGCCTGAATATGTCAATAGCTTGATGGGTTTTACATTTCATGTGCTTCTTTCTCTGTAGGCTGGAAAGGTGCAGGGATTCATATCTCACTGCTGGCCCACTCCTCAAATCTGTGCGTAAGCAAGAGTGACATACCCACACATTCCTTAATACAGTTCATACTGCTTAGCATTTTTTTGCTTCAGTGTTTTCCACATCCCAAAAGGATTTGTGTCTCTAGATCATGATCTGTAAGATTATTTCCTGATGCTTAAATGCTTGAAATTTAATGTCTGGTAATTTAATTGCAGATACAAATGGGGAATGAACCTGTTTAGCAACTGAAGGTCTGCCCAGCATGTTACAAATATTTTGTGCTTTTGCAATTTGTTGTTGGAGTGTAACTGAGTGCTTCTGACTTTGGTATCCACAGCAGTAGCCTGAAGTACAAGGCAGCACAACTGAAAGCCTTCATCAGTCAGGTTTCAGGATTGTGTCATGACAATTTACAATGTTTATGATTCTGGCAACTGTCTGTAATGTAAACTCTGTGGTCATCTAAATAAAATAATGCTCTTATACTAATATGATAAGGCAAAACTACTATACAGAATTTATTGCATATATTATGATGTCCTTGGTTTGGCATTATCGTAATGTACTCCACTGCAATAAGGCCCTGTACATTAGCAGTAATATACTGCAATTTTATACCGTTACATAAAAGCTTTATTGAAATAACACTACACAGCTTTTTATGCAATTCTTAAAATAGCAGAGGCATAATGTAACACCAAAATCATAGGCTATTTAATATTGCATGAGATGTTAAAATTATGCCACTTTTGTATTCAAAATTGTCCTTTTTTCTTCATCTTAGTGTCTCAGATGTTCTCTTCTACACAGTGCTACTTCACCCTTGTTCTCTGATCTTAATGCAAAGAAGCATCATTTTGCAGCATACAAGTGTTTTGTTTTTCCTACCAATGTGTAATGCATTATAAGAAGCTGTCAAAGAATAAAGGACTTCCTTTTGCCCCACTTCTCAAACTTCTTTGCTTCATTTGCAAGCATTCAGAGAAAGCTGGAGTAACCACCATGTTTATCTTACTGAATGTTATTTCAGACCTTATAAAATCAAGGGAAAGATTTAGGGGTGGTGCTAATCTCATACACAGGTTTATTGTCCCTTGGACACCCTTAGATGTCAAAAGCTGTGTTCACAGAAATTAGAGACTTCATCTGCAAGTCTAGGAGACTGTTTCTCAGTCAGCATAAAGATACTGCTGACATCTGTGTTCCTACAGTTTACCAGGAAGGAATACCCTTTCCTTTCAACTCCTGAAGTAGTCAGGCATTGTCTTAATGGTAAAACACATTTCTGTCACAAGGCAACCCTAAAGCAGTGCAATCCTTTTGCTTAGCAATATCAAGCAAACAAGATCAAAAACAATTCTCTTCCTCCTATTTTCCTTTGCCCCACATTTTTTACTTTTCTGAAATATCCACAGGCATTTGTGACTATGCCATACTAACCTTATATCCAGTAGGATTTTTTTTCTAAATATGAAAATGGCACCTTTATGAAATCCCTTAATAGCAGTACCAGCCATTATCAAATGTTTAAAATTATTAGACTGCTATTAAACCAGAATAATACACTTAACAAAAAAGCAGCTGTCAACTTCAGATTCCTTAAAAAATAGAGGAACCAATATCGTACCAGAAACAGATTTCATTGTTCAAAGACAAGAGAATCAGAGAATGGGTGAGGTTGGAAGGAACCTCCAGAGGTCAGCCAGTCCAACCCCTCTGCTCAGGGTCACCTACAGCCATCTCCCCAGGTCTGTGTCCAGAAGGCTTTTGTGTAATCTCCAGGGATGGAGACTCTAAACCTCCCTGGGCCACGTGTAACAGGAGTACCTTTAGCTAATAATGTGATACAAAGGAAAATACAATTTCAGAGTATATTTTACTGCTAATTTCTCTCCTTACTAAGATAGCTACAAGGAAAAATTAAGAAATACAGACACTGGCAACCTGTCAGACAATCACTTAAATTTCAAGAAAGATTTTAGCTATTAATAATTATAGCAGTCAGTCAAATGGAAGTTGCTTACACAGGTGAAATAACATTAGATCAGGCCAAATGGATAGTGAAAGATATTCTCTGCATTCTGAGCATTTTCAATGATGAAAATGCTTACTTGTCAGTTGGCTAACTGGCATTCATAATCAAATTTTCAGACTTGCTGTGCCCCAAGCAAGATATATTTTCAGAAACTCCAACACCCAGCTATTAAACTGAATGCTTGTAATTTCAGAATGTTCCATTTTCTCCAGCATTTTATCTTTATCAAACAGATCAAGTTATATTATTTTAGATTCTACAGGAAGATTTAAAGAATATTCATAAATGTATACCTAACATCTGAAAGATTGCACAGATCACAGATTAAGCTAAAATGCAAAGAATCGAAAGAAATTTTTTAAATGAGGCAAATGATGTTGAATAAAGATGCAGAGTCAAAAGAACTGAAAAATGCCCAGAAGATTATTCAGCACATGGAGAGAACTATGTTACAGAGGGAAAAAGTCTTTCAGTAAGAAAAAAATGTATGCTATTTTTTCTCCCATTTTAATGATAAATCACACTTTCAATAGCGTGTCCCCTCTTACATGCATTTCCAGTTTAACTCGACTATAGGCTACAAAATGCACTAGATGGCAGCAAAAAGTAAGAGAACAAATCCATAGTGCTAAGGTACACAGAAATGTGGTACAGACAGCCTGCATGATTCCAATGCGGAATGAAGGTGAAAGAAATTCCTTCATTCTTTTCCTTTTGCTTTCCATTAAGTAGTGCAATGCCTAAGTCAGTTGTCCTTTGCACTATTTATTAATCTGTGTCAAAACTGAGATGTTTACAATTGCCTTTCAAAGGGGATGAAATGGTCAATCCATGGCTCAGTGCAAATAAGGTGGGAAACAAACTCAATGGTATTCCCAAATGCAGAAATGACCATGTTGTCCTAGGTTGTAAAATAGGACGTGACCAAAAGCATGTATTCTATTGCCATCTCCATTAACTGCTGAAACCAGGTGGGGCAGTATTCCCTCTGGGTTATCTTCTGTTAATGGGCCCATCAGTGCCCTGCCCATGACTCATNGTATCTGACTCTGTCAGTCTAAACCAGTCCTTTCTCCTGTTTTTGTTTTTATATATATATATATAAGTAAAGAACTGTTATTCCTGCTTCCTATATTTTTTGCCTGAAAGCCCCTTGATTTCAAATTTATAATAATTCGGAGGGAAGGGGGGTGCCTCTTCCATTCCAAAGGGAGGCTCCTGCCTTCCTTAGCAGATACCTGTCTTTCAAACCAAGACACATGTCATCTCAACACTTTGGGTCAACTATTTCAGTTAGAATGATACTCAGTATTTAAATATAAGAAAATGGTGAGAACATATTCCAGTATAAGATTTTCTTTTTCAAAGTATTTGTACTGTTGCCTCCTCTTTAATATATTTGAGTTTCTATAACTAGGATTTCAAAATGCAGTCATGCAGAAGATTCTCAGAAGACTTATGGATTGTTCTAACCAGTACAATCTGATTAAAAGTGGATCTCTTCCCTAAAAACTCAAACAACAAAAACCTACATAAAGCGGTACCACCTAAACCTTGTCTAAAATGGTCGCCAGAATATTGGGTATAATACAGAGGACAGCTGTAACGACATTACATTCTGAAAAACATTTTGAAGCCATTGTATCGTACTTGCCCTTAAGTATGGCTCCCTTTAAGTCTAATTGCATGCACTTAACTGCTTGCCTATACAAGAGATGTGAAGAGTTACATATACTTTAAAAAAGAGTAATATAATTCTTGCTATTTCACAAGAGGAAATCCCTTAAAAATGCTTCTCTACTAAAGGAAGCAGGAAACCTGCAAACAGACCAAAGGTAAAGAGGGAAGCAATACCAATGCAAATGTGTAAAGCAGAGAACTTGCTATTTATACAGATTTTAATATTTTTATCTCTTCATATCTTCCCTTCTATCATGGTACTACAGACAATGAACTGTTTTCAGTAGCTCACAGTTTACACCCCAACTCACTCTCCTGCATACTCTTCTCCCACAGGGATTGCTGTGTTTAGGAGTGGAGGAATACAGAAAAAGAAAACAGAACAGAAGGCTCTGTTTAAAGATCATGACAGTGACTTACTGAATTTCAGCTTCTTCAGTATATACTTCAACAGGTATTAAATTATCTGTTGAATAATCCAGGATCGGATATGATAGATCTTTGCTGCAAATTTGTATTATTTAGCAAATTCATCATGTGTAAGAACACAACAATTATGTTCAAACGATCTCTTTTGATCTTCACATAAAATCTGAATTAATCTATAGACTGTAAATTTAAACTACAGAGCCTGATGATTATTCTGCCAAAAAGTAACAATACCATAAGAAACAAATTTCAGTCCAAGCGTGTGTGTCAATTAATAACCGATCTTACACATAATCTTTAATATTTAAGAACATGAGTTTGAAACTCCCATCAGGCTAATGAGGGTAGCTCTTCATATCCAAAGAGGAATTTCACCTGTATTTATTTATAGTATCATTTTTCATCAACATATTCCCACCCTTAATACTGTGGTTATCCATTTTTGTTTTCAGATAGGTTGATAAAACTTTACTACAATATAGACAAAACTGTTCTAATCTGAACAGAATCAGATGGCTTCTGGAATCTCTGTTTCCATGCATGTGGATATAGACCTATGTTCTCTGTTTCTTCCCTGAAGTTTCTAAACCTTGTGCCATGTACAGAGTTTGCTCTTCTCTATTTCCCCTTCCCTCTATTTCCCAGGAGTTTCCTGCTGATGCAATTTTTGCTGAATTCAACAAATTGAAAGGATATTTCTACTGAAATAAGTACACACGCAAACACACATCCATCTTTTTTCTAAATGGCTTCTAATTAAGATTAATTTTCATGAATTACGTGCAGTACAATCTGGCATTATTTAATTTTTCTTTCTGGAAATCTAGTTTTTCAGTGAGGTCTAAAATCTATAAAAGTTTTTACAGAGGGTTCCATGTGAAATTTTCCTATTTTGAAATGTTTGTTATGTCTATTGGGATGAAGTTACACTCTCCTCTGCAGAGATGAAGATTACCTTTTCTGCTAAAGGCTGCCACAATTTCTGAATCACTAAACACAGTAGATGATGGTAAAGACACTATTTGTGGATTTTGGAAAAAAAAAAATTTCTTCAGCTGATGCTCAAAGGAAGAGAACTATAGCCAGTTACAAAAGGAAAAAAAAGTTTTTACTACCACTTCTAAAGTGAAGTTACTCTTCAAACACAGTCAAGAGGGAAGATTTCAGCAAGTTTTATCTAGCTAAGAGGTTTTCCTGTATTTGGAAGAAGTGTTCCAATATAACAAATGAAACTTTTCCAAGGATCCATTTTAAAACTCCTTTAATTAATATATTTAATTTACAAAAAATCCCCAACAAAAACCCCAACTGAACAAACAAACAAAAAATTCACTTTTAAGAACTCAAGGTACAGATACTAACTTGGTCATAAATTGTATTCTGACTGTATTCTGTATAATAAAGTGATTGAATGCCTTACTAATATGTGAAACTCATCATGACATAAGCTATGGAACATCAAAGCACAATTTCTGAAGTTAATAAATCAAATTGAAAAATATCCTTAAAGGACCCATTTCTGTACCACTGAAGCGTGGCTTTCTTTAGGAAGGAAAACAATAGTGGCTGAATGAGAACTGAACAGCTGGACAGGAAATGATAATTTATTTGGGTGTGCAAGCAGAACTGCAACAATCTATCTTGTTTTCCAGACAGTAGGCTACTTGTGTAAATCTGCCATATGTAATTTTGGATCTAGAAAATTTCTAGAAAATTTCTAAAGGTTTAGCAGCTGAGGCAAGTAAGACTCATGCCCAAGGTATCATTTGAAAGAAAATTGTCATGTCCCTTAGCATCAGAAAAAAATATTTAACCAGAAGTGATTTAAGGAGATGAGTGTTCCTTGCTGAATCAACAATGATAATTCTGGGTCTTCTGATAGTGTTTTATATTTCAGCATTAAATCAGCATCATGTAGCTTAAGAGTTTTGTCAGTTTCCCTGCAAAACACAGTATGTCCACTGAATAGCCACTCCTCTCATACTACCCTGCAACATTTCTTTCTGAAAGGAAATTGTTTTTCTGCTCCTCTGCTTCCCCTTTTAGGTCATGTGGAACTTGTTAAGATCCTTTACTGATATAGTATTGCAAACTACAATGTCTGCTCAGGTAAACACATCTATAAATGCAGCTTTAAAAATGCAATGTCAATTTTTTCTGCATAATTCAGAAGCTTCCTTGGAAAGAAAAGTATATAGGCCTGAATTGAAGAAAATTTATTTCTCTAATATAAAAAATAAATTGAAAGGAAGCTGTTAGGAATGATTTTATAATCATCCTTGAGGCAGAAACCATTTAGAGCAAAACTGGTAGCACGCAGGCTTCATACAAACTCAAGGAAGCATTAAGAACATTTATGACTGTTGCAGCAGAAGTCCAATTTACACTGAGTTAAAGCATGACTTGGAATTACCAAGTGTACACATAAGTTGAGCAGGTCAGAACAGGATCAGTGTCACACCTTTGGGTATGTCTGATGTAATGTGTACTAATGTATTATTTAAAGGATTTTAATGAAAAATGAGTCAGATGAAGTGAACTGTTTCTAACTGATTTTCACTGCATCAGTCTCAGCTCTACTCTGAGATAATAAAGGCAATGAAAACTAAAGAAAAATAAATAAGCAATGATCAGCAGAGTGTAAAAAACTTCCATCTGCAGGACCAAGAGTCAAGCAATAACTTTCTGTTATTAGTTGATTCCCAACTTGCCAAAAGACTTACACTTTCAAAACAAATTAGCCATTGATAAAAAAATGCCACTTTTCTCCACCAAGAACTGTCAAGAATAACAATCCCTAGTTAGGATTTCTCAAGCGGAATACACATTATTAGTTTCTTCTCACCATCAAATACTCCCTCAAAACTGGCACTTCTCATCTGTAATTAACAAGCAGAACACAAGGTAAAATGCCACAACTCTCAGTGGTGCAAGTCATGATGTGAAATTGTTTCCACAGGCTTCAGGTCCTTCGAGAGGAATAAAAAGGCTCCACTATATAACCCTCTCCAGATAATTTCAGACTCTAATCCTGCTTCTCTCCTACAACACAATTCTCTGGGGCACTGGAAGATCGTGAATTAATAACATTGATTTCTTTTTGCAGTAGCCAGTTGATTTAGAAAACTGCATCAATCAAAATCCTTTTTTTTCCTATGGTCTGTTAGTAGTTCCACAGACATTTCAAGCAAATTGCTAAGAAGAAAAAATAACCTCAAGAATGCAACCACATTATGCAGGCATCTACATCTTGGCGTCGACAAAATAAAAATATGTTTGCAACCTCAAGTTAACATTTGGCTACTTTCAGCCAATATAAAGGAACATTCTGACTTTACTTGATGTAATGACTTACACTCTGGGCAGTTTAGAAAGATTTTCCTTGAACTGATTGCTGACCTTGACCGGTAAAAAACACATATTGATGGCATCATTCCTTGCAACATTTCATTTACCAATTCTAAATTATGAAACCTTTCTTGCTGTAGTCGGTAAAGACAAGGTAAGACTGAATAGCATAAGTACCTCCAACTCTTAATGCCTTGTCTAGTCTTAGGAACTATATTCAGAATGTTTCTAAATTATGAAGGAAACAAAATCTCAGTTTCCCAAGGGTTTCAGTCTACATTTTACACTAATTAATCATAATTTATCTTAGACATTTCCTTCTTATCTGTTATGCTGGCTTGTCATATTTCAGCATCTTCTCCCATCAGCCTCAGAGAAGCTGATTCAACCTTCATGTTTTAGCACTACTCTCTTTTAAATGTTCCAGCTGGTAACACAACTTCCAATTATTTTTATGCAAATGCATATGACAACAACCCACGTCTATCTTACCTCTCACTAATTAGATTCTAAGATTTTAAAAGCATTTTTGGCTTTTTAAATTTTGCAACATGCTTGAAAAAGTATTATTTCTGTAACATTGCTCTTCTTCAAGCACTGCAGCTCAGTCTTTCTAATAGTTTCCAGATAATTCCTCCTTGACATATTTCTGCTATATGATATGTCTTTCCCTCTGGGCTTTTTTAAGGAAAAATATTCTCCACAAGAAGCCCAGGAAGACATTTACTGCATAGCTGCAAGTGCCAAAAAAATTACTATTCTTATATTGCTGCTTCAACAGAAAGGGTATGGCACTTCTTTTTATAAACTCAGCCATGCCAGCTAAAACTTGAACACCCAAGTTCATTTTAACGTTATTACTTATTTTCTGTTTTATTGTCCTTGGGTCCCAAGCTAAAGTTTGACCTTGTTCTACATATTTATAGATGCACACTGTATGCAGGGCCACGAATCTTTGATGACTATGTAAAAAAAAAAATCTCATTAAAATTTCACACAATGGCAGCAATTATTTAACATTATATCTGTTGTATCCATAGTTTCCAAGAGTATTCAGTGAGATTTAAGAATAGTACTTGGCACAGAAAAGACAAGGAGGTGATCCAAGGCAGCCAGGATGACTTTACTGAGGGCAAATAGTGCCTGACAATGGCGGGCAGGTGGCCTTCTATGGCAGAGTGATAGCAACAGTTGACAAGGGAAGATTGACAAATGCCATCTATCTAGAATTCTGTAAGGTCTCATCCTCATCTCCAAACTGGAGAGTCATGGATTCGATTCATAGGCTATTCAGTGGATAGGGACTGGCTGGATAGACGCAGCCAGAGTCTCTGGATGACCTGGATGACCACAACCAGAGTTGTGGTTAATGGCTCGGAGTCAAGGTGGAGGCCAGTGACAGTGGTGCCCCTCAGGGCTCTGTCTTGGGATAGGTGCTCTTCAGTTTCTTCATCAGTGACAGAGGCAGTGAGAACTGGGAACCTCATGAAGTTCAACAAGACCAAGTGCATGGTGCTGCACCTGGGTGGGGATAATTTCAGACATGAGTACAGCCTGGGAGAACTCAGTGAGAGCAGACATACAGAGATGGACTTGGGGGTTCTCATGGATGAAAAGCTGGACATGAGCAAACAGTGTTTGTTTGCAGCCCAGAAAGCCAATTACATCCTGGGCTGCGTCAAAAGAGGTGTGGCCAGCAGGTCAAGGGAGGGGATTCTCCTCCTCCACTCTGCCCTCAGCGTTACTGCATATAGGTCTGAGGTCCTCAGCACGAGAAAGACATGACCTGTTAAGAGTAGATCCAGAGGAGGCCACAAAGATGACCAGAGCGGAATACTTCCCCTATGAAGACAGGCTGGGAGAGTTGAGGTTGTTTAGCCTGGAGAAGAAAAGGCTTTGGGGAGACCTTATTGTGGCCTTCCTGTACATTAAGGGGGCCTATAAAAAGGAGGGAGAGGGTCTTTTCATATGGGCAGATAGTGACAAGGACAAGGGGCAATGGTTCTAAACTGAAAGAGGGCAGGTTTAGATTAGAAGGAAGAAATTATTTACTCAGAGACATGGTGTTAGGAAGAATTATTTATTCAGATGATGCTGAAGCACTAAAACAGGTTGCCTAGTGAGGTTGTGGATATCCCATCCCTGGAAGTGTCCAAGGCCAGGTTGGATTGGACCCTGAGCAACCTGGTCTAGTGAATAGCATTCCTGCCCATGACAGTGGGGTTGGACCTAGAAGATCTTTAAGGTCCCTTCCAACCTTAACCATTGTATTATCTTGTGGTTTCCAGGTTATACATTTCCATTTGCACACAGAATTTCAACAATTAAAGAGTCTGGCTTCAGAAAGCTATTTTCTGAAATATGCCATCTTATTTGTGTGCCTTGGAGAGGCACTGTACATGTGTACTTGGAACAAAACAATCTGAAAACAAGTGACACATCTTATGTGATAATTAGCTTGGGTTCTGATGACTGAGAAAGGGAACAAACCACTGAAGGGATGTCAGTATGTACTAATGAAAAACAAAATTAATTACCCAAACTTTTATTCATTTCATAAACTAAATCTATTCTGCTAAGATGTAAATCTTAAATGATGTTCAGGAATGCAGGAATAAATTCTTCCAGCTCCTGAAAAAATATATGGAAATGTCTAGTTATGTTGCCGTTATCAATCATTAAAACTTAACTGCAAAATGCAAAATCCAAGGTAAATTTCGGTTTTGCTTAACAAAACAGTAAGGTTTAACAATGAAGATAGAGCAATGACGCTGCAGCACGTTAAGAAATATAATTGAGAGCAATTCATTAGGCCATCAATTTACCCAACATTTAAAAATAGCAACTCAGCAGGGCCAGTTATCATGTTTAACGAAAAGAGCAGAAATATCTTAAAATATTTTAAAATATACAAAGATAGCAGAAGAAAGGACTTCAACCTAACTAAAAAAAAACTGTTCTCTTTAGTTATGCACTGACCTCTGAAATCCAGTGCTCTCCCATACTTATGAGACACTCATTAATTTTATGAGCCAGAAGAGTAAGAGTCAGCATCCATCAAACAAAACATTGTTAGTATGGTTCTGACACTTGTTTTCCAGGAGAGAATGAGAAACTTTCTCAGAACATACTGTGCAAGAACATACTGTGCAAATGGGCAAGAAAGAACAGGATGCAGCTGGAAAAAAGGGCCATATGGAGGTAGGGCAGCACTTTTCTGGGACAAGCATCCTTGTTCAGGCTCCTGGAGAGAAGCCCAGCACAGTACAGCTCAAGTACAGCAATGAGGACAAAAAGCAGGCAAGGCAAGTCGATGGGGGTCAAGACCACCAAAAGCTTCTGAAGCCCTCTGACATATTGCGGTGCGGGGTCGGCAGTAAGGTGCCACAACCTTCCCAGAAGTGCCTCCTTGCAGAGGTGCTTGGCAGGTGCCACACACAAACCCACAAGCACTCACGCACACTGCATAGCTGCCTAACTGCGTCGATGGCAAAGAGCTGGGAAGGGTCTTCCTATGGGGTTCCATGGAAGATGTTTATTGCAGCCCCACACGTGAAAGGGTCCAGGGATGAAGAATGGAAACCAGTGGTGTGCAGGGGTTTAAGTATGGGGGGCGGAAAGCATCAGGAACCAATGGTTGGAGAGCCACGGGGCGGTACTAAGGCAGGACTAGGGCCAGGGAACCTCTAGGGAAGGGGAGCGGCTGGGGAGAAGGGGCCAATGGTGAGGCAGGGAAGGGAGAAGCTTCCAGGGAAGGGACACATAAGGACAAGAAGGGATGGAGAGCCAATGGGCCAACCAGGGGAACAGAACTGGGGTGCATTTACATACCAGGGGTCTGGGAAGAGGCCTTCTCCTCGCCCTAACTTAGGGGAAAGTTTCTCCTCTTAGAGCCCTACATCCCAAGGGGCATTTTTGAACTCTGCTTTGCCAGGCCCACCAGCCACCACACTGACCCATTCCCAGGAAGGTCTAGAAGAATGTGTGCATGATAACTCAGTTGCACAGAATGTGAGAAATGTAGCCTTAGGGTGGGGAAAACCTACCTATGAAAAGCTCTGGTGGCACCCCCTGGACCCTTGGCACATTGTTGGCCAGATTGACATCGGACCCAGGACTAGTGATCTCCTTTACTCTGTCTCTCTGTCTCTGTCTTCTCTTTTTTTTTTTTTTTTTAAATTCTTTTATTTCTATTACTACTAGAAAATAAGGAACTAAAATATTTCAATTTCCATGCCAAGTGTATAATTTACCAATAAAGCATTGTGAGGTTTTTTTTTGATCCTCTGGCATTTGTTGTTTCTTTTCAACCATGGGCATTCATGACCCTTGGGTGCACCCTTCCTCTCAGGGGTGGAACACCACAGACATATAGATTAGAACAGTATTTAATTTCATATCAGCTACTCTCTGTATTTCACATTATATGAAACAATACCAGAACATGTTTATGTGACACCCTTCCCCACATTATACATGAAAAATAATCCAACATTATTGTCAGAAAGGAGGAAAAACAGCAAGGCAGATACAACCTTTCTTAGCAGACAACAAAACTTCAGCTTTCAAATGCAATGCTGAATTGTATTTACTGAAATCTGAAAGAAGAATGAAATGTGATGCATCATCAGAAGGTTAAACCCTTGGCTGTACCAACTGCCTCAAGAGAAGAGTGACACTGCCCTGTCTCAGGAAAAGAGAGATACATTAGTGAGTTTCACTGACTGCAAATATTACCAGTCAATACATTCTTGCTGCTAAAGTGTCAGAATGCCAAAATTATGCTGGAACAGTTAAAAGGACTGGAGGCATTTTATGGGATATGCTACAGCTAAATCAAAAATAATAATAAAAAGAACTGTAACAAAAAAACTCCACTAAACCTGGCAAAAACTCCCAACAACTGCAAGGGAACGTAAATTACTGTCCTACTTCTGTAATCTCTGGTTTTCTTATACTTCAATATCTGTCAAATTGGCCAGGAGTCTCAAGCCCTCAGTGTCAGTACCATCCCCTGTTGGAGGCAACACCTCTGCAGGACAATCACTGGTACAGAATGCCTAACCATGGTTCAGTTGCTTCTCTTCACAGCTCACTACCTTAATACAAATCCACCTGGCTCACAGTAAAACGCCAAACTGGGTGATGAGATGCAGGCATATATTCCTTCATCCAACACAGAAGTGGAACAGACAGCCTGAACAGGCACTGCCAGCATTATCTGTCAGAGCTTTGAATGAGTTCATCTAGAACTGGAAATTTATACCAGACAAGGGCAAGTTTATGTGACACCTTTCTTTTTGAACTCTGTGTGTGTATCTAATTGGGAAAACAAATATGACAGATACCTCAAATAATGCTTATGCAAGTGTATTTGGTTACAGTTTGTCTTAGAAATGTTAAAATATCATTTTCTGCATGCTTTCTGCAGCTATACATACATTATTTGACATGTCAGACTATTTTCTCTGGTCCTTCTTGTGGTAGTTCATTTTACCGTTAAGCTATATGTGATGCTTTAAAAATCTCCTTCAAAGTTATTTTTAAACAATGGACTCTGATGATTAGATTTGTTTATAGAACTTGATCTGTAAATACTCATTTTAATCCCCATAAACAATTTTTGCAGCTCTTCTATTGATTGTAAAATGCAATTCTTTTTTTTGTTGCTGTTTTTTAATCGTTGTCTGATCAGCAAGATATTTCTTCAAAACTGAATCAAATGTTACCAGGATGCTTTGCTTCCAATGTTTTGTATTGCACATATGACATGCCAAGACATTGATTCACTCGCTACACCATCAAAAAGGATGGGAATTCTCTTTTTTAACTGGAATTGTCTGAAAGTTACACAGCTAGACCGAGCCAATAATTCACCTATGTTGGAGAGTCAAAGAGGCAGAAAAGTACTTCCAGAGAAGGATTTAGAATCATAGAATGACGTGGGTTGGTTGGACTTTAAAGAACTTCTAGTTCCAACCCCCCTGCCTTGGGCAGGGAACTTTCACTAGATCAGGTTGCTCAGAGCTCCATCCAGCCTGGCCTTGAATACTTTCAGGGATGGGACATGCACAACTTCTGTGTTCCAGGGCCTCACCACCCTCACAGTAAACAATTATTTTTTAATATCTAATCTAAACCTACTCTACTTTGGATTAAGTAATTTCCCCCATTTCCCCATTTCACTACCTGCTCAGCAACCGCATCTCCACAGGAGAGTCTGTATGTGGGACACTCACACTTTCCAGTGTTAGCCAAGTCCACACTGCCTGTGAGGGACTGGGTGTGCATACTCTGTGTGTGGATGTGTGTAAATAAGTTATAGAAAGCTGGATATATGGAAATCTGGAGCTATTGATTAATATTATTGATATTATGCAGTGTCTGATATTGTGGTTTATCAGTGGCAATGCTGATACCAGTCTTGAATTCTTAGTTCACTTACTGTCACTCTTCATTAATAAATCAGTAATTACACACCTTTAAAAAATCAATAAATACTTTTATCCCAATTGAAACCCCATCAATTAAACAGTTTTCGTCTGTGAAAAATACCTGTAAAAATTTGAAGATAGGAAAAGACCTGCCAGTATAGCCTGCATCTAGCTTTTTATACTACATAATTCTGAACACGCACAAATTGTTGTGCTTAAGCATTTAGGAAAATCCGTAAGCCAAAGTGAATGTACAAGCTAATTTTACACACCACTTGGAGCTAGGAAGTGCTTGAAAGCAAACTATCTGAATTACTGTCTGAGACAACTTAAAGTTTGTCAAAATTGAGAAAATAGGTGGAGACGGAAAAAATTGCAAATGTGGACATCAAAACAATTATTAATATTGCACTATGGCAAATTTATTTCCATCTGCATCAAACACAGATGAAAGCACTTAATGGGAGAAAATCTTTGAAGCATTTAGGTGTCTAAAACCAGATGCAAAGGTTCATGGTGATGTTCTCTGTAGAGTACAGGAGAGCCCTCCCTTTTTCAGAGACTCCCACTCTTCAGACAGAACTAATTGGTTATTACTTAAGATTTCTGTTCTCTAAAAACAACCAAGCCACATTATTTTTTTTTCTTCAAAAAATTACTGTAGTCAAACCAGGGAGAATCAGGCAAACATAATGCTATTTTCCAGTGGCTATGGTGACTGCTTGTAGGAAAAGGTAAAATGCTCACAGATGAAAGAAAAAACCTTCGCTGTCTCTTCCATAGAATAAAACAGCCGAACAAAACCAGTTAATTTGTTAATATATATTTATTTACCCAAGTAAGCAGAGTGGGAAGGAAATTAACTTCCTATAGTTCAATGAATTAATTGGAAAATTGTTCTAGGAAGAGTGTTGTAACCCTTCAGGAATGCTATCATTATATCATCTCTCTGTGCTAAAGATTGCTGTAATAGCTGAAAGCTTTGTAGTAGTTAACTCCTTCCAGAAAGCAGGAAGATAGTGAGGAGAGGAATGTTAAAAATTCATGAAAAAATCAGGATTATTGAAACACTATCATAAATAATTGAATCAAGTAAGTCTCCTCTCTGCAATATATCCTTGAGATGCTGGATTCTTGTACATATTGATGTGGCTCTGGGACATAATATTGATATAATCATAATTATTAAATTATTAAGTCAGTTGGGGAAAATAGACCAAATCTATACTTCTCTATGTGTTCATTCTTAAATAGGGAGATCTGAGAGTGTTTATTTTCAATTGCCCTGTTTGCACTGCACTTATTCAGAAGCCATTTTAAGCTGGAGCACAAAAATGCTGGATTGCTTAATCACGACATAATATGTATTCAGCTAACAGTGGGCTCTAAGGAGCACATCAGTGCATTGTATTTCAGTTACATTAAATACATGTTAATGCCTAAAATATTGAAAGACAAATGTGACAGAAGTGGCTTTATATTAGTTTACAGCTTACAGCCTATCCCTGCTGTTATTCATCAGGCTGTGTGGGTCCCTTAGCCACTCTATAGTAAGGGTTACAATGTCATCTCATGATGAAAAGACTTTTTTTTTCAAAGGATGAATTCTCAGACTTCTCAGCAACACATACATTTATCTCTGACTGTTATCACTAGAGGTAGAACAGGTTTTGCCCTTTTCTTTGTTCCAGAAGTGGGAGGCAAGTGGATTTCTCTTTTTCCTGGTTTCGCTTTATGTTGACATCCACTGATATGACACACATGCTGGTAGCAGCAAGCTAGTGACACCACAGCAATTTCTGTCCTACAGAGCATTTGTCTAGCAGTCAAATAGTACTTTATTGCTCTGTTTTCCTTCTCTTGTTACACCACTCTGTCTCTCACCTTCTAGCTGACTATACTTCTCTGAAAGGAATAATTAAAGCTGGACAAATTTTTAATGAACAGGACTTCAGTGGTTTTGGTGGTATCCTCCTCTACCCCAACTCTTTACCTTCTACCCATGGAAACCACCTAAAAAGTTCAAGGCATTTTTATGCACGCTTCTGACTGCACGTTCTTCATTGACTTCTGAGGATGATCAAGCCAAGTATGGCAACGCAACAAGCACCTTAAGAACTTTTACTAGGTTCTAAATGAGACATCGTTTCTCAGATTTCCCTCCTGTTGTTTTTTCTTCAGTTCTATAATGCAGATAAATACAATCAAAAGTTATTCTGGGTGAACAAAAGTTGTTGAATGTATCCATTCAACTGTGGAGCTTGATTAGATTTTCATTTCAGTGGTATAAGTCAGAGTAACTTCATATAAGGCAAGGAAATCTCAATACTCTCAAATGATGTAATCTCAGATGTTGGATCAGAACAAAATTCCATTTTCCTACTTTTTCCACCAGCAGTGTTACATCCAATTCCTGCATCAGAAGATAAAACTCCTTTACAAGTAAACACTGAATTGTACAATTACTAATTATTAATTATCAGAGTATTTAGATGGAGAGGAATATGCTCTTAACATCCACTGTCAAGAAAGATAATTGGAGATGCTGCCTGAAAGAATATGTCATTCAGCCTCTGTGACTCAGATATCAGAGCATAATTGCTGTTAAAAGAAAGGTAAGTTTTCGAAAGAAATTCTGGTTACAGGCATAAATTAGCTCAAACAAAAGGCAGGCTGGAGGATGAAGGATGTCTGGAATATGTTGATTTTATTTCTTTAATACCATAATGTGTTCCTGCAGTTTACTCTTATGCCTATTCTACTTTCAAAAATGAAAACCAAGTCTCAAGCTTATTTTCAATATTATAAATGCAAGATAAAAAAAAGTCTGTTTTCTGTACTGCAAATGAAAATAAAGTAGCAGTGCCATGCAGGCTCTTGCATTTGTGCTTACACACTGCACTATGAAAGGATACTTCCATGAACACAGCATTTTTCCTAAAGTATGTAATTTGCTAAATCTCACTGGGACTATTTACATAAGAAATCCTTTATGGGAGTGAAGTAGCCTGATTGGTCCACACAGAGCACTCTTCTTCATTGGTGCATAGAAAGTGAAATGAAATCAGGAGAGCACAGGGAAAAAACCTCACATAACACAGTAGTAGTGAAAAAAGAGAATACACTTGAATTAAAACAAACAATTTCCCATCCTTCCCATGCACACAGAGTTTGTCATGCCAATATTTACTAGGTTAAGCAAAACAGAACAATGTTTAGATGGAAACAACCCTGTATTTTCCTTATTGAAAAAAATACTACAATAAAGCTCAGAACAAAAAATGTTGGAGCAGTCGCAGAAAATGGCACATCACTGCTGGGCATTATTATTCCTGCTCTCCTGAGGTCTTAGTCTAGAGTTTGTTTTTTTTGTTTTTCTTTTTAAGACCTAGAGATGTATAAATGCAGTGGGAGGAGGTACTGAAATTATAGGGGAAAATATTCTAAGCATCTTAAAATATTTGCAATACACAAAACCGCAGTGACTAAATATACCCCAACAGAGTACAATCTTTCTCTTTTTTTTTTCTTTCTGGTAAATCTCAGACCGTTTCAAATGTTAACTGACACAAGGATTGTCAGAAGCAGAGTTTTTTTCTGCTCTCTATGAAATTTATTTCTGCAAGCTACTGCCAGTAGGAAGATGCTTTTATGAGAAGCAAATTGCTTGAATATGCTATTGGGGGATTTACTTTCTCTGTACCCCTAGTTTTATTTAAATGTCATAAAGAGCTGGCAAAACCCAGTTACTACCAGCTCTGCAGAGTCCTCCTTCAGCTCACATCTATTATCCACTGCATTTTGTTCAGAGGGCCTTTAGTGCAGGGTCCCTTTCTCCGGTGGGGAGCCAGTGGCACTCCAGCTGTAGGTGGCAGCAGCCCACAGCTCTTCTCCCTCATAGCCTGGTGGAAGCCTAAAATCAGCCCAGGGACACAGAACAGTGTTTTACTCAAGAGGCAGCAGAACAAAATATGGATAATAAGGATTTTTCATAGCCAAGGATTGCAGGATTTTCCTGGCAAAGAAAAGCAGTTCCTGAAGCACTCATTTACTTAAGATTTTTTTTTGCTGGTTTGTTTGTTGGGGTTTTTTGTTTTGTTTTGCCTCTTTTTTTTTTTTTTTTTTTTTTTTTTTTTTTGTGAAAAGGGTTATTTTGCATGCACAAGCTCTTGGACAGTGTATAATTATATAATCAAATTCCTCCGGAGCATAAAGATGAGATTTGACACAAAAACAACATTTCTCATTTTGTATTCTGTTTTATTTTTGTAAGTTTGAGCAATCTGTGGTGGGTAGCCTTGTTTTTCTTGCTCTATTTTTTTGGGTTTGTGGCTAAGGTTGCAGTGTTCTTGTCTAAGGAAAGCTAATTGCACATGTACCTGGCTTCGTAGTGTAACTTGATAGAATACATATGCGATCTGTGTCATGGATATGAGAAATACATGAATATTAGAAACACATATTATCCAGGCTAGCTTACAGAAAATGCTTGTCAGGAATTAGGAACTGCCCAATTCATAGCAAAAGAAGCCCACCTGAAAATATGGGCAAAAACATAGTGATAAACAAAATCAATATATATGCATGTATACCAATTTACCTAAAAATACACCTTATATTTTCCCCTATATACATATTATAAAGATATAATAGTGCCCAACTGTTTTGCTGCTACTCAAATATTTACCCATAAAAAATCAAAACCTAGGTTTTAACTACCTTAGTAGGCAGACAAAAACAAAGATATGTTCATTTCAATTACCACTTTTTACATATTCTGCACCTAGCAAGATTAGTTCCTAACCACAAATGCCATCTTTTTCATATTAAATCACAGCATTTTACCACCAAAGTACAGAACAAACATCCTCTCCTTTTAAAACTAAGTATTATAACTCTACATCTGCTCTTAAATCATCAGCACAGCTTTAAAAACCTGCTTGAAAACAAACAAGCAACTGTCTAAAAATAAAAAAAGTGTCCAGATACTGAATTCTGCTCCATCTCAGTGTTGACTCTTGCCTTGCAGGAGCTTCTATGTAAAACATGCGTTCCTACAGACAGAATTCACTCATCCTTGCTATTAAGTGAAACACAGCAGGACCCAAAGAGCTTTTGCTGAAGCTGAAAACTGACTTTAGAATTCAGCCTTGAATTTTGATCTGGCATAACTACCATGTTATAAATCTGGATGCTGAGTCTCAACACTTGTAAAGCTAATAAAAAAACCTCCTGGTTGCTTTGTCTTTTTCATTGAAATTTAGGCATACATACTGAAGTTACATTTCAATGTTAAAAATGCTTGTCTACTCAAAGAATTTTAATGCTTAACAGCTGAATAGATACTGTAAAACAGTTTGTCTACCTCAATGTTATTTAAAGCAGGGAAATAGAAAGGATACTCAAAGACTGCAGCAGTATTTAAAATATGAGTGGCCACATTTAACTTCCTGTGAAAGCAAATGCATGTTTATATATTGCATTCTTGCTCTATCTTCCCTGAAACAGTGACAAAGCAAGGAGCTGTTAACTGTGTCCTGTGTTCCACTTCAACTGTGCTTCCACGGTTTAAGTGAATCTTAAGTAGGCAAATTTCACCCTGGGGAAGATGAGAATATAAGAATTATACTGCCTGAATCAGAAACCTAGAGATGGCATCAGGAAAAGGAAATGGTTTGTAACTCCTTTTCTGTGTGTTCTCCATGCTGGGGAGGGGGGGGGTGGCATTTAGACCTTCTGCCTCGTTTACAGGATTGGTATTACTCTCCAGGGAGGGTTTGTATTAGTCACCATTTTTTGGATAAAAGGAGAATAGGGTTGTGTCAGGCATGACCTGAAGGGAAAAAAAGAATTCATGAAATTATTGGCTCTAAATGTATCATAAAATTTAGAGTAAAACGACCTTATGGACTATGTGCCTGAAGGAACAGAACAGGAGAATCCAACCATTTGGCAAATTTTCATTTTAATTTCTGCATGAAATCTACTTGGGAAAAAGCTGAAAAAAGTTTTAAAAAGGTAATCACCTTTACAATACACAATTTATTTGTTAATTGTTCTTAACTGCAAATGATTTCCAGTTCAATTTACCCTAGGTTTTTCTAAACAGTTTGTTCTCTCTACTACATTAGCGGTTTTTTCCAGGTAGTGACTCTGATCCATGTAATAATGTCATGAATACTAATGAATGCAAAGAGAAAAAAAATCTGGCTTGCATAAAATGATAACATGATGAAAATGAATTTAGCATGAATTTTGAGATTTAAATCAATCTCTGAATATTTTGGTAAGGTGTGATGTCCATAATTAATCCCTGAAGGTATCCAGGGAAGAGCTTAAATCTGGGTTAATGAACTACCATGCTTAGTTTCCAACCTAGAAATAGCACTATTTCTGAAAATGGTTTACAGAAGAGAAAAACTGATGAATTATTGGGTAAATCTGACAACTGAAATACAATCACACTATACTAACATATTATTTTCTACTGCAAAAAAAAAAAAATTCTTTGATATTTTTCAGGCTACAGATAGTAGTCTTCATATATATAGCTGGCAGTTTCAATAACTATTTAAAACAAAACTTCTGATTCTGAGCAACTGGTTTCTGTCTGGAATTTTCACCTTGAGGGATTCCTGATGTGCTCACTCCCACTGGAATTTTTCAAAACTGGATCTCATTTCTATTACAACCTATTCAACCTATTAAAGAGTATGAAAACCTGCTAGCACATATGTGCTCTTTTATGTACACAGCAAAGTATCCATGGAAGTACTCTACGTGTTAACATGTATTGAAGTGTTCCAGATACAGACATGAGTAGGATTTCCAAAAATTCAAATGACTATGTGTCTTGGAGTGACAATAGTGTCTCAATCCGGGACACTATGACATCATATATATGATATATATCCCATGTTATCTTCATGATGATAATGACATCAGCTTTCAAGGTGCAGTGGTGTAGTGATTTGTATTGTTCCACAACTAGTCTACAACAGTGCTAGATGTCTCCACTAATTACGGAGGAAACCAATGACCCAGGCTTTGTGCTGACCTCTTCTACTGTGAAATAGCCTCAGGGAGGTCCTGGTAAAGGACAAAAGGATTTTTGTTGTTCTAGGGTCCTTTTACATTCATATTTCCAAAGATATAGATTTCAGAAAACCAGTCTTCAAAACTGATTGTTTCATACATATTTTTTATTTAAGACAGTCTTTCCTGGAGAGGGATGTAATAATTTTCTAGCAGGACATCAGGTAATTCTTAAATCTCGGGATGCCTCAAGAATAAAATAGCATATTGATCTTCTATGCGCCCCTTCACTTCAGAGTAATACACAACTTCTATAAGAATTCCACAGTGGAAAAAAAAGTCCCTTCTTCACAACATACAAAGCTAATATATGATCTGGTATAACTGGAGGCAGTTGTGAGGAAGACTGCATAAGAACATCAGGTATTGACCCATTCCGATGGGCAGTGAGAAAAAAGTGAGGTACTAGTGAGGTTACCCTTGCCTTTGAATAGACACTTATGGTTCTTTTGGCTACTGGCAGAATATCCTCTCTATTTTTGTCTTTCTGCTTCCTAAAAGCTCTCCTTTAGCTAGGTTTCGCTACTTAAAAGACACCTAATCTAAATTCATTATATGCATATACATGGAGCATTAAACTTTCATGACTATCTGGGTACCACTATTTGTATTCATCAGTTCAGATGATCACAAAGTTGGCTGGTTTTATTAAAACCAAAAAAGCCTGGTTTCCCATTTAAAAAAAAAAAAAAATCCATTTTTTTTATATTCCTAAAAGGTAAACTTAAATAAATGCTTTTTGAGAAAGAAATAAAGTAATCAAACCAAATCTGGTGACATGCTAACCTTCTATGTCAAGATTATACTTCATATCCAGACTCAAATTCTGTTTGAATACTGAGCATGTTCCTCGAAGTATCCTTTGGTACCCCAACAAGATACCAAAGGTGAAGGAAGTTTCTCTAAAGCATAATCAAAACCTCTTCTGTTATGTGACCTCTGATAAGCTTCATTGTTTCCTTTCAATGATAAGCTCCCAAAACAAGACAGAACAATGATGTTTTGTCATGTTCCACTGTGGGGAACTGCCAGGAGTTCTTTTTAAATGGATGGTTGGGAATGAAATGAAGCCAAATGAGGCAAACGTTGTATCTGAGAACTGTTTATTGATAAGGAAAAGGAAGAAAGAAATGGCATTGCCTTTGCGAAAGAGGGCTAGAAGAGACAGAAAAAATGAAATGAGAAGTGAAAAGGACTGGGGGAGAGCAGAGAGAGGGGACAGAGAGAAAAAGAGGGTGTTACCACTGAGGGCAGTGCTGTCAGCTTGGGGTGGCAGGGCTGTGCACGCTGCCTGCCTGCGGACGAGCTGGGTCCTGGCGAGCCTGCACAGCTCCCGGAGGGGCTTCCACAGGCACGGCTCCCATGGCCATGGCACCGGACACGCGGTGAGGGGCACTCGGATGGGAGGAACAGGACCTCGGACAGGCTCGTGGTGACCAGCTGGATCAGGGCAGCAGAGCAGGCAGTGATGGCTGGATCAGTGCAGCAGGGCTGGATGCAGGCAGTCCAGGCAGGAACGTGGGAAGGGAGTGGCAATGCAGTGGTCAGGGGCACAGGAAGGCAGGACAGGTGAGAAGGTGAGCCAGCGAGGGCAGGAGAGCCAGAAGGCAGGCAGGCTGGGGCCAGGGCAAAGGAGGGGGCAAGCCCCTGCCAGGCAGCAACACAGTTAGTGTTTATACCCCCCTGGCTCCTCCCAAAATCTGCCTGGGAACAGGGAACCACTGGTCCAGCCCAACTTTCCTGTGCTGTCCATTGGTGGAGACCTTTTCACAGCCCGACTGGAGAAGCCTCTCCACAGTGTGTCCTGCTGCCTGCCTCATGTGGGTGCTGCCAGGCAAAGTCTCCCCAAGGACAGGGCTTGCCCCACTGCTGGCTGCCTCCTGCAATGGCAGGTGTCCCTCCCTCCCCCCACATGCCTCTGACAGCCCTGACAGCCAGAGCTGAGGCAAACTAAAATGGCTGAATTCAAACTGAATTGGCTCCTCACAAGTTCTAATCCATTTAATCTCCATCAACCACAGTAGTGTTTCTCCGTTATGCAATTTTCATTACTTGAAGTGTAGAAAACCGGAACTAGTAAGTAGGTATGTTAGGTCAGCAGCAAAGGAAGAAATGTTCTACCAGGTATTACAGATACTGCAGATTGTCTGGTGGCTCAACCACTGCCCTGGGCAGTGTGTTCCAATATATAAACTTTTTGGTGAATTTTTTCCCCTTAATATCTGCCCTAGGTTACAATATAAGATGTA